>OX438859.1:8947807-9153219 GCA_949315895.1 Anania crocealis | reverse complement strand
GCTAAAGTTTAAGTGACAGTACCTCGAGCGAGAGCAGTAGATTTAGTTTAATGACAGTGAAGCCATTTTGCAGCCCTGATCGGCTCTGCATTACAATAAACGTATTTTATAAATAAACATACTCATGATGACACTTTTAACTGATGAAAAATTAGTATCTACTATTTATGAGGTTTTTAAAGTACCTACACAGTGCATAAGTTAGTTAAGTTTTTTTGTCAGAATAAGGAATGAGATCTTTTTGATCTGGTTTGTCTGTTGTTCCTCCGCCTCGCTTATTAAATATATTTTACTTTGTAGGTAGGTACCTCATACATTATTAATAATTACATAAACCACTATCACTTAGTAGAAAAGTAATTTAAAAAATATTGTATTCTTAGATTTTTTTTAAAAGCAACTATCTGTGTGAGTAATAGTGGTGTGTGGTGGTTAGCTGAATTTTAAGTTTTACTGTGGTAGTTATATTATGTTTTTCAGATGAAATGGAATTATGTTGTTGTGTCAATTTGCTTATTTATAATATTATTTTCTTTGATGATAGCGGTATGAATGAATCAGACGTGGTGGCATAAAATCAGTAAAATAATTTGACACCAGAAGAAATTAATTAATTAATATAGTGTGTCGAAAATATGTGTGGGGAATTTGTGCCAAACATGGCTGGATTATATGATCCATCATACGAATTTGTCATGACCATCAAAATACAAAGGGTTGTTTAAGGCCTGATTTTACGTAATTGGGCCGTGAGTATTGTTAGAAAGGCACACTGCAATGAACGTTTCAAAACATCATTTTTATCTCAGCCGCCACCTCCGCTGCCTTCGCAGGCCGTGTCGTTGGTTATGCCACCACATCACCACCACCGCCGCAAAATTTATTGAAGCAGGATCATTCTAAGTTCATCCATAATTACCTACTAAAAAGTACTTAAGTATTAGTTTTAGTTTCATGAGTAGGATTTTTTGCCCTGAATATTACGTTAGTTACGCATTTTTAAATTATTTTTCTCTCAAATAAGTGATAGTGACATAATAACTTTCGTATGTGTATTAATAAGATTTAATTAGAATTACTTGATGAAATAAATAATGAATTGATAACTGAAATTGTGTATTTATTTGTTACGACAATCCTCTAAACGTACGTAGGTCTGCCTAAGTTATTATCGCATGGTATTCGGATTTAATTAATGGTATATTAATTAGTCAACCAGATTACCGAGGATCTCAGCAACATTAGATAACGACGGTTATTAAATAGGTGACGTTTGCGTATAAACAACATGGTGACATGGTGTGGCTGAGCCTCTCCATTGGAGCTAAGTAAGTAAGTATACGCAAATCTGTATTATTAATATAAAAGCGAAATATTACAAAATATCAAATCCTCTAACGAAACAACAATAAAATTTGGCAGGGACATTTGGTTTGTAGTACCTAAGTAGACGTCCGCTAAGAATGAATTTTAAGACAGAGCCGGATTAAAGATATTATAGTTGTCTAAGGCCTCTCACAAATTGTATGAAAGCACCGACTATGGAAAAGCCAACAGAAAAAGTTATGATTTTAGCAGTCTATGTATATTTTATGTGGGTTTCACATTTGCCTGAGCCGATTTTGGTGAATGAGTTATCAATCGATTCCTTATTAATTATAGTCCGGGTACCAAAGGCTACCTTTTGTTAAAAAAAGCTACATAGCGAATGCTACAACATTAAATTGAGAAACCTTAAAAAAAAGTTTGTAGTCGTAATTAGTGGGGTAGGTATCAAATGAAAGAAGACAGAATTCTGAGTACAAAAATGTTTAAACAATGCAGCAAATATACTTACCTACAGGAAGGTGACTTTGTTTGTGCTTTAAGCTTGCAATTAGACATTGAGATAGAGTCCCGAAAAAACAACATAAGATAATTTTTTACCCAGAATTCCTTCGACAGGTTGACAAGGGTATGACATTTTTTGTATGGAAAATCAGACATTTCCGAACCTATTTAGGAGTACTTGGAAACCGGTATTTTTTCAAACCGGTTTGACAAAATTACAGATGGAACTTTTTGAAAAAGGTTCTGTTCCTTTAAACCGGTTCGAAAAAATATGGGTATTTTTAATTAACCGGTTCAACTTTTCGCTCAGGCAAGACAACGACCTAAGCTTTGTGAAGATCTACGAGCGTTGAGCGTTGAGCGAGTCTGACGTTTGTTTTTATTCAATATAACGTTGTTTGTTTATTTATCCTATCAGATACGCTCAGTTGTAATTGTTTGAAATTTTTTTGTGAAATTATATAATAATTATAATTCACAAAAAATTTCAAACAATTTATATTCTTGAACAGAACAGAATTCTTGAACTTATTCAAACTTACGTAAGTATGATTAGGATCTGGCTACCTTAGATAATTACGTAAAGCAATACAGGGTGAAATTTTAACCACCTTCCAAATTTTAATATATCAATCTATGAGACAAAAACAAATGACGTATTTTTTCTTTTGGTATAGCCCAGTACAAAAATGTCAAGATAACGCACTTAAAAAATGTCCGCCAAAAATCTAAAATTTTTGATACAGCCGCCTAACAACACTTTTTTTACGCGATTCGCATCTCAATCATTTATTACGATACTATTCAAAAATTTTTGACTATCCCTTTATACCTTAACAGGTCTAGGACCGTAAAAATTGAAAACTATATCGCGAAAAATATTTTTGGGTGACAACTTGACTTACATTTTTTACTTCATAAATAGGCTCTAAAAACGATACTGAACGCCTATAAAATTATATTTAAAGTTTTTTTTTTACGAAAAAAATTCATAGCATGCTTCTGTCGCTATTTATAGTGAAAACTCTTACAGATATTTATGGGTTTTAAAGTACAATCTATAAAATTAAATTAGAAGTTTAGCCATAGAGTTATAATTTACAGAGTTAGATGTCGGTTAATCTAACAATTAAATTGCAATTATTAAGATATCAATATTTAAACTTGAAAAATTATGTCTCAGGCGGGACTAGAACCCGCATCTCCTCGCATGCCGGGCGCGGTGCTTTAACCATTTAACCACCGAGACACTACGTCATAGGCGTCAATTTTAGGGTTCCGTACCCAAAGCGTAAAAACGGGACCCTATATCCGTCGCTCTGTCACCAGGCTGTATCTAAAGAGCCGCGATAGCTAGACAGTTGAAATTTTCACAAATTATGTATTTCACAAATCACAAAGTAAAATAAAAATTCCCATACAACAAACGCGACTTTTTTGCCTTTTTTGCTCAATATCAATAAATGGCATCAGGTAGGCACTACATTAACTAAATTAATGTAGGTACCTACTGTTGTTTACCTAGTCAAAGGTACGGAACCCTTTTTCTATAGTAATTACCAGGATCGGAATTATGTAGAGTTATTAATTACCCTCCAAAAATAATATTCACGATATTTGTCATAGAATGACCTAAACACGTTTGTGTGAAATTTCTATTTCTGAATTACCCGCCTTTGGGTGTATGGTTCTCAATCTTTTATCAGATACAAAGTGAAAATGTTTTTTTTTACTGACGCGATTATTCTCATATTTAAATAAATAAATAAATATTGGACAACATCACATACATTGCTTTGTCTGTATCATCTTGTGTCTACTTTGTTTTTTTTTAAATATATTTATAGGGCATGATTCTAAAACAATTTTTATTTATATTATAGTATATACCCAAGTAAGTGTAAATAAGGTGAGTAAAAATATAGTACCTACATAAATAAAGCAAATTAATTTCTTCAAATAAAACCTCGAATATAAAGTATATGGCTTTGGGTTAGGGATGATTTATATTAGACCAGTCCGTGTCTGGGCCGGGCCGAGACCGGGTGGCCGTAGTATAGAGCGCCATCCAGGCCCGGATGGGACACGGATCATGTACTATGTAAAATAAACTATTTCATACAAAATGTAGCTAACGTTTTAAATCCGTGCCCCGTCCGGGCCCCGACCTCAACCCTGCCCGGACATGGCCCGGTCTAATATAAATCATCCCTTATTCCAATGGTCGGGCAGTTCGAAAAATATCAATAATAATTTGTAAATTTATTGTCAAGTCTGAGTAGCCAAAAGAACAATAAGAACTCCGTCTGTATGGCGATTGTATTAAAAAAACTGGCCAAGTGCGAGTTGGACTCGCGCAAGAAGGGTCCCGTACCATTATCTGACAAAACAAGCAAAAAATCACGTTTGTTATATGGGAGCCCCCTTAAATATTTATTATATTCTGTTTTTTAGTATTTGTTGTTGTAGCGGCAACAGAAATACGTCATCTGTGAAAATTTCAACTGTCTAACTATCACGGTTCATGAGATACAGCCTGGTGACAGACGGACAGCAGAGCCTTAGTAATAGGGTCCCGTTTTACCCTTTACGTAAACCCTAAAAATTAATGTAGACTAGTACTTATAACACGTAACGGAATTAACCTAGTTACGATCGGCATTACACAAATAAATAATAGATTGAGAATATTTGAGAACCACTGACAATCTCCATAGAAAAGCAACATCGGCTAAATCCGAATTATTTTTGATTCGGATTTACCCTCTTCGGGTAATTTCAATAATAACAGAAAAAGATACCTAGGATACGATGAAGCCATTAAAAACCATATAAAAAAACGAAAATCTATTAAACAAAAAACAATCAGTTAAATAACTTTTCAAGTTTCTGAGATACGAATGTTCGTGTAATTCCGGTAACTAGAAAACGCGTGAAAAATGACACATGGCGAGAAATGAGGCGTTGTCACACGTAGATTATCAAGTAGCGACCTGAGACAACTGAAGCGAGGGGGACATAATGATGGCGTCTAGGTAAATGTTGCCACGATATAAAATATCGTTGCGTTTGGTAGAAAACTGTAATTTTTGGAATATGCCGATTTTCGACATTACCCGAATGCACCTGTAGATTACCTGCTAATCCACCGGAAATGTGTAAAATAACTATATTTGGGCCTGAATTTATCAATGTTATATAAGTAAAAGTAAGTGATTAGATATGCAATGGAGGATATGTTCAAGACGCTGCACTGGAAAGGACGAGGCATCAACATCAATGGCGAATACATCTCTCACTTGCGATTTGCAGACGACATCGTCATTATGGCAGAAACGCTGCAGGACCTACAACAGATGCTGAATGACCTGGCTGACTCTTCTGTACGCATCGGCTTGCGGATGAACCTGGATAAAACCAAGGTTATGTTCAATGAACACGTACTACCGCAACCGATTGCGATCCACGGTGCCGTCCTCGAAGTTTTTCAGAAATATGTGTACCTTGGGCAGATACTGCAGTTAGGTAAAAACAACTTTGAGAATGAGGTGAACAGAAGAATTCAGTTGGGTTGGGCAGCATTTGGGAAACTACGTCGAGTCTTCTCATCGTCGATCCCACAATGCCTCAAGACGAAAGTCTTCAATCAGTGCGTCCTACCCGTCATGACATACGGAGCCGAAACGTGGACACTGACGGTACGGCTAGTCCACAAGTTCAAAGTCGCTCAGCGGGCTATGGAAAGAGCTATGCTTGGAGTTTCTCTTAGGGACAAAATCAGAAATGAGGTGATCCGGCAGAGAACTAGAGTTACCGACATAGCCCACCGGATTAGCAAGCTGAAGTGGCAGTGGGCTGGCCATATTAGCCGCAGAACCGACAACCGATGGGGTAAACGAGTTCTTGAGTGGAGACCGCGTCTTGGCAAACGTAATGTAGGACGCACTCAGGCCAGGTGGAGTGATGATTTGCGCAAGGTGGCTGGCAGGAGCTGGATGCGAGAAGCCGAGGATCGACCTAAGTGGCGTGCATTTGGAGAGGCTTATGTCCAGCAGTGGACTGCAATAGGCTGATGATGAAGTGATTAGAAAATGATAGACAAAAATAACGGTAGTCCCTTTCTTCTTCGAAAATTGTTCGTCCGAAATTCAAAATCCCTAACGCGTTTGCTGTAATCATCAATATCCATAATGTTTAAATATACGAAATTTTATTATGTCTAATTGTCTTTATTAGAATTAAAGACAATTAGACATAATAAAATTTGTGTCATAATATCGGGTGCTATAATAATTAGATATCCTAATTTTTCTTGCTATTAAGTCACATGTGGCGATACTGTGTATGGGCCTTGTTTGTATAAAAAGACAGCCAAAAATATACAGAGGGTGTAAAATGCGTGCATGCGCTTCTGCTATGCGATACCCAGACGGCATAGAATCACACCATACCTAAATGAAAAATGTATCTTAAATATGGCTAATAATGTCATACTAAAGCAAGCTTGTTTTCTGTACAGATTGTTGAATACTAAATATCCTGTATACTTATACAACAAAATTGTCATTAAAAAGTGTATATCTTCACTGAGAGATAGAGGGTACAGCTTATGTGTACCTACTGTGAAATTGCGTGGAACCAGGGGTTGCTTCAAATATGCTGCTGCCGAAATTTGGAATGACTTGCCTCCACCCATTCGCAAGACGCTCAGTCGATCACTTGCCACGTTCCGTAAAAAATGTCGCAGGTGGCTCTTTAAGAGGCAATCCATGGTGTCCACGCAGGGCTAAAATTTGTGTTAGGTAGGTACCCTAATTTATTTAATCTGGAGTCATGTATCTGTAAAGAAAGGGTATGACAGAATAACAGGGTTTGTGGACTATCTCCGCAATCACTGAGTTATACACGGTTTATGTCTTTTAACACTTTTCTGTTATAATATGACCAGCTGATGCCCGCGGCTTCGCGCGCGTGGTATTTGATCTGTTACAAAGTTTTCGTCACGACTCAACCCCCTTTCCTCCACTCTTTTCCTCCACTTCCTTTGCCTACGGTGCCGAGGGTGGCCATCTCGGGCGAGGTGGTGGTGGGCACTTAGTGGGAGCCGATACGTCGTTGCCGGCTTACCGGGGCCCGTTGATACAATAGTTGGATGAAAGAGGCCGATTTAAACTATCGTTTTAGGGATCTGGTGTTGGTTCTCCTAGCGTACCGTGGTCCAAGCAAGCTCGCACCACATCTATTTGCATTTAAAAACTGTCAATGCTGTAGTACAACAAACCATTCAAAGCAGCTTGCAAGGCTCTATTCGAATATGGTCGGTGATTGATAGCACCAGTTGTATAGATGAGAAAGTTGATCTTCTTAATTCACTTTTATTACAACTGTTCGACAAACACGCTCCTGTTCGACCTGTAAAGATGAAGCATTCTCCTGCCCCTTGGCTTTCTGACGATCTAAAAGCTTTACGAAATAAAAAAAACTCGGCAAGATCTAAGTACAAAAAAGACCCGTCCGATAATAACCGCGAGAAATATAAGTTACTCAGAAATCGCTGCAATAGAATGTGTAGAGACGCTCAACGACGCCATATTCACGAATCTGTTCAAAATGGAAACCCAGCTAAGGTCTGGAAATTCCTTCAATCTATCGGAATTGGAAGAACTCGCAATGATACTATCCCGAAAGATATTAACTTCGACTCCTTAAACAAACACTTCTCTTCGTCTGCATTCGTAGATGATGCAACAAAAGTACAAACTTTAAATTATCTATCTTCCCTTCCAGTTCCTGACTTCTCGTCATTTGCCTTTAGTCAATTATCCGATTGTGATGTTAGGAGATACGTACTAAGCATAGCTTCAAATGCTGTGGGCAGTGATAACGTTAGCCGAAAAATGATAATCCCTTTACTTGACGTTCTTATTCCTATTATCACGCCAATTCTAAACCACTCCTTAAGCACTAGCACTTTTCCTGCTGCGTGGAAGGATGCTCAAGTAATTCTTCTTCCTAAAAAACCTAACCCATCTTCCTTTACCGATTTCCGGCCCATCTCAATACTTCCCTTTTTATCCAAGGTATTGGAGCGTGCTGTTCATCAACAGCTCAGTCTCTTCTTTACCAATTCCAATCTCCTTAATCCTTTCCAATCCGGCTTTCGTTCTGGTCACAGTACAACTACAGCTCTGGTCAAGATTACTGATGATATCCGCCATGGTATGGATGATAGGAAACTTACGGTTCTGACGTTGCTGGACTTCAGTAATGCTTTTAACACAGTAGACTTCGACATTATGATTGGCATATTGCGTTCTCTTAACATATCTCCAACGGTAATTGACTGGTTTCATAGTTACCTACACGGGCGCCGGCAGCGCATCATTGCTGAGAATTCATTTTCGGTGTGGTGCGAAGTTGGAGCTGGTGTGCCGCAGGGTGGCGTCTTGTCTCCTCTTCTCTTTTCTATTTTCATAAATTCTATCACTACCAATCTTACTTCTTCTTACCATCTCTATGCAGACGATCTTCAACTATATCGGCAGGGTGGCCTTGATGACCTAGACAATGTTATTTATGCAGTAAACTCTGACCTACGTCACATTTTGGAGTGGAGTAAGTCTTTTGGGCTCAAGGTTAACCTTGCCAAAACGCAGGTTATGATTGTTGGCAGCCCCCGGTTGATCTCTAGGATTGATTGGGGTACACTGTCTCCAGTTATATTTGACGGAGTACACATTCCGTACAGTCAATGTGTAAGGAACTTAGGAGTTTTTATGGACAATTCATTAACTTGGGACAAACATATCAGTGAGGTGAGCAGGAGGATATTTGCATCGGCAAGTTCACTTAACCGATTACGCAACTTCTTGCCGATACCCACCAAAGTTGCTCTTGTTCAGACCTTACTTCAGCCAATACTAGATTATGCTGACTGCTGCTTTCTAGACCTCAATGAAAACTCCCTTGATAAGCTTGAACGTCTACAAAATTTTTGTATTCGTATTATTTTTGGACTGCGGAAGTATGACCACGTTTCTAAGTTCCGGAACCAACTAAAGTGGCTTCCTATCCGCCTCCGTCGTGATCTTCATGTCCTCAGTTTACTTTATTCAGTACTATTTAACCACCAAACTCCATTTTACCTCAAGGAACGTTTCCAATTTCTGCATTCCACCAATGGTCAGGATAATTTGCGGTCGTCTCGCAAACTACAACTCTCTTTTCCTTCTCATTCTTCACAATTTTATTCACAATCTTTCACTGTTCAGTCTGTCCGTCTTTGGAACTCATTGCCACATACTGTCAGAGAATCACAGTCCATTTCTATTTTCAAGACTAGAGTCAAGGCACTTTTTTTGTCGCGCTGAAGATGTGCAGCGGGTCTGGTTTGTTGTTTGTTATTTTATTTCATGTTTATGTTGTGCTGTATTTTGGTTATTGTATAATTATGTATGTATAGTGTATGTGGGATATTGTTTATATATATATATATGTTGTATGTATGTATATATAATATATATATATATATGTTATGTATGTATATATATATATATGTATGTGTGTGTATATATATTATATTTATTTATTTTATTTTTAAATATGATTATTATTAGATTTAAGTATATTTATTTGTATTACGTTTGATACACAATCTAACTAATCTGCACCACGTCACCCCTACTCCACTAAAATAAGTTTTCCTTTTCTACCCAAAGGTTGTCTGGTAGAGATTGCTTTTAGCAATAAGACCGCCTATTGTACGGATGTGTCTCAATGTAATTTATTCTACCTTTGTTTTGTGCAATAAAGTATTATCTATCTATCTATCTATCTGGCGTAGAGCCCTGTAAGTAGAGGCCCTGTGTAAAAAACCACATTCTTAATTTCCAACCAAGTAAGGCGATTTTAGAAAGACAATTGGCTTGCATACTACGTTTGGATAAAAGACCCAGATCGGACGGTGAACGACGACCTAGACGGTGTAGTACCAGCATCGGTGTAGAGCTCTGGAAAAGGCAGTCCTATGTCATTCTCCCTTCATAATCGATAGACGAAGTTTCAAGTACCTCAATATGATGTTAAACACAAATAATTAACAACACAATTTTCCACCGTTTTTCACCCCTCAAATATTAATTTATAAAAAAATCCTTATTAACAACATTACTAAATGTATGCCAAAAATCTGACGTAGTTTCACAAAACTTTTATGTGGGATGTGGGTTCGAGGCATGAATGGTAGAGGATGATCAGCAGGATAAATAGTGTTCAGAAACTTGACAGGATAGAGAACTGATTCGTCTGTACTGACCACTGTGTCCATAAATTGTTATTAAACGGTTTTATTTAGCTCACCCCGTTTGTTTTATTTATTCTTGGGTCAAATTTAGTAATTCAAATTTCACCCTCTTCCTGTCAACTGACTAATCTGAAATTTTGTATACACTTTGGATTTTGGTGACAATACAATTATGTTTATTCATTATCATTATAAATTCAAGATGGCCGCCGCTACAAAATGGCGGATAATTTATGTTTTATTAATCCCATCAATATGGGTATCAAATGAAAGGGCTCAACAAGCAGAATACAATATACTATAAAAAATTGAAATCCAAGATGGCGGCCGCTACAAAATGGCGGATGACGTAGGTTTTATCAATCCCATCAATATGGGTATCAAATGAAAGGGCTCAACAAGCAGAATACAATATACTATAAAAAATTTAAATACAAGATGGCGGCCGCTACAAAATGAATTAAACAGAATGCGAAATAAAAACTAAAAACTAGAAAATAAAAATAGGTAAAAAAACTTTTTAAGTTAAACGGTTTTATGTTAAACATACATTGCAATATTTAAGATAAATGTACTAAAAACCAAAAAATAATAAAATAGATACAGTCGTGGGAATTATAAACATATGCATAGACTAGACTAAAATAAAACCGTGGGGCACGTCAATTGTCTACAATCGTTGATTAAAATGTTTGTTTTGTAATGTTACACTATAATTAGACAGTTGTTCAACCGACAACGATGGACGTGTGATAAGTAGGGCTAGAATATAATAGAAAATAGGCAAAAAATTGCATTTTTTTAATGGGAGCCCCCCTTAAATATTTATTTTGTTTTAAGCTTTTGTTGTTATTGCGGTAGCAAAAATATAACTGTCTAGCTATCGCGGATCTTGAGATATAGCTTGGTGACAGGCAGACGGACAGAGGTTCCGTTTTTACCCTTTGGGTACGGAACCCTAAAAATGATTAAGTTCTAAATAATACCATTCTTATAGTAATTACTGATATTTATTTTCTGAATATGTACCTAAATATAAATAATAAAGCCAATAGGAATTTTCAAGTTTTGTCAAATTTTTGTTACATAGCCTCCGTATTTCTTCGTTAACTTTGTTCTTCAGGGTGTATGGAATAGGTCGCGGCTAGATGTGAATCACTAATTGAGCTTTATAGTTTGATATGCAAACAAGAGTTCCGTCATACACCATTGTTAAATCTTCTAGTAATCTGTCCAATTTTGAGTTGTTGATAATTTACTAACTGAATTTTATCTAACTCCTCAAATTCTAAATCACAAGGATCCCGTTGAGCACATAAATATAATACGTTTTCTGATGTAATTCTGGGCTCAAAGATGTTAGAAACGTGTATTTCCTTGTATCGATATCATCACATCTGTTCAGTTTTAAGTAAGTATCCAACCGTTTAATGATGTTTTTGAATGTTTCGTCCTTGTCTAATGGTACTGAGTTCAATTTAGATGTCCTAAGGTTTGTTTGTGGCCGACCTTTGCTTCTCAGTACCTTCTGCATACATGGAATTGTTTCGTGCTATCGAATTCAAATTCTGCAATTTTAGTTTAAGCTGTGTTGTAATTTCCTGAAGGTTATTTTTTCCTTCAATCTCATTTTCCAACTGTGGGTCATCAGTAATTTAATTATTTGCTGTCGTATATCTTTCAAATTATTCTTAGTAATTTTGTACATTTGTCACTGGTCACTCACAAATTTTAACTCATAATCAGAAATTTCTCGTAGGGTTTGTATCTAGCTGCCGAATTTTATAATGCAGCCTTTAATGAAGTTCGTGTACGTTTTAACTTAGTTAATTCATCCATTTCGGCGCCTATTATTAAATTCTAAAACAATACTATTCTATTTGTAAGCAATGATATTTATTTTCTGATTGACACATTGAATGTCATAACAAATTAAGTGAAGTCAGAGAGTACAAATAAGTAAAGAGTATGGATATGATGCGGTACCGAACAAACTTTGCCCCCATTTTTTATCCCCTTAAAGATTAAATTTTCAAAAATCCTGAAAGATGTCATTCATAATTTCTAATTAGGTAGCTGGATACCAATTTTCATCGACTTAGCTTCAAAACTGACGGAGTTTCATACAAACTTATGGGGCCCTTTTTACCCCCTTAGAGGCGGAATTTCCAAAATTCCTTTCTTAGTGCTCACCTACACTATAAAAGGAAGCACGGTGAAAATTTTCAGATTTTAAATCCCAGTAGTTTGGGCTGGGCGTTGATATGTCAGTCAGTCAGTCAGTCATTAAATGAGTTTTCATCTAAATATATAAAAATGAAAACTGATTTAATGACTGACTGAAGGACTGACTGACTGACTGACAGACATATCAACGCACAGCCCAAACTACTGGGATTTAAAATCTGAAAATTTTCACCGTGCTTCCTTTTATAGTGTAGGTGAGCACTAAGAAAGGAATTTTAGAAATTCCGCCTCTAAGGGGGTAAAAAGGGCCCCATAAGTTTGTATGAAACTCCGTCAGTTTTGAAGCTAAGTCGATGAAAATTGGTATCCAGCTACCTAATTAGAAATTATGAATGACGTCTTTCAGGATTTTTGAAAATTTAATCTTTAAGGGGATAAAAAATGGGGGCAAAGTTTGTTCGGTACCGCATCATATCCATACTCTTTACTTATTTGTACTCTCTGACTTCACTTAATTTGTTATGACATTCAATGTGTCAATCAGAAAATAAATATCATTGCTTACAAATAGAATAGTATTGTTTTAGAATTTAATAATAGGCGCCGAAATGGATGAATTAACTAAGTTAAAACGTACACGAACTTCATTAAAGGCTGCATTATAAAATTCGGCAGCTAGATACAAACCCTACGAGAAATTTCTGATTATGAGTTAAAATTTGTGAGTGACCAGTGACAAATGTACAAAATTACTAATGATAATGATAATGATAATGATAATGATAATGATAAATTATTTATTTCAAAGAATATGGTATTTACATTCGGATCTTAAAGCTAAAAGTTCAGCATATTCTGCCATTCTTATTGGCGTAGAAATATAAAACATTTAAATTAAATTATGGCAGGCATTAGAATATTACAAAATGAAATTTTAAATTATAATAGGCACTATACAACAATTATTATAAATAATATTAGCACATTCATCTCTTTAGTCGTCAGTTACATTAGTAGTCAAACATATAGTCTTTCAAATCCGCATCCATAAATTCTTTGAGAGAGTAAAAGCACTCCTTTAGAAGCCAAGTATTTATTATATGTCTAAATTTGTTTAATGTCAATGCTTTAGTTTTATCAGGAAATTTATTATAAATTTTAATTGCATTACAGTATACATTATTAGTGAATATTTTCAGTTTTTGGTTTGGTATATATAATTTATTAGGGTTTCTGCTAATACTCTTTCCAAGCACCGTGTCATGTAAAGGAAAGAGGTTTGGATGTTTTTTAACGAAAATACAAATTTCTAGTATGTGCTGACAAGGTAGTGGTAAAATTTGTAGACGTTTAAATAATGGTTTACAGTGTTCTTGGTAGTCCGCACCACATAAGGCACGTATGCATTTTTTTTGCACTCTAAATGCTCTTTGTACATCTACTGAGTGTCCCCATATAATTAGTCCATAGCGTAAAATTGATGAAACATAGCCATGGTATGCAGATAAGGCAGTGTCTAAGGAAGTCACTAGTCTTAAACGACGTAGAGCGAATACAAATCTATCCAACTTTTTGCATATATTATCCACATGCCCCTTCCAGTTTAAATGTGTATCAATGGTTATTCCTAGGAATGTGACCGTGTCGACTTGCTGTATAGGTGTGTTGTTGTAATTTATATTAACACACATATCTATCTGATTATATGTTTTAAACTGAATGGCATTTGTTTTATCTAAATTTATTTTTAAGTTGTTGTGTTCAAGCCATTCAATAACCGTTCTCAGTTCCGAGTTAACAGAAGTCTCTAAATATCTTTTGTCTTTACATTTAATTATCAATGTTGTGTCATCTGCAAATAAAATACTTTTATGTTTTAATACTTTGGGCATGTCATTAATATACAATAAGAAAAGTAAAGGGCCCAGTATACTGCCCTGAGGAACACCTGAGGTATTAATTTTAGTGCTCGATTGGGTAATTATCTTCTGACCATTAATAATTTTGCATATTTCGGTCATTTGGTTACGTTTGGTTAAGTAACTCTGTACCCATTCGTAGGCTTTGCCTCTGATGCCATATTTGTGCAGTTTATAAAGAAGTTGGGAGTGACAAACATAATCGAAGGCCTTGCTCATATCGAGGAACAGACCCATCACTGTTTCTTTATTGTTTAAAGATTCAGTGATCTCCTTTACTAAAGAATAAGAATAAGAATAATTTGAAAGATATACGACAGCAAATAATTAAATTACTGATGACCCACAGTTGGAAAATGAGATTGAAGGAAAAAATAACCTTCAGGAAATTACAACACAGCTTAAACTAAAATTGCAGAATTTGAATTCGATAGCACGAAACAATTCCATGTATGCAGAAGGTACTGAGAAGCAAAGGTCGGCCACAAACAAACCTTAGGACATCTAAATTTAACTCAGTACGATTAGACAAGGACGAAACATTCAAAAACATCATTAAACGGTTGGATACGTACTTAAAACTGAACAGATGTGATGATATCGATACAAGGAAATACACGTCAATCATACATCTTTGAGCCCAGAATTACATCAGAAAACGTATTATATTATATTTTTGTGCTCCACGGGATCCTTGTGAGTTAGAATTTGAAGAGTAGGATAAAATTCAGTTAGTAAATTATCAATAACTCAAAATTGGACAGATTACTAGAAGTTTTAACAATGGTGTTTGACGGAACTCTTGTTTGAATATCAAACTACAAAGCTCAATTAGTGCTTCAAGAAAATGTGACACCAATTTTCATCTAGCCGCGACGTATTCCATATGCCCTGAAGGACAAAGTTGACGAAGAAATAAGGAGGCTATGTAACGATAAGACAAAACTTGAAAATTCCTATTGGATGTCTTATCTATATGTATATTGGTACATATTCAGAAAATAAATATCGGTACTTACCATAAGAATGGTATTATTTAGAACTTAATCATTTTTAGGGTTCTGTACCCAAAGGGTAAAAACGGAACCCTATTACTAAGACTTCGCTGTCTGTCCGTCTGTCCGTCTGCCTGTCACCAGGGTGTATCTCAAGAGCCGCGATAGCTAGACAGTTGAAACTTTTACAAATTATGTATTTTTGCTACCGCAATAACAACAAATACTAAAAACAAAATAAAACAAATATTGAAGGGACAAAAAATCGCGTTTGGATTTTTTTGTCCTTTTTTGTTCGATATTAATAATGGCAACAGGTAGGCACTTGAAATATTCACAAAACACTCAGTTATATTTCAATAATTAAATAAATATTTAAGGGAGGTTCCCACACAAAAAAATCAATTTTTTGCTTATTTTTGCTTGATATCAATAAATGGTAACAGGTAGGCACTACATTAACTAAATTAATGTAGGTACGTAATGTTGTTTTCGTAGTCAATGGTACGGAACCCTTCGTGCGCGAGTCCGACTTGCACATGGCCGATTTTTGTTTATACGGTAGAGACAAATGTTGGGAAATCGAAAAAAGTGTATAGAATTACACTGTTGTACCTTATGACATTATCAACTATATTAAGCAGTACAAAAATAATTCCTAAACTGGGCATAGACCCGTATCTGAGGCAGAAAAAGGTAACAGGTGTGTTGCAACAACACTAAGCAGCTGACTGGTGGATTAAAACAATATAGACTGGTAGACCATTTGACAAGCTTCCATTTAGAAGATAATTTGATAAACTTCCATTTAGTAACGATTTATTTTTTCTAGGACGCACCGCGTTTGGGGGCCTGGCAAAGTTTGTCAAAAAAACGTTGAAAAAAAAAATCACCTCACTTCATAATTCCGTGTTGTTTAACTTAGGAATAGCTACCACCACGCACCCACTAATGACCAAGCAGCTGAGCTGATGTTTTGCTGACATCATTTGAAGCTGAAGAAATATAAAAATTTATAGACACAGTGGTCAGTACAGTCGAATCAGTTCTCTATCCTGTCAAGTTTCTGAACACTTTTTATCCTACTGATCATCCTCTACCATTCATGCCTCGAACCCACATCCCACTTGAAAGTTTTGTGAAACTACGTCAGCTTTTTGGTATAAATTTTGTTATGTTGTTTATAAGGATTTTTTTATAATTAAATATTTGAGGGGGTGAAAAACGGTTGAAAATTTTGTGGTTAATTATTTGTGTTTAACATCATAGAAACTTCGTTTATCGATCATGAAGGGAGAATGACATAGGAGTGGCTTTCTCAGAGCTCTACACCGATGCTGGTACTACACCGGTCTTCTATCCTAACGTAGTATGCAAGCAAATTGTCTTTGTAAAATCGCCTTTTTAACGCTTATGGATCGAGAAAAATGGTAACCTACTTAGTTGGAAATTAAGAATGTGGTTTTTTACACAGGGCCACTTCTTCCAGAGCTCTACGCCAGTGTTGATCATATTCGAATAAAGCCTTGCAAGCTGCTTTGAATGGTTTGTTGTACTACAGCGTTGACAGTTTTGAAAGTTTCAAATGATATTGTACTTCAGATTTCATGTAAATGCAAACAGATGTGGTGCGAGCTCGCTTGGACCACGGTTCGCTAGAAGAACTAACACCGGATCCCTAAATAGTTTAAATCGGCCCCTTTCATCCAACTATTGTATCAACGGGCCCCGGTAAGTCGGCAACGACGTATCGGCTCCCACTAAGTGCCCACCACCACCTCACCCGTGATGGGCACTTTCGGCACCGTAGGCAAAGGAAGTGGAGGAAAAGAGTGGAGGAGAGGGGGGTGAGTCGTGACGAAAACTTTGTAACAGATCAAAACACACGCGTGCGAAGCCGCGGGCATCAGCTAGTTTTTATATATATATAAAAAGAAGAAGATAGATAGATGTAAGATGTATGTATAAGTAATAATATGTTGTGAAAAGGCAAAATAAATAAATTTATTATTATTATTAAATTTATTATGTCCTAAGTGTTAAATTGTATAATTTTTTAATAATATCTTAAAACATACCTATGTTTAAAAGTAGGTTTATCTTGGTTATGTTATACTCATGTAGTTTATTTAGGATTTCGTGTCAAATCTGTCTCAGAACCGAATCAGCCAACCCCGACTTCACGTGGTACTTGTCTGCCCTACCCCTAGAGTGTAATTCAAAAAGGCGGAGCCTCAGCCGCTACGGAGAGCCCGGGCGCCTGTACTTTATTATGCTAGGGTAGAGGGGCTGCAAACCCGTAGCGCCGGAGCACACGCAATTCTAAATGCATGCGTGCTTGCTTGCTTGCTGCATGCTTGCTTGCTTGCTGCATGCTTGCTTGCATTCTGCATGCTTGCTTGCATGCAGCATGCTTGCTTGAATTACTTCGAGTGACATACAGGGATTTTGGTAAAATAAATTAATTTGTAGGTAGAAGGAATATAGGAATGTAGGTATAAGAAATACTCATCACCGTAAATATAACGCCTAGGTAAATTTCACAGCAAAATATTATTTGCGCTAAAGATATTTTTTATGATGAAATAGGATAAACATTACATTACCCAATGCATGCATATCAATCGTTATTATATATATAGGATTTGAACAATCATAGATAAGCATTTTATGCATTTTTAATAATGTGGGTTGTAATATTTATAACAAAAGATTGTAGGGCCTTTTATATTTATAGTATTTAGACTTTAGGGTACGTTAAATTATGACACATTACTTTAGGACTTATAACTGTTATAGAAAAGCCTTTTATGTCTTTTAACATTATAGATTGTTATATTTATAGCAAAAAAATTGGTTGTTTGTAAAGTAGGTTTACGATCGAGATGTTTACGTGATAACGTCTTATTGGTGATATAAGTTTTTGGGAAGTAAGGAATTAATGAAGATAACATTTTTTTCAAATTTTAAATTACATCTATCGTTTTATTCACACTTTTGATGATAAATTTCGGGTGTAAAATGACAAGTTTACTTATTCGACTATGATATACATTTTTCTTCATACATACATTCATACAAACATACTTTTATACATTTATACAAACATTTATGCATACATAATAATTCAACGAAAACTTAACCGCACGAGAAAATCTCCATTCGTTTGTATGCCGCTAGAGTGAGAGAGACGGAAGATCGGTCCACTCACTCGAACGCTATGCCAGCCTCCGCTCGTGAGGATTCCACGTGACAAGTTTCACGGAATGACTGGCAGCGCTCGAGATGAGACGGGAGATCGGTCCGTCTCTCTCTCGTTATACCTGCGATCGCGCTCGTGAGGTTTTGGTGTGACACAAGTTTCTGAACATGTCACCCGACTAAAACGATTTTAAAGACATTATCACGTCAAAAATTTTAGGATAAATTATATTTAGGGATTTTGATTTTAGGGCAAGTGATATTATGATATGAGACATTGAGTTAGGGCTAATTATCATTCGGACAAATGATGATTAGGTCACAAAACATTATGACATGTTAGAATAATTTAGAATCTGTAACAAACAAACTAGTTATTCAGGATCTTTAAGTGTGATGTTGTTTCAAGTAAAGTAAGTAAGTTGGTTTCAAAAACAAATAAATAAAAAATAAATGCTTACTGAAATATTATGAAAACATCGGAAACATTCGAAGTGAGTTGCAAGAGGCATTCAAAGTTGCAAAACATTAGAAGTATTATAACCTCAAACCAATAACAAAATATTAAACATTCCTGATAATTATTAAAAGTTATAAATATTATGTTTACTTACATCGAAATGATCCTCACAGCAGAAAATATTTGTACTATTCGCTATGTTATTAGGATCCCTCTGAAATAGTTACATGCAACCACTTTCGGCACACTTAGACTTTCTTTTACTTACAATAGTTTTCCGAAGTTTTTGTAGAAGTATTATACACATTTTGATACTGCATACCATTTGAAACTCATTTTATTACATAAGTCACTGTTAAAATACAGGGTGAAATTTTAACCACTTTCCAAAAATTTTATAGGCGTTCGGTATCGTATTTAGTATCGTATTTAGAACCCATTTATGAAATAAAAAATGTAAATCAAGCTTTCAACCGAAAATATTTATCGCAATATAGTTTTCAATTTTTACTGTCCTAGGCCTGATAAGGTATAAAGGGATAATCAAAAACGTATGAATAGTATCGTATTTTTGGAGTTGGCTCGGGGGGCTCAACGCTCGCATTGCACAGCTTGCCAGACTGGGGGTGATTTCTGGTGTACAGGATCACCCATACTTTATGCCTGAGCGGGCCTCAGGCATAAAGTATGGGCATAGGCCGTACGTAGGCGGTGCATGGATGGCATCCTAAGGGAAACCCATACACTGCCAACATACGTCGCAAGGTACACCGCAGGTCTTTGTAGTGGGTATGCTTGTCGGGCACCAACAAGAGAGTCCCACATAACCTACTGCTGCC
The DNA here is from genome assembly GCA_949315895.1 of Anania crocealis. NCBI lineage: Eukaryota > Metazoa > Arthropoda > Insecta > Lepidoptera > Crambidae > Anania > Anania crocealis. Next base: position 9,133,486 of record OX438859.1, on the reverse strand, counting down.
CCTGAAGCAGTAGGTATGCGAAATGGATGCAAGATAACTACTTCAAAACGAGTCTAAGAAGGAGCAAAAAGATGAGGTGGAGGAGGAGGCCATGGTGTGGACTGTGGTCCCGCAAACTTCACCAAATAAAGGAGAGGGCTAAGCTTCAATCTCAAGAGCTAACAGTGCAAGAGCTGGTGCGAGCTATCCGCACCAGCACTGATAACATTATTCACTGCGCTGGGTGAAGTGGGAAAGTCTCAGGAGTATTCGAGAGGAACTTTAAGGATGCTGCGGCTGTTGTCACGGCATTTGTTGAAATACTGGTGGCGAGATCAAAAGATGAGGAAATCCAACGCCTCAATGCTGCTAACACGAGGTTAACAGAGGAGCTCCAAGAGCTAAAGTAACAAATGGAAACAGCAACAGCAAAATTGACGAACCCATGCTTCCTACTCCTTCCTTGGCGTTGGCACAGGCCCTATCAGAACGCGAAGAAACAGAGCGCAGCTTAATGGCCAAATGTGGTGCCATGATGAATGCTCGGTTCTGCGGTATTAACGATCGGCTCCTACCGGCTAAACGGCTTATCCCATTTGCCATTGGCTGCAAACGAGAAAAACGAGAGACGCAAAACACCACTACCATCTACAGCAGAAGCACTGTCCTCCGTGCCAAACTAGACGGTAGCTTCCCCTAAACCGGCTACTTCGAAAGATAATACAAAATCGATCCAGAAAGCAGGGCCGACGCCGAAAGCAACTAAGGCTACTGATGCTCAGCCAATAGCCACGACATCACTGACAAACAGAGGGAGCCACGGAGCCAAGGCTCCAACGACGAACGTTCCGATACCTCCACCGGGCAGGGCTCGAAGCAGACGGCGACGAGTGCCTAGTGTGCCTACTGAAACCGAGCTCGGCCCGCTTCTAGCACCACTTTCAGCCATGGAGGAAGGGTAGACTACGGTGTTCAAGCGGGGATCATCATATCAGCCGAATGACACCCACTGCTGGGCATAGGCCTCCCCCAAGGATCTCCACAACGATCGGTCTTGTGCTGTTCGCATCCAGCGGCTTCCCGCGACCTTGACCAGATCGTCGGTCCACCTTGTAGGGGGCCTGCCCACGGAACGTCGTCCGGTACGCGGTCGCCATTCGAGAACCTTTCCGCCCCAACGGCCATCTGTTCTCAGCGCTATGTGTCCCGCCCACTGCCACTTCAACGATGCAATCCTTCGAGCGATGTCGGTTGTTTTAGTTCTCCTGCGGATCCCATCATTTCTGATTCGATCGAGTAGGGAAATACCAAGCATCGCTCTCTCCATTGCTCGCTGGGTGATCTTGAGCCTTCTTATGAGATCCATAGTAAACGACCACGTCTCACTCCCATAGGTCATTACTGGCAACACACACTGGTCAAAGACTTTCGTCTTGAGACATTAAGGTATTTCGGACGCGAATATATGCCGGAGCTGCCCGAACTCTGCCCATCCGAGCTGGATTCGACGAGAGATCTCTTTCTCGAAGTTGGACTTACCTAACTGGACTATCTGTCCCAGGTAAACATAGTGGTCAACAACTTCGAGTGCAATGTTCCCAACGTTAACTGGAGCGGGTACAACATGGGCATTTAACATGATTTTCGTCTTGTCCATGTTCATCCTAAGACCCGCTCTTTGAGAAGCATTACCGAGATCTTCGAGCATAATTTTCAGGTCTTCCAAGGTCTCAGCCATAAGAACTACATCATCGGCAAATCACAGGTGTGTTAGGTATTCGCCATTGATGTTGATGCCGCGTCCTTTCCAGTCCAGAACCTTGAAAATATCCTCCAACGCAGCTGTGAACAGTTTCGGAGAAATAACGTCTCCTTGTCTCACACCTCGCTGTAGTTGGATCGGATTAGAGCTCTGGTTCTGTAATCGGACCGACATGGTGGCGTTTTGGTATAAGTACTTTAGTACCTCGATGTACCTGTAGTCTATTTGGCACCTTTGGAGAGACTGCAGCACTGCCCAGGTCTCAATCGAATCAAAGGCTTTCTCATAGTCCACGAACGCTAAGCAAAGTGGCAAGTTTTACTCTTCGGTCTTCTGTATAACTTGCCGCAGCGTATGAATGTGGTCTATGGTACTATAGCCTTTTCGGAACCCGGCTTGTTCGGGAGGTTGGAAGTCATCGAACCTGCGAGTGAGACGATTCGTAACGACTCTCGAAAACAACTTATAGATATGGCTCAGAAGCGAGATGGGTCTGTAGTTCTTCAAGAGAGTTTTGTCACCCTTCTTGAAGAACAGCATCACATCGCCTCTGCCCCATGTCTTTGGCGGCTTGCCCTCGAGGATGACAGAATTAAAGAGCTTCTGGAGGACCTTAAGTACCGGCTTACCGCCCGCACTAAGGAGCTCTGTTGTGATTCCGTCATCAACCGCCGCCTTGTTGTTTTTAAGCTGCTTGAGAGCCATTCTAATCTCGCACAGGCTGACGTCCGGGATATCTTCAGAATAGTGTCGGGTCTTTAGCCTTGCTTTCAACAGGTGTTTTCGTGGAATATAACTGTCCATAGAAACTCTCAATCTCCCTCAGGATTTTAGGTGTTGACGCAATGATGCTACCTGTCTCAGTTTTCAGCCTCGTCATTGGCTTTGCCCAATAGACAGATCTCTGGCGAACACTTTAGAGCCTTTGTTCCGCTTAATGGCCTCTTTAATACGTCGGGTATTAAATTGACGAAGGTCGCTCTTCAAAGACTTAGATATCTGTCTATTGAGTTGCCAATAGCGATGGGCATCCGCTGAGTTCTGTAGCCTCATTTCGTTTCTCTGATCCATGAGTAGGAGAGTCTGACTGGAGAGTTTCTTTGATTTGGGACGGCGGGTTTTAAAGTACTTAGACCCTACCGTACAGACAGTATCCACCACCATGTTGTATAGATCGTCCACATCGAAGCGGGGATCAAACAGATATAAAAAGAGCGAAGCCACCCCATCTAAGGCAAATGTTAAACATTTAAACCTTCAGTTGGAAAACCCGCCACCCCAAAACTTCGCCCGCCCAGATCGTCAGCCATCATACTGACCCTGCTGCCAGGGGCACTAGAAAAGGGGGTGATATACGAATCAGCTATCCGGGATGCCTTATCCCGGATAAATATTCAAGAGCTGGGCATCAGCGGGATGCTATTCACAAAGGCGAAAACTGGGGGTAAATTACTTGAGATACCCGGTGCCACAAGTGGTGAGAAGGCAGACTCCCTAGCCAAAAGACTGCAGGAAGACCTCCTGCCGTCAGATTTAGTAAAGGTTGTCAGACCAATAAAGACCACCGATGTGCGGCTTACAGGCTTAGATGACTCTGTCTCAAAAGAAGAGGTGGCCGAAGCAGTGGCAAAAGTTGGTGGTTGTGCTACCGATATTTTTAAGGTCGGCGAGATAAGGCAATCCTATACTGGATCCGGATTGGTTGTGGTTAAGGTGCCAGTTGCTGTTGCCAAGAAGTTGTCGCAAGGAAGACTATTAGTAGGTTGGGTGTCAGCACCGGCTCAGGTATTAGAGGCTAAGCTCCTGCGATGCTAATGGGGTGCCTAGATACAGGTCATGTCCAGGCCCAGTGTAAAACCAGTGCCCCGTGTCCCAGGTTAAAGATGATGAAAAAATATATGAAAAAATGGTGTTTAAAATATTATAATAATTATTCCGGTTGTTCTAAGGTACATAATGTAGGAATATGTAAAAGTTACCTTATTTAATAAGGAGAGCGCCATGTAGAATTAAACAAACTAATAAAAATATTTAAAATTGCTTTAGTGATTTCCTAACTTAGGTATCTTGAGGAATGAATATTTATAATTGAATAATACAGTTGGATTATTGTGTCTTTGCACATTTTATTAATGTTAATTTTATGTTTAAGCACATAACTGCAGTGGAAATTAAAAACTGAACCATTACAATACTTTTATGTGATACATTTTGCACATACGCTAATATGCAGGAACAAAATTTAGGCACACCAAATATGATATGTGCACAAAAATGGAAAAAAGAATTATAGAGACTAAAGCTTTGTCTCGTAGTTAATAAATGGTACACTATCTAAAGCGTTGTAATTTTTTCTATCATATAACATATTTATAATTTTAAAAATCAAAACAGTTCACGAGAAAAACAGTTTTATGTTCCTCCTGAAAAGTTGTCATTTTACACATACCAGGATTGGCAGGCGCACCGACGATATGTATGAATGAATATTATATGTTTATTTGGCACTTCGAAAAAAAGTTTACAAAAAAATTATTAGGTACAATGAATGTGCCAAAAAGGCCCCCACTCAGCATTAGTCGCAACAGCCTAAGGCATACTGCGACGCTGATTTTCAGTGGGTAGTGGGTATGTAGGTATAGGTACTCGTACCTACTAGTAACACACGAAAAGCGATGATTTTAAACTTTTATAAAGGGTGTCCCAAAACTCAACGTCAAGCCGAAACGGGGTGAAAGGATTGATTGTAAACATCATGAAAAAATCAGAAAAAAAACTATCCCACGCAGTTTGAAAATTATGGGCATTTAATAAAAACCTAGAAATTTGGTCAGACTGTCACCATTTTTCGGTTATTTTGGTTAATTTTTATTATTTTTGTTCATTTAAACTTTGGAACCGTAACCCTTAATAACATTTCTAAAATCTCAGTCAAAAATAATAATAGCCCCAAGCTTCCTAGAATTGAAACTATTTGTTACACTATGAAATTAAAATTTTCAAAATATGTCGACTTTGAAAGGCCCTCTTTTAAAAAAATTGTACTAGAGTGCCTTGGCAAGTGCCATTAAAAGTTGGCACATTTAATCAGGATTGTAAAAAGGTACAATACTTGTTAATATCATACTAAAAAAAACTAGTTTAAAAATAAAAAGTAAGTTTGTTAACCCATTTTAACGGCAAAATTACTCGTATATATATAGTTCTGCCACTTCCATGTCTTCAGAACATTCAATATCATAGTTTTTTTCTTTCCATAAGTGGTACCATTCAGCTTTGCGGTGGAAACTATTACTTAAGACTAGCTGACCCGGCAAACGTTGTTTTGCCATAAAAATTATTAAATTACTAAAATGGCTAACAAAAAATAGGGGTTGGTGGTAAAAGGGTAAAAATTTAGGGTTGTATAAATTTTATAAAATTTTAATATTTTACTACCCTACCCCTACCCTAGCCCTACCCTACCCCTACCCTACCCCTACCCTACACCTACCTTACCCCTACCCTACCCCTACCCTACCCCTACCCCTACCCTACCCCTACCCTACCCCTACCCTACCCCTACCCTACCCCTACCCTACCCCTAACCTACCCTACCCTACACATACCCTACCCCTACCCTACCCTACCCTTACAAAAAAGACGATAATTTATCAGTTATCGAGCGGGATGAAAAATGATTATATTACTAAAATGGCTATTAAAAAATAGGGGTTGGTGATAAAAAGGTAAAAATTTAGGATTGTATGTATTTTTGTATGTTGTATCATAAAAAAATAGAAATTAAAAATTTTGTCTAAAAAATAAAAATAAAAATTTAGGGGTGGACTACCCCTAACATTTAGGGGGATGAAAAATAGATGTTGGCCGATTCTCATAGATACCGGATAAGCACAAAAAATTTCATCAAAATCGGTCAAGCCGTTTCGGAGGAGTATGGCAACGAAAACTGTGACACGAGAATTTTATATTACTTAAGATATAAAACCCGCCAAAGGTTCTGTTTTAAAAAAAAATCTTCGAGTGTAATTTGCAACGTTTTATATGAGTGCAATGAGATCAAATAATATATTGTTCTCGAGAAGCGCTCTTCCAGTGACATAAATAGTGAGTCTAGGTCGTCAGGGAATAATCTGTGATCGTTTTCAAAACTGGGTAGGACTCTCTGCCAGAGGATTTGCACAATGCATTGCATTGTAAAATCATCTTCTAGAGCATCTGCGATCACTTTAGCTTCAACTATGAAACTGCCGCTGTAATTGTCCACATTTTCAACTTAACCACTCACTCACATACACAAACGAAAAACTAATGGAATTTGAACACATCGAGCGTGAACTTTCTTATACATATACGGATGTAAAGTATTGTAGTTACTATCTAGATAATGAATTTAGGTTTGGTTAGGTACCCTGCAGGTTAGAGCCACCTGCCCCACACCGTGGCTACGCCCATGATTGCCGATAACATATATTAATTGGTTCCAAGCAGAAAACCTTAAGAGTGAAATAATGAATAAATAGAATCAGGATCAAAGGCAGTAGGTATTATTAAACCTATGCAGGGCAAAATAATTCAAAGTACAACGTTACTTTTCTGTGAACAAAGAAAAACATCCTATGAGACATTTAAACATTTTGGAATTAGTCTGAAGCACCTTATATTTGACCAGGTTTTGAGTTAAAAGCTACTTAATCTATTCTACATTGTAAGTATACAAAACTTAAATAAAATATATATAGCAAAATCTTAAATAAATTCATTGACACAAATAATAATTTAAGACCTCCGTGATGAAATTTTACACACTGGTTTTCTTGTTTCAGAATTCCACAATACGAGTGCTTTCAATAGCAATACACAGAAGACAGTGTATGTGATGTTGATCATGTTGACAAAATGTTTATAAAAAAAATAAGAAAGTCTCAATAGTTCACTTATATACAACAGTCAATCGGTGAGCGAAAAGTTTTGAATTCAAGATCTACATCGAAATAGAAATTACAATAAAAATTACTCATAATCATTATCATCCTCATCGTTATTAGTCTACATTTAGACTGATGGACGCAGGCTTCTCCAACAGGTAAGTGTTTTGCCAGTGACAGTGACGACCCTAAACATTACATAACATAAGATTAGGCCTCTCCTAGGCCCGTGTAGTGTACAAAAAAGGGACCATTCTTTAGTCCCGATATCATTTGATTTTTTGCACAGGCAAAAATTATTTACCTACTCGTACCTTTGTTTGATGCGCATTAAATATCACGACCTCATATATCATAATATGGTTAAAATTCCTATATGTTTACTTATTCCGACCAAACGAGTGGGTGGAGACCCCTCGGAAACCCCATGAAATTGTATGCCCCCATAATTGCATAATTGCATACTATACATGTATCGCAATCTTTTAAAATCTAAGAAAAGTTAATATAATATATTATGTATAATAAAATAATATAATTTCGTAGGTATAATTTATTAAATTTATTACGATCACTTATAAGTTCATCTTGTGTATGATGTAACAGAAGCTAAATATATCATATTGTTGAGTAGGTACCTAGCCTACCTATCTTATTATAAATATAATACCTACTCGTTGCGTCAGACATTTATTTGTTTTGATAATGCTGGACTTTCACATACTTATAGGGAGGACCATTCTCAATCATTGAGCAAAGTATTCTAAAATTACCCCCAACATGAGTATCATAATTTGAAATTCCTTCTAGAACTCTCTGATAATTCACAATATTTGAGGGTAGTCGAAACTTTCAAAGTTGTTGTTGTTACATCGGAGTGGTTTGGAAACAGATATAGTTAGATGTAATTATACGGGTACTATTCGTATATATTGTGACTGACCCGTCCTGACTGTTTCTTTTGTACATCGGGTGCGCGATCGTTCACTTGAAGGTAGTTGTCAATCAAAATTCAATTAAATTTCTTGTCATGGATTCTATGACGTACAACAATTTCTCCATGGAAGAAACAAAGCCAATATTTACAACAGCTAGTGATGCTAAAGCTACTACAACCACAGTAAGTACAAGTATTTAGCCTAGAACAATCGGAATGTTATTATAGGCATCGGAAGCAGTATTTAAATTTTAAGTGAAAATATTACATGGCATAAGAGATTTTCGCGAGAATACAATATTCTAATCAGTATTTTATAAAACCTGCAAATTCTAATGAAAAATTAATTTTTTGAAGACACGAAGAGTGCGAAAAAGCATCTTATTAGTTAGAGGAAAGGTAATGATCATTAATTGTTTAAGAAATAACATCGCAATGAATGTTTTTGACAGGAAAGTTTTGCACCATCAGACAACAGGAACATGTCCAACCCTGAAGGTGTGTTCTCTCCTTTGGCCCCGGCTTTCCAGGGGCGTGGTGGCAATGAGTTGCTGAACTTGCTCGCTCAACAAGAACCAAGAGCTGCTGATACAGGTATGTGTGCAAATATATATTTTTTTCTATTTAAACATGTTTTTTATTGTAATAGTGTATTACTAAAGAGCCGTGGACAAGGATTCGAATTCCGAGTGGGTTTAATTTTTTAGGTTATAAATGCATTTATCTAATACCTTTAAAAGAGCAATTCTTGTTTATGTATATAAGTCAAATATATAAACTGCATCTCGGAAACGGCTTCATCGTTTTACATGATATTATTAATTTTCGGCAAAGGCCTTAATTTAATTCAAGTTATCATAGCAATGATGGGTATAGGCATAATCTCCACGATTCCCAAATGCGGGTTGGTAATCATCAGTTAATCACAAACCCGAGCAATGTTCGAAAATTAAAAACTAATGTTGCCTGACCCGGGCCTGCCACTAGACCAAACGAGGCGTCGCTAATTACTAGACCAAAAGTTTATATTTTATTTATACTATCACAGATAAGATAATACTAAAGTGTACTATAAGGATGTTAGGTAAAGGGTACATAACAATCCGAAACCAGCCTATGTTAACATATGCATTTAAATACTATGGTGAAGTCAGTTATCAAATTGCTGACTTCACCATATTTAACATCCCCTGGTTTCGGCTTGTCATACCATTTACCTAACACCCTGTATATATACCTATTATTAATATATGTAAAATATGCCTGATGATTCATATTTTCGTGTTTTTTTATCCAAAAAAATAATAATTATCTAGTTTTTTCTTGAATTACTAATTTATTATGCTGGTATATTTGCGTTTTGCTTGCAAAAGTCGCGTGTTATTCATTTCGATTCAATCTAATAAAATCAATGTAGATTCTGCATTTGAAATGTTATTAATGCTGACAAGAAATATTTTTTTTTCGTAAGTAGTGGGTGAATTTTGGCAAATTTTTCAAGCTAACTTTTTTTATTGACTGAAAATAGGTGGAGCTTTTTATTTACAATGAATACTTTTTTAATATAAAAATGTTGCAGGCGTCAATATGAATATGTTCATCACTTCAATAAATTACCAGTTGATTAATGTTGCAAATTCATTCCCAGCACCTACGGCAGCGGATATGGAGGACGTCCTAATGAACTTTCGCTTAAATGGCTCTGAACTCCTCTTCGACGACATGGATCAGAATTCCCAAAACTACTTCATGGGTAAGACGTTTATATTTTTGGATTAATAGGTTATAAACATTTACATCTGTTAGTCAAGTTCAAGGAACAGCAATAAACTACATAAGTACTAAAGCTTGTTATGCCCGCGCATTATTTATTGCTATTGCCACATGTGTAGATTTTAAGTACCTCCTTAACGAAGTCCCTTTGCAAAAAAATATTGCGTGTTTTCATGTTCCTCAAATCAAATGACGGACTTAAAACTAAAAGTTGTTTAATCATTAATATTTAAGTATACCAAATCGCATCATATCGTGTGGTTTTAGCACATTATAATAAGAGCACCACACCTTCTCTTCCTACGAGTGTCGTATTAGGTGATAAAATGGTACCACCAGAAGCAGACGAGCAGCAGCGACTTTTCGCCACCATTTGTCAACAGCTGCAATCGCCAATTCACCTGGCAGGCGTGGCGATTATGGCAAAAGAAGGCGCTAGATACGAGTGGCTCGGGACCGACTGTTGTGGATATCCCTAGGGGAGGCCTATGTCTAGCTGTATGACGTTTCGCTGAGATGATGATTTCCTATTGTGGAGACGCCTGAAGGTACACATCAGTAAACCTATGAACTAATGTTACTATTATAATATCGTACGTACTATAACCCTTTGTCTCGAATGTGTCGGTTCTACAACTCGGTGTAAATTAAAGACCCTAGCCTGGATGGATATATTTGATCCTAGATTAAATGTATTCAGGAAAGCAGCTCGGCTACTTCCCTAGAAATAATCCATCGCAACAACTGAGTTTGTTGGGCACTCTTACACTTGTTTTAGAATTTCTGTGAAAATGCACTTATAATGATGATGTGTCAACAATCTAAGGATTCCAATCTTGGTCGAAGCTGTAGTTGCGTTATTTAGATTATATATGATTGTAATCTGTTTTGTTGTCCAAATAAATAATAAAATAAAAAAATATGAATAATTTTCTTAGGTAACAATAGATCTGAGTCCGTGGCTTCTTCCAATATGAACTTGTGGGGTGACGGCTCCTCCGTAGCGGCTGGCCGGAACGGAGAAATGATGGACACTTTCGACTTTCTGATCAAAAGTAAGTTAAAAATTTATTAACAGATGTAGGTATTTGTTTTTTTGTTGTTAATTTTACATTTTATTTTGGCCTCGCCCCGCCCACAAGACATTTCTGTTTAGCCCAATGGTTGACTGGTAGAGAATGCCACATGGCATTAAATCTTTGACACTGTCTATTTATTTGCACAATAAATGTTAAATAAATAACTTGTACTTTCACATAGTTACAAGTTGTTGAGGTATGGTTGCTTTGGAAGTTAGGTACCAAATTCTGTATATGAAGGTAAAATATTAGATTATTTTCAGTAACAGCTTAACAGAAAACTACCTTCTAACTATGGTTTTGAAAAGTGTAAATTTTACTTTTTAGTAATATTATAAATGTTAAAGTTTTGATGCATGTTCGTTACTTAATTACCTACGCCAAAACGACTGAACGAATCCTAATAAAATTTTGCAGAGAGAAAGTTTGATCAGTGATAGCAAAGGCTCCTTAAAACCCCATTCTGCGCTATGTACATTTTTAGAGTCGTATTCATTTTGCGTTTTGTTCATTATGCTCCAAAGGGGAAAAATTTACGGTTTCCGTGGCATTACTATGTTTGTTTTTCATATTTAAAGGGAACGTTATGATTTTTGTGCATTGGTCGCGTAGGGATCTAATATAGCATGGCCAAAGAATATTAAGACACTTTAATATTCTTTGAGCATGGCCCACTTTTTATTTTTAAAAACTTTCCCGTGGGGTATCAAAATATATTTTTCATCAATGGATTTTAACGTGAACAAAGTCCCGGGCGACAGCTATGCTTACTAATATTATAAAGTAGCTGTTGCCCGCGATTTCATCCGCGTCAATTTCTGTTATTATGATCGCGATATATCTTTGCAACATTTTTCACTGGTTTTACGCTCCTACTGGTCGCAGCGTGATGTTATATAGCCTAAAGCCTTCCTCGATAAATTAACTATCCAACACAAAATGAATTTATCAATTCGAACCATTGCTTCCTGAGATTAGCGCGTTCAAACAAACAAACAAACTCTTCAGCTTTATAATATTAGTATAATGTGAGTGTAAGTTTATTTGTTACCTTTCACGCAAAAACTACTTAACCGATCATCATGAAACTTTGTACAAGTAAATTTGGAGGTATTAGAAGTAACATAGGATATTTGGTATCCCTTTTTTTGGCACATATTTTCGCACCCGCGATATAAAGTGTAATTCACGCGGGCAGAGCCGCGGGCGAAAACCCATCAAGATTTTAAAGATGTTGTCATGGCGTCTAGGTCAAAAAGAGTTCTGGAACAAGAACAAGCCTGGCAAAAGAAAAATAGAATACCTCCCCCAAATGAGCCCTTAAAAGAATTTAATTTGAATTCAGTAGTAGAAGTCAAGTTTGTAGCAAGTTCAAGAAACCTACCTACTTTACAAAACTAGATTTGTTTGTTGTTTAGTCTAAAACTTATAATATACTAGCTGTTGCCCGCGACTTCGTCCGCGTCAATTTCTGTTATTATGAACGCGATTATTTTTGCAACATTTTTCACCGATGCTTCGCTCCTATTGGTCGCAGCGTGATGTTATATAGCCTAAAGCCTTCCTCGATAAATGGACTATCTAACACAAAAAGAATTTTTCAAATCGAACCAGTACTTCCGGAGATTAGCGCGTTCAAACAAACAAACAAACAAACAAACAAACAAACTCTTGAGCTTTATAATATTAGTATAGATTCGGGCATAGCTAATAATATTAAATTGAACACATTAGACCTAATTTACTTGCATGTTATCTTAATTTCTTAATAATTTATTTCTGTTGCCCGTTTTATGGTGTCTCTTCACTTTCAGTTAACATTAAAATTTACCCATATTTTTTTTAGATTTGAAACTAATTCCTGAGCTGGATTTCTTTATAAAAATATTCAACGTCTGTAATGTGCTCAGGTTTATTCCGGATCCACGAGGTGTGTCAACACAAAAAAAAACATGAGATTAGTAAAAAACTGGTACCTTTGATGCCCGAATCAAGAACACATTTTTACCTGTCAATGACGAATCAATACATCTTTTGTGATACTAGCAACCTACTGCTACTTCTACTCCTCTTCTTCTTCTTCCACCTGGCGTTAATCACGGCTATTGCCAGGGTCCGCCTTCCGATTCAGCTTCCTCCACTTTGCCTGATCTTCAATATCCTTTTTAGTCAAACCCTTGGCTCTCATGTCGGTCTTGACTACGTCCAGCCAGCGCTTGCAAGGCCGACCACGGGACCTAGTCCTAAGAGCAGCCATATTCACGCATCTCCGGCCAACGTACTCCATAAGGCGATGCATGATGTGGCTATACCATCGCAGACTTTCCCCCAAGTCACGGAAGTCAACCTCTGGAGTTGCGTTTGCGATCGTATCGCGTTACTACGCCGCTCTTCCACCTAAGCATCTTTATCTCCGTGACGCGAAGCTCCTGGGTGTGTCTGCTTAGTACTTCTACTGCCCAGGAATAATTTGTTTTATTAATTACTGGATATCAAATAATTATTTATTGAAATTCAATTCAAATCATTTATTCCTCCTCCTCCCCCTTAATGCAACTCATCATTTTCCTAATTGCACACCAAGTCTTTTGGATCTAATGATCGTATCCTCCACTGATCACATCGCACAGCATGGTCAATGCTCTGCTGATGCTTTTTCGTTTCATGATTTGGTGTATCTATCTTACAAAGTCCGTCCTCCTAAACCTAAGCCAAGGATACTGCTGCAGTGCAATTTTGGTGGTATAGATATTGACAGGTTGCGACTGGATGCTGAAAACATCGATTGGTCGGTGATTGATAGCACCAGTTGTATAGATGAGAAAGTTGATCTTCTTAATTCACTTTTAGTACAACTGTTTGACAAACACGCTCCTGTTCGACCTGTAAAGATGAAGCATTCTCTTGCCCCTTGGCTTTCTGACGATCTAACAGCTTTACGAAATAAAAAAAACTCGGCAAGATCTAAGTACAAAAAAGACCCGTCCGATAAAAACCGCGAGAAATATAAGTTACTTAGAAATCACTGCAATAGAATGTGTAGAGACGCTCAACGACGCCACATTCACGAATCTCGATACTATCCCGAAAGATATTAACTTCGACTCCTTAAACAAACACTTCTCTTCGTCTGCATTCGTAGATGATGCTTAACAAAAGTACAAACTTTAAAATATCTATCTTCCCTTCCAGTTCCTGACTTCTCGTCATCTGCCTTTAGTCAATTATCCGATTGTGATGTTAGGAGATACGTACTAAGCATAGCTTCAAATGCTGTGGACAGTGATAACGTTAGCCGAAAAATGATAATCCCTTTACTCGACGTTCTTATTCCTATTATCACGCGAATTCTTAACCACTCCTTAAGCACTAGCACTTTTTCTGCTGCGTGGAAGGATGCTCAAGTAATTCTTCTTCCTAAAAAACCTAACCCATCTTCCTTTACCGATTTCCGGCCCATCTCAATACTTCCCTTTTTATTCAAGGTATTGGAGCGTGCTGTTCATCAACAGCTCAGTCTCTTCTTTACCAATTCCAATCTCCTTAACCCTTTCCAATCCAGCTTTCGTTCTAGCCACAGTACAACTGCAGCTCTAGTCAAGATTACTGATGATATCCGCCATGGTATGGATGATAGGAAACTTACGGTTCTGACGTTGCTGGACTTCAGTAACGCTTTTAACACAGTAGACTTCGACATTATGATTGGCATATTGCGTTCTCTTAACATATCTCCAAAGGTAATTGACTGGTTTCATAGTTACCTACACGGGCGCCGACAGCGCATCATTGCTGAGAATTCATTTTCGGTGTGGTGCGAAGTTGGAGCTGGTGTGCCGCAGGGTGGTGTGCGTCTTGTCTCCTCTTCTCTTTTCTATTTTCATAAATTCTATCACTAGGTACCAATCTTACTTCTTCTTACCATCCCTATGCAGACGATCATCAACTATATCGGCAGGGTGGCCTTGATGACCTAGAAAATGTTATCTATGCAGTAAACTCTGACCTACGTCACATTTTGGAGTGGAGTAAGTCTTTTGGGCTCAAGGTTAACCCTGTCAAAACGCAGGTTATGATTGTTGGCAGCCCCCGGTTGATCTCTAGGATTGATTGGGATACACTGTCTCCAGTTATATTTGACGGAATACACATTCCGTACAGTCAATTTGTAAGGAACTTGGGAGTTTTTATGGATAATTCATTAACTTGGGATAAACATATCAGTGAGGTGAGCAGGAGGGTATTTGCATCGGCAAGTTCACTTAACCGATTACGCAACTTCTTGCCGATACCCACCAAAGTTGCTCTTGTTCAGACCTTACTTCAGCCAATACTAGAATATGCTGACTGCTGCTTTCTAGACCTCGATGAAAACTCCCTTGATAAGCTTGAACGCTTCTTTATATCATTATATGATCTGAGCTTGAACGTCTACAAAATTTTTGTATTCGTATTATTTTGCGGACGTATGACCATGTTTCTAAGTTCCGGACACAACTAAAGTGGCTTCCGTTCCGTCTCCGTCGTGATCTTCATTTCCTCACTTTACTTTATTCAGTACTATTTAACCCCAAACTCCATTTTACCTTAAGGAACGTTTCCAATTTCTGCATTCCACCAATGGTCAGGATAATTTGCGGTCGTCTCGCAAACTACAACTCTCTTTTCCATCTCATTCTTCAAAATTTTATTCACAATCTTTCACTGTTCAGTCTGCCCGTCTTTGGAACTCATTGCCACATACTGTAGGATAATCATCCATTTCTATTTTCAAGCCTAGAGTCAAGGCACATTTTTTGTCGCACTGATGATGTGCAGCGGGTTTGGTTTGTTGTTTGTTATTTTATTTCATGTTTTTATATTTTATTTTGAGTATGATTACTTATTAGATTTAAGTATATTTATCTGTAGGTATTATGTTTGATACACAATTGTTAATTTGCACCACGTCACCCCTACTCCACTAAAAATAAGTTTTCCTTTTCTACCCAAAGGTTGTCTGGTAGAGATTGCTTTTAGCAATATGACCGCCTATTGTACAGATAGATATAATATGTCTCAATGTAATTTATGTAACCTTTGTTTTGTGCAATAAAGTATAACCTATCTATCTAATCTATGTACTAGAGTTATTTAATTCGGGGTTTATACCATGTACCTTATTTATTATGAGTTTCCGATATTTCGGCACTGTTGCAAGCGCCATGATCACGGGAGAACCTCCAGGGAGAACCAGTTCTCCCGTAATAAATAAGGTACATGGTATAAACCCCGAATTAAATAACTCTAGTGATAGTGACCATGAAAGTTTAAATCAGTATACTAATCTATCTATTTTTTTAATATAAATAATGGGCTTGCTCTTGACTACATACTTAACCATAAGGTTAAGAAGAAGCCAAAGGTGAAGCGAGCTTACCCAGAGGTACTGGTTTTCCGACACACCAGCGGAACACAGAAAAACTGTTTGGCGCTGGACTCCGGCAGGAGGGTAGCATCCAGGCGGCCTCTTTCGAAGCCTACCACCGCAGAGGGATCTGTTAGCCGTCATCATTGGTTAGAAAACCAAAGATGCCATTGCCCAGGGTGGACCACTAGGAGGTAGAGCCCACCACCCCATAACACAGAACCCATTTTATAACATAGAAGCTTGCTTAAACATGAAAAACTACAATATTTACATCTTATAAACAAAAATAACGTGAAAAAAGAAACAAATAAGGTGCATTGGGGTAATTCCGAAAAAGGGTATATTCCGAATATTTAAAAAATCTACCAATCCTAGCGATATTTTTTTAAATGGTAAAATTATTTAAGACGCCATCTTTATTGTCTAGTCCGCACTAGTTGTCGTGAGTCATATCAAATTTGCCGGCGTTTTGTTTGTACTTTTCATTACGACTTTATTACGAGTACGAACCATAGATTTAAAATACTGCTGTATTAAATCTATGTTACGAACATTGTGTTATTGTATACAATGACTGCAAAACGGGAAAGAGGTAGTAATTTTACGCGAGATGAAAGTGACACGTTAATTCAACTTGTTATTGAAAATAAACACGTGCTGGAAAACAAAAAAAGTGATGCCGTTACTTGGGCGGAAAAAGAACAATGTTGGCAAAGAATACAATCAAAATTTAACAGTATAAGTAGTGTTCAATTTCGTAGTGCAAAAGCATTGAAAATCAAATACGATGGAATCAAGAGGGATACGAGAAAGAAATCCGCGGCAATTATGTCTCAGGCGGGACTCGAACCCGCATCTCCTCGCAATTCAAATACCTATAAGTAGATAAAAAGGAAAAAATACTATAAAAATACCTATTTGTTTTATTAATTAATTTGTATTTTTTATTAAAAGTGAACTTTTTAAGTAATATTAATGGTGTTTCCTTTAGGTACTCTCACTATGTTTTAAATAGTTTTTGAGCTTTAGTTTGATCCGTCTTCTTAAACATCATCAAACCTAGGAAGTTCCTACTCATTCTAGGATTTAAGCTGGTTTTTAATGGTTTTTTTTTTTAATAACCATTTGAGTGTTAGGAAGGGCCACAAAACTTGCTATTTAAGAGATAATTCATTTATTAATAAGGCCTGTTTCACAATCGCTGAGTAGTCAAAGTTCTGGGTAAGCTATTTCGGCCCTATCTGCTCAGTAAACTATTTTTTACGTTTCAAAATCCCTGAGTAGGGTTAATCACCACTTTAATCACCGGATGCACTGCCAAGCCAAGTAGCCTTTTACCCTTTTACTTGACAAGTAAATTTAAGAAAAGATTTCCGTGTATGTGTGTGTATCTATGGTAACAGCGGCATACGTGATACTGGCCGAACAGTGTACCCACTGCGGAAAACACAAGTTCGTCGCCATAAAAAGGAAGAAGAAGAAGATTTAAACCACAAAAATACGTCATTTCCAAATTTTTATCAACAACAAGTTATTTTATTATTTAAATGGACATTTTTGATCTTATTGAAGATGAATTTGATGATTTTTTCGGTCGCGTAACGGGACCGCGTAGGGAACCAATACTTCGGTATCGTTTAAATAATATGGCAAAATATGACGATACTGACTTCAAGATGAGATTTCGACTTTCGAAAGAGGCTGTTAATTATGTTTTTTCACTAATTGAGCATTTAATAACTGCTCCTACGTCGAGGTAAGTTCTTATTTAAATTTTAGGTAAGTATTCCTACATCTACGTAATGTATGTTTCACTTTTACTATACTTACCTATATAGGCGTGAAAATTTAAGCCTACGTTTACGTTTTGAATGCATCTACTTTATAGTCTCTAGTATTATTGTGTCTTGTTCCAGGAATTATGCAGTGAAACCTATGGATCGTCTATTATTAACACTAAGATATTTTGCAACAGGAAGTTTCCTTGGCGTAGCTGGTGACTTTACTGGTGTAAGCAAGGCATCTGCTAGTCGAATTGTTAAATTAGTTTCACATGCCATTGCACAGCTACGGTCACAATTTATAGAATTTCCTACAAACAAGGATCAACTACAGGAAGATTTCTATAAAATAGCAAGATTTCCTAGAGTTATAGCTGCAATTGGTTGTACACACATACCTATCAAGTCTCCAGGTAAAAAAAATAAGCTTTTTGCATTTCCAATTTATGATAGTAACCAATGATATAATAATGATAAAAAAATATTTAATAATATTTTTTACTACTTATATCATTGATGATAACCTAGTAAGTACTACTTACTACAATAAATTTGATTTAAGTAGGTAGGTAGGTGTAATTACATACTTACTTAATTAATTAAAATCTATTTTCGATTTGGTATTCGTACCTGTTCCTATTAAATTGTAAATAAGTCCCTCTTAATCAGGTAAATTAAAATAAGTAAAGTAATTTCTACCTACACTTTTTATTTTTAGGTGGAGACAATGCAGAAAATTTTAGAAATAGAAAGTCATTTTTTTCGCTTAATGTTCAAGCCATGGTAACTGCAAAATTGAAAATAATTGATATTGTAGCTAGATGGCCCGGAGCAACTCATGACCAAACTATATTCAATAACTCATTTATTAGGCAAAGATTGATGCACAGAGAATTTGGTTCTTGTGTAGTTCTTGGTGATAATGGATATGAAAATAATTCATATATTTTAACACCACTCTCAAATCCAAGAACACATGCAGAGGAATTGTACAATGAATCCCAGATAAGAACCAGGAATGTTGTAGAGAGAACATTCAGTGTTTGGAAAAATCGGTTCCCAGTTTTGTCAAAAAAAATTATATTGCATGTGTCTCGAGTTCAGGCTGTGATAGTGGCATGTGCAGTATTGCACAACATAGCTACTGATATGGGAGAAGACCAATTTGATGACTACATGCCAGAAGAGACTAACGATGGGGAAGAAGTCCACAGCGCCACAGAGAACACACAGAATAATAGTATATGCAACAATTTAATAAATAATTATTTCGCTTCACTTTAGGATAAATAGTTAGTTATGATATGATAAATAGTTAGATAAGAAATTTATTAAAATTAGAATGTTTACAAATTTTTATCTATTTTATTTTGTAACCATTGCTTCTCTAAGGCCCATATGGCTCTTTTGTGCTCCCGCTCCTCTTCTTCAAACAACCACTGTTTCCGTTTATTAACTAATTCCTCTTCAATAATTTGTTTTTGAATGACTCCAATTTCTAATTTAATTTCTGCCACCTTTTCAAAGGGTCTCTTTGGTTTTTGTTTACCTGGAACAAGTAGAAAATGAATTTATTTAAAGCATAAGTGACCTTGCTCACATGTGAAATCAAACCTTACATTTGATATATTAAAACATGTAAATCTTACATAAAGCAGGATGTTTCTTTGCACGTAAAGAAGTTGGTTTCCATTGTGAGCATTTCGTAATTAGTTCGGTGGTATCAGCATCTTCAGAATACTCAAGTTTTCTTACTTTTTCCTTTTGCTCATTATCATCTGAATAAAAAATACAAACATTATAATGAATACAGAGGTAATAAGGATGGTTTAGGCGCATAATGACAGAAACGCAAAATGTCAGATGGCGTAAAATGCCAGATTCACAGAATGACAGATTCTCAAAATGACAGATTCGCAAAATGCCAGATTCGCAAAATGACAGATTCTCATAATGCCAGATTCATTACGCTGTAGCGTCTCAACTCATGATGTCCTTTTCTCGAAATGACCTTTCTCAAAATGTCCTTTCACATAATGTACTTTTTCTCTAAATGTCCTTTCCTCACAAAGCCCCCTTCTCAATATGTCCTTTTCTCACAATGGCCTTTTTTCAAATAACATAATTTTTAACTTTTGATTTCACGTCAAGCTTTGAACCTGAAAACAATATTTTAGGTTTTTAGCTAAAGATCAAAGTAACGTTCAAAGCTTGATGTACACTTTACTGAAAAAGTTAAAAAATGATGTAATTTGAAAAAAAAAGCCATTGTAAGAAAAGAACATATTGAGAAAGGGGCTTTTGAGAAATGGACATTTTGAGAAAGGACATTTCCAGAAAAGGACATCATGAGTATAACTATGTATTTACATCTATTAAAACACGGTATCTCTCAGAACTGAACATTAATATTATTCAGTGGTAAATTGAAAATAATATAAATAAATCTACCCTCTATATTCATAATATTTTAATAAAGACATGCATAGTTTATTTAATATAATGCTCCCTAATATTTATGTATTATACTTTAATAATGTCTTTTGAAAAAATATTTTATAAGTATGTTTTTTTTTTATTATTATTTATTATTGTGTAAATTATTGTTTACATTTTGAAAGTCTGTCATTTTGCGATTCTGGCATCCCGCGAATCTGGCATTCTGCGAATCTGACATCACTTTTTTGGGTTCATTGTGTATCAGAAATGTATCTTTTGGCTTTTTAATAGTTTCAACAATTACTGGTGTGTCTGCGAATATTCTAGAATCTTGAGGTATCTTTGGGATGATCTCGAGCTCAGTTTTCAGCTTAAAGGTAAACATTTGAACTTAGCTTGGTTATGTATGTATGTATAAGTTCAGGTATATGCTGTAGTTCAAGTGTTTTTTTATTTTTACCTATTTTTGGTATTTCAGGTAATTGGTCAGAATCATATACACTGTCCATTCCTGAAAGTAAAATCATGTTTTTAACTTTTTCTTCGCTCGGTGTTAATATTGGAGCACTGCTTGGACCGCCCCCCGTGCGATACATTTCTGCCCGGATTGCCGCGGATTTCTTTCTCGTATCCCTCTTGATTCCATCGTATTTGATTTTCAATGCTTTTGCACTACGAAATTGAACACTACTTATACTGTTAAATTTTGATTGTATTCTTTGCCAACATTGTTCTTTTTCCGCCCAAGTAACGGCATCACTTTTTTTGTTTTCCAGCACGTGTTTATTTTCATTAACAAGTTGAATTAACGTGTCACTTTCATCTCGCGTAAAATTACTACCTCTTTCCCGTTTTGCAGTCATTGTATACAATAACACAATGTTCGTAACATAGATTTAATACAGCAGTATATTAAATCTATGGTTCGTAATAAAGTCGTAATGAAAAGTACAAACAAAACGCCGGCAAATTTGATATTTATTTACTGACTAACAGAACAGAAGTAACAGACAGACGTTGAATGTAGTTGTTGTTGTTTTCTTCACCCTTTCTGGACTTGGCTGTATGGGCAATACAGCCAAGGTCTTCAGTAGAATTTTTTTATTGATATGTAATGAAAATGAAATTTAATGAGATGAAATGAAATGAAACCTAACCTAAGTCATTGAAACGTATGGGTGGTCTATACATTTCAATGATTATAGGAGTTTTACGCGAGAACGTCGATCAGAGTTAAATAGGAGCGCCTTTCCTTGTTTCTCACTTTTATTTGATTTATCCTACACATTATTATAACAATGCCACCACTTTATCACAATAAATGCCGCTTAGGATAATTTCACAAGATTACGAAACAAAGTCAATCTTTCTCTTCTCGTTTCCCGCGCAAAAAAAACCTAACAGACGTTTTTTTTTTTCCTTTAGTAAGTTTAACGGCCTCGGGGATACTTGTCCATACAGCCAATTTTTTAGTAAAATTGTCCTTATTTTTGCATTGAAACGTTGATGTTAGACGTTTTAATGCTTCGATGGAGTTTTTGGAGACAGTCGAAAAATTGAAGGAATGTAGAGAAGTCCCCAAGAAAGAGATGAACGATCGTCTGAGCCCAAATTAGGCATAGCCTCTGTACTGTGGGTGTCAGAGACTCGTTCTCGATACATTTTTTTTCATAAATTTTGGGCTTGCTTTTGACTACATACTTAACTATGCGGTTAAGAAGAAGCCTAAGACGGAGCGAGCTTACCCATAGGTATTGGTTCTCCCACAAACCAGCGGAACACAGAAAAACTCTTTGGAGCTGGACTCCGGCAGGAGGGTGGTAGCATCCAGGAGGCCTCTTTCGAAGCCTACCACCGCAGAGGGATCTGTTAGCCGTCATCATTGGTTAGAAACCAAAGTTGCCGTTGCCCAGGGTGGACCACTAGGAGGTAGATCAAAATACAAAAACAACATCTTCTTCTTTAGGTGCCTCTTCAATGGGTGCCCTTCGGTTCGCCTAAAATTTAAAGTCCTAATTTCATTTGGCCGAACCGTATTGGCCTAAACTTATAACGTATAATTATTGTCTAGTCTAACAGTTGTTTTCGCACTATTATAGATTGGTCTGAAAATTGAAAACCCTAATTTCAGTATGTCTAATATCGAAAGCACTAAAATGTATTAGCATCTTTTTTGACATTACGCTCTATTTTTTTTAAACAGAAAAGTTTAAGAAACGAATCGCTCACAAACCGACCCCAAGCGGTCTTGTCTGCCCTACCCCTAGAGTGTAATTCAAAAGCGCGTAGGCGCAGAGGGGCGAGGCGGCCCGCGGGCTGAGGAGCAGGAGGCTGTAAGCGAGGCGCCGCGGCTGAGGCTGGCCGGCGCAGCCGGCCAGAAAGCCGAAGCTGCGGTGGTGAGCGTAAGCCATCTGCGACGATAAGCACGCGTGGGACCGCCGGAGCCCCGCAGCGCCGAAGCCATCACGGAAGTCTGATTGTTTGGATGCATGCATGATTGCTTGTTTGCATGCATGTCTGCTTGATTGCATGCATGATTGCTTGTTTGCATACATGCTTGCTTGCTTGCTTGCATGCATGCTTACTTCTTTGCATGCATGCATGCTTGTTTGCATGCATTCATGCTTGCTTGCTTGCTTGCTTGCATGCATGCTTACTTATTTGCAAGCATGCATGCATGCTGATAAAGTTTTTAACTTTCTGCGAATAAAAATTTGGAACTACAAAAGGGTAGGTGTTATGATATATTTGGCGAAATTATAATACGGCGATATAAAGTTAAGCGTAGTAAAAATAGGCTAAATACGTTTAGGAATAGTAAAAAAGTACGAAAAAATTTTAGGCTAAAAGTTTATGCGCCAATGACAATTAGGAGTACAAATAATTAGGCATCCCGATATATACCCCTCTTCAATTGGGAAGGTTGGCCGCTAGTTTTCCAAACTTCTCTCTGTCCATTGCAAGACGGAACAGTTCCTCGACGGATTTGATCCCGGTCCACTCTCTGATGTTCCTCAGCCACGATTTTTTCCTGAGTCCAACGCGCCTCTTCCCTTCAACTTTGCCTATTATAAGTAGAAGCAGCTTGTATCTATTGTGCCTGAGCACGTGCCCGAGGTACTCGACTTTGCGCTTTTTGACAGTCCGCATCAATTGTTGGGTTCTGCTGACGCGTTGGAGTACGGTTGCCTTCCTTACTTTATGCATCCAGCTGATGCGGAGCATACGACGATAACACTGATCTGATCTAACAAACGACTAATCGCAAAAGATCGGTAATAAGCCTGCGGGTCTTAATTTCTTGGTCAGACTCCCATGCTTCATTCACCCAAGCACCGAGGTACTTATATTGCCGCACCCGCTCAAGATTTCTGCCACCAACAGTTATAATTGCGCTCAAATCAGGACGATTGGAAACCACCATGAGTTTAGTCTTGCTGATGTTTATCGACAATCCAGCCTCTTCACTACTCTCGTTCACCCTGTCCACAATCTTCTGGAGGTCATTTACAGAAGCTGCAATAAGCACCGTGTCATCGGCGTAGCGTCGGTTATTAACTAACTTTCCGTTAATTTTTATGCCAGCATCAAGGCCCTCGAGCGCCCTCGACATAACAGCCTCCGAGTAGATATTAAAAAGCAGGGGGGACAGGATGCATCCCTGCCTAACACCGCGACGGATCTCAATTTCTTCAGTCTCCTCGTTGTCCACCCTAACAGTAGCCGTTTGGTTCGTGTACAGGTTTCGGATAATTCTGATGTCTTTTCCATCGAGACCAATGTCTTCAAGCTGCTCCAGTAACTGTTGGTGTTTTACACGGTCAAAAGCTTCCTCGTAATCTATGAAGCACATCAGTACGTCGATTTGCATAAACAACATACATATTTTCGAAATAAATACATAAACAGATTTTAAGATCTAAACACAACAAACACAAGTAATTGTCACGCGAATGATGTGGGTAGGATTCGAACCCACGACCCCTGGCGCTCAAGGCAGGGTCACCAATTGAGCCAACGGCTAATCAAAGCTAAAAATGAAATTACATTTTATGATTTAAAAAAATGATTACATTATTCTATTCTTTCTTGACACTAGGTCAAATAGAAAAAAGTTTTTCTTTTTTAATTTAAGAAGAATAATAAATTGTACCTTGTGTTTATCAACTAAGTTTTTAAAGGATATTGACCAAAAAACTATAGAAACTCGGTCCACTTTGCGTCAGCATGCTTCTTTACGAAAAGTTAGGAAAAAAATCGGAAATATATTAAAGAGTAGACACAAAAAATATTTCAGAAATATAATTAGGGGTTTACGAGAAATTCAATGGCAGATTAGGCATTTTGAGGTTATGTTTTGTGATTGCAGTAGTTAATGTATCTCACTAAAGTTTTTATAGCTAGCTATCGTTTTAAGGCATACCAAATAATGACCAGCAGCGCTATTACGTATTCTTTTTGACAGTCAAAGTGATAATCGCTGAGCCTAAGTATATAAATGTGAACTGTCAAAACATAGTTTTGGTCATATGTATCGTCGGTGTATAAATACATTAATGTCAAAATCAGTGACTATGACTAATAGGCACTCTCCTATCAACTTCCCACTTTTGACAGCCGTTTTTATTTATTTATTTGTTTTTATTCAGGAAATCAACAGCGATACATTGTGTAAGACATCTTAATTAATTTAAAAATACAGCTAATTACAGATTTCCACAAATTTACATAAAGAGTTGGAAGTCATATAATAATTAAAACATAAATACTCACACCATGTATACAAAGAAAAAGAAATATTTATTTATAAGATACCGCCCGGTGTAATATAAGTGGTGTGTGTGTGTGTGTGTGTGTGTGTGTGTGTGTGTGTGTGTGTGTGTGTGTGTGTGTGTGTGTGTGTGTGCGCGCGCGTGTGTGTGTGTGCTTTAAGTAAATCATCTCGCAAATGTGACGCATCAACATTTATAATGAATTCAGCAACCTTATAGCGTTCACTTTAAAAGTTTTTGTATCGATAACTCGATTTTGGTATTATGTAAGTCAGAGTGATCAACAAAATCGTTAGTCACCGGAATTTTCAAGTGGCGCTGATAAAAACTACTAAAGGGCAGTGTTTTATGAATATACACTATAAATCAACTAAGTAAAATCATAATGCAAAAATACTGATTTGGTGTTAGTTCACATTACGACTTTTTTTGGATGGATTCTGGATTGCCGGATTGGATTTTTTTGGAGTCCCGGGTTTTTTTAACCCCACGTTGTATGGGACGGTGCTGAAAATGTATGTATGCATTCTTATGTTTTTCTCTTATTTTCAATCTAATTTTGATTTTATTTATGTAGCTTATTTTCTGTTACAGATATAGTTTAACTAAGATGGCAAATAGAATGCCAGATGATGATATTGCGTGCGGTGGCATTACTTGAAAAAAAAAATGTCTTGCAATACAACATAAAGAAGAGTCGATTTAGTTGACTAGCTTTCAACGATGTTTCCCGCAGCAGTAAACGCTGGTCACTTGTACGCGGTTTCTCTTCTTGCTGAATTATGCAAATATAAATTAGTTTATAGTACATATACAAGACGTTGAACGGTGTTTCAAATTCAATGTTGGAATATGTAAGGAACACGCAAAAATAGTGTGCTAAAATTGTACTGATTTATAAAAACTAATAATCGTGCTAACATGAACAAATTTAGTCATTTTTATATTTTTTTTAATGTGAAATACTGCTACTTTTATAATATTGGCTTAGACGAAAAAATATTAATAAATATAAACGCCCCACGTATTTTTGTTATTATTGAAGCAATACTCATTAAATTTTAGAAATACTTCTAAATTATGAGATTTTTTTAAAATTTAATGTTTGTTTTCTTAATTAAACTGTGTTTTAATTATTACTATATAACTTATTAGGCCATAAACTCAATATAAGCCGTTGTATTGAATTAATACCCTTAATACAATATGTTATAAAAACCCTGTCCGATCCATTAAGGTGTTATTAGGTATCTATATAAGATTCTATTTGTGTAATAATTTTCATAAAACATTAGAAAGAAATTACCCCATGAAAAAAAAAATACAAAATTCCCTACATTAAAAAAGCTTACATGGTAATCCAAAGAGGCGGTGAACGGACGCGCGGGAGGCGCGGAGATGCGCCGGCGCTCGCACTCACAGGTAGCGAAGTCATGACCCCAGTTGACCCCGGTACTTATTAGTAGATGATAATAATGTGTCAATTGTACGAAACTGAGACTTCTTGATAGCTCTGCAAGTAGCTTTTTTATTTGGTAGTATGAGGTCACTCAATAAGGTCACTGATTTGATGGTTGTGGCGAAGATGTTGTTCCATATTTCTGCCACCGTCAGAAATACAGGCTTCACAGCGTCGCACTAGGTTGTCCCGCACCGATTGTAACACACCCGTATCCGCTTTAAGCGCAACAATCCGCACACGCATTTTTGCTTCACTGTCACATAATTTTATGAAAACTAATACGACATTTCGCGGAGCAGAACGGTACGACCACTCGGAAGTAATGTCTTGGCGAAACTGACCTGTTGTAATAATAAATAATAATGCATGATCAGGATATATCCACCGACACGTGCCGCGCGGCGAGTTGAATCAAAGCGGGCGGCTACCTTTACGCTATGTCAAAGGCGCCGCCTGTGTTTATTGCGGTGCCTAAAAGCGAGTAGTTTGCTTGCGTCAATGCCGACAATAGAGCCGCGCGACGGAGAGTGTTAACACATTTTGAAAATTTCCCCGTTGTAGGGTAAATGGGTGATAAACCTGTTGACTTTAAAAATCGATAAAAAAGTTGTATTCATGAATTACGTAATTTTGATACTTATTTTGGTTATGTTAATATAGCAACTTTATGATCCTTTCGGATCTGACAGGGTTTTTATAACATATCGTATATCGCTATTTACTAAGGAGTTATTTTAACCCCACGTTGTAGGGGTTAGGATTTTTTTTTCAACTCGTATGCCGAAGGTTAATATTTTGTTTGAAAAGTTTTATTTGCAAAATGGCTCGAACTTTTCTTTTGATTGAGTCAAGAGACGACGTCTCATTAATCATATAATAGTAAATCAATGTAGGATACTTATTTTGGTTATGTTAATATAGCAACTTTATGACCCTTTCGGATTTGACAGGGTTTTTATAACATATCGTATATCGCTATTTACTAAGGGGTTATTTTAACCCCACGTTGTAGGGGTTAGGAATTTTTTTTCACCTCGTATGCCGAAGATTAATATTTTGTTTGAAAAGTTTTATTTGCAAAATGGCTCTAACTTTTCTTTTGATTGAGTCAAGAGACGACGTCTCAATAATCATATAATAGTAAATCAATGTAGGTACTATCATATTTCATTTTCCTTATAAATTAGTTAAAAATCAACATTAATTGGTATCCGCACTCACCACTTAATCCTTCCACCGCCACCCGTCCTATAATGGTCAGCACTTGCTTCTCTGCCTCTGTGAGTGGAGCCAGCCTGCTAGGCCCATCACCAGTGGCAGACGCACTCCATCTAGAGTTCCCGGCTTTGGTGTGTGTTGCTAGGCGGCTGTATCATTTTTTTTTTGGCTGACATTTTCTAAGTGCTTTATCTTGACATTTTTATACTGGGCTATACCAAAAGAAAAAATACGTCATTTGTTTTTGTCTCGTAGATTGATATATTAAAAATTGGAAGGTGGTAAAAATTTCACCCTGTATATAAATTATAAAATAAAATTACCTAATATGAGTGGAACCCAAAATGTAATTTTATTTAGTTTTAATACCTTCTTTGAAATTGTAATGTAGTGACATTGTGTGATTGATGTCCCGCAATAAAACCGTTTTAAAACGGGTAACAGAATGATTAAAATATGCAGTATATTTGAGTACAATAAATTTATATCATTTTTCATCTTAAAGTTGCTCAAACACTTAAATTCTATTGTGGTCGTGCCAGAAAGGTACTACCTAGCACGACCACGGCTTATAATAATATGTTAAAACAGCAAAGATGTAAGAGTACATCTTTTAAACTCTATAGGACAAGAAAGTATACTTTTTTTCATGAATATGTACATTGAAATTAAGGTGATCATTCGTGGTCGTGTTGAGTAGCATCACACAAAATGCACGCTAAAGATAGCTTAGCCATAGACCTTTTAAATGAAAATAATATGAGTCTAATAAAAGTATCATGGTTCGGGAGATATTGTAATTTCCTTGAAGTTTTTGTATGAAGAAAAAAAACTACCATTATCTAAAAGGTTTATGAATAAGCTACTCGTATTTCCAGTGTCAGTCTGGCACGCTCTTACGAGACAGCCTGTATATCGATGAATGTCGTTAAGGTTTATCGTCTGCCAACAACTACGTGTCGATGCTGACGCGCGAGCAGCTGTCCGTGCTGCGGTCCATCCGGCCCAGCGTGCTGTACGAGTTCCTGCAAGAGGTGGCCAAGGTGCGCAGCGACAAGCGCATGCGCCGCGCCCTGCCTAACGTGAGCATACCATCTTTCAGTGCCCTTATCAATTGGACACAGATAAAAAAAGTATCAACAAAAAATTAATATCACATACTTTTTAGGGTTCCGTGGGTAAAAACGGGACCCTATTACTAAGACTTCGCTGTCTATCCGTTCTGTCCGTCGCTCTGTCACCAGGCTGTACGAGTATCTCAAGAGCCGCGATAGCTAGACAGTTGAATTTATCACAAATTATGTATGTATATCTGTTACCGCAATAACAACAAATACTAAAAACAAAATAAAATTAATATTTAAGGGGGGCCCATACAACAAACGCGATTTTTTTGCCCTTTTTGCTTGATATTAATAATGGCAACAGGTAGGCACTTGAAATATTCAAAAAACACTCGGTTGTATTTTAACTTTAATAATAAATAATAAAATTAAAATAAAATTTATATTTAAGGGGGGCTCCCATACAAAAAACACAATTTTGGCCTATTTTTGCTCAATATCAATAAATGGTGACAGGTAGGCACTACATTAACTAAATTAATGTAAGTACCTATTGTTGTTTACCTAGTCAATGGTCCCTTCGTGCGCGAGTCCGACTCGCACTTGGCCGATTTAATTTAATTTAATGTAAGCAGAGAAGAATAAGACGTAATATTATAACCCAATTTTGAATAGAAATAAAGACCTTCAAACTTCTAAACATTTTTATTGAGAGATTTTGTATGACAATATGAAACTATGACGTCACGGTAACTCAAGTAACAATTTTATATTTAAAACAAATAGGTAAGTATAAACCAGATTCATAAAATT
The DNA here is from genome assembly GCA_949315895.1 of Anania crocealis. Taxonomy (NCBI): domain Eukaryota; kingdom Metazoa; phylum Arthropoda; class Insecta; order Lepidoptera; family Crambidae; genus Anania; species Anania crocealis. The sequence continues at coordinate 9,104,069 of OX438859.1, read as the reverse complement.
TCAGTTCATATTTTTTAAATATTTAAATAATATAACGGGATTTAAATGCAAACACACTTTATTACCACGCTTTTATTAGCTTGGGTTGTACCTACCGATACCGTACCGACGACCATTTAGATCAGCGGTAGTAAACGCTGCTTGTGAGCCATGGGTCGCGGGTTCGATCCCCGCACAGTACAAATATTTGTGTGCATGAACATGTCTGTTTGTACTGGTCTAGGTGTTTTCTATGTATTATAAAAATGTATTTACAAAAAAAAAAAGTATATAAGTAAGTTTATCAGTTGTCTAGTACCCCATACGACAGGGTACTTAATAGTAGCTTAATTTAGGACTAGATGGCTCTGTGTCGCCAAGTGAGGCATGTCTTAAAAATATTATATTATTATTATTACGTATGTATGAATGTATGTATGTAATGGAATCTTTGAGCATATTTTTTACCAATTTCTAGAAGTTTGATTAATTTGAAACTTTGCACACGTACCTACTCGTATCAAGGACCGATAACAATGCAATAATTTAAACAGTTTCCCAGTTTTCCTCTGTAAAAGGGAGTAAAAGAGATAGAGCTAGCGCGCGATCTGTATCAATTACGATTCCTGCATAGCTTTGGACTTACAGTCGATAAAGAAGGAATCAAATCTTATTAAACTATACTAAAAAGTAAAAAATAATTATAGTATAAAAAACTAAAAAACCACGCTTTTAACACAGATTGATCTAAAAAATTAAAAATAAAACTGTGGGGGGCTTGTTATGATATCCACAGGTAATAGTAAATTATTGATGTTAATGCAATCTAAATATTAGCCAAATAGGAAAATATTATTATTTTTCCTTAATTGATCTGTTAACGAAACAGTTACAGCTTTTAGTTACAAGCATTTATGATTTATTTATTGATTTAGAATAAATAAATAAAATATATGTATAGATATAAAGTTTATGAACCTAAAGTTCTTGTCTAGAACTTCGTCGCAGCCATAAACGTCACAATGCTACCTCTAAACTTCGCGGCTTGTTCCGACAGTCTTGTTGATGTAACTTATAGTCTTGATTTATTTTTAATATTTTTTCTATATAGGAGTGTGCATTTTGCAAGAATAATGGCGAGAACGAGGAGTGCTACTCGTCTCACGCGCTTAAGGATTGGCGAGGGCGAGTTCTGTGCCCTGTCTTACGTGCGTTCCGCTGTCCACGCTGTGGCGCCACTGGCGACCGCGCGCACACCATCAAATACTGCCCTGAGAACACCGACGCAGGTCAGTCAGACACTCATTTGATCTTATCTACATTACATCTAAAAAACATTGTTTTGGAATTATTGTTGAGAAAAATACCCTGTTATTTGCAGAATCACTATTACAACTCTTCGGTGCACGTATCAGTCTCAGTAAAATTATTCAATAGGCTATTTGACTGGTTTTTGATATCCATTTTATATTATTAAGAAGAGGTTTAAGAACCCAGTAAAAGTAGTTTTTTTTGAAATTGTGGTACATATTTGCTGAAAAATATGAAAATGAAAATTGAAATAGCGCGCCAAAACGCTATTTTTTCAATATGGCGCTGCAATGGGGTCGGTGACATCACCTGCCTGTCTTATGATCTGTAGCATATAATCATCTACATACATTTGTTGCTAACGAATAACCAAAGTGCGATTGGATCTATGTTTTAACAGTGACTTAAGTAATAAGATGAGTTTCAAATGGTAATTATAGTTCCAAAATCCATGAGTATTTATAGTTCCAAAATCTATAAATACTCCTATAAAAACTTCGGAAAACTATCCTTTTGAACGCTACCGTCATCTATGCTTGACAAGCACTTGCGGGCCCTGTGCGCCAACGACGTCTATAGGCGACAAAAGTCCCGGCCAACAAAAATAAGAATTTAGTATATTCAAACATTATTAACGGTCTATCATTTCTACTATCCTTACTTAAGAATATCACTGCACTAAGCAGGCATATAAAAAACAAGTCTCCTAGATGCCACAATTACTGAAAATATTGAACTAAAACACATGGAGTTTTATCCAAGCAAATTCTGTGTCCAGCACGCCAAAGTCGTCTAATAGTTGTCCGCTAGTGTTGTGAGTCAAATGCAGAAATATATGCCAAATTTCATAAAAACTTAAAAACTAACTTAAATCAAACAACGTGTTATTTCTTTCAATTATTATTTGCTTTAAACAAAAGGTAAGAATCATTAACTATCGTTCGCTACGTTTTAAATAAAAATAAATTTCGTAAAATAAATCTAATATCTGAACTAGTGCGCATCCTTAGCGCGTCACCAATAATCAGTGCTCTGGACCATCTCTGGACGCCATGGTCAAGGATAGACGACACGCTGATGACGTCATAAACAAAGATAGGGAAAATTAGTGCAGTAGGTACATAATGAGCGATTGGTGGGAATTCTACTTCGCATTTTTGGAAGGCGTCGTGGAGAATGATACCTACGGAATTTTCAGAATCCTAATAATATTATCATTTTGGATATTTATGGTCACTAACGTCCGAGCATTTATTTTCGCCTTAAAAGTATGTTACATTTAGCTATTAATAACATTTAGACTTAAGTTGTTTTATGAATGATTCTATGTAAACAAAGCTGATGAGCCTAATAAATAAAATACAAAAAGAGTGGGCGATAGCCCATGATTAAATAAAACATCCCAGATATAATATTTACGATGTGTTATGATTTCAATATACATTACACATAAAGATCCCGACTAACTAGTTTGTTTGTTACAGATTTTAAATGAATGAAATGAAATGTTACTGCTTTCTGCTTTACAAAATCGTTGTCCATGGTAAAAGTAATTGACAGAATATGTAAAATATTGGAAATAAATCACACAAAAACAATAGATACTCTTATTATAGGAAAATATTATCAAAACATTTTGAAAATCTATTAAAACACAAGTAGGCAAACGAAGTTATCAAGCAGGTGACGTCATCATAAACCCGACCAACCAATCAGGAGCGTTTTGTGTCACGTGACAAACGTTTAATTAAATGCATTTTTATTTCTGGATTTATAAACAAATCGTTTATTATTTTCAACTTCCGTTACTAACTAACCATTTTTAAACTCATAATATAAGCTGATTGGTCTGTAATTGAAATTGCTGAGGATGTCAATGAGAAGGTCATTCTTTTTAACACATTGCTATTCAAACTATTTGATAAGCATGCTCCGGTTCGACCTGTCAGAGTCAAGCATGTTCCTGCTCCCTGGCTTACCGATGAACTCAAGTCATTAATAAATTTAAAAAAATCTGCCAAAACTTAATTCAAAATGGATCCATCCGACAAAAACCGGGAAAGATATAAAGTTATTCGGAATCGCTGTAATACTTTGTGTAGAGACGCTCAAAGACGCCATATCCATAAATCTGTTGAAAACGGTGATCCAGCAAAGGTTTGGAAATTTTTAAAGTCCATTGGAATCGAAAGAACACGTAATAATCATTCCGCCTTAGATATTGATATTGACCTTCTTAACAAGCATTTCTCTTCATCTGTTGCCATTGATGGCTTAGAAAAAGAAAACACTCTTAATCAACTTTCAAAACTTCCGATTCCAGATTACCCTGCGTTCAGTTTTAGTCAAGTATCCGATTGTGATGTTAAGCGAAATATACTGTCTATAGCCTCTGATGCTGTGGGAAGTGATGGTATTAACCGTAGGATGATTCTTCCTATTATAGATCTTATTGTACCTATCATAACCCATATCCTAAACCACTCACTCTCCAAAAGTGTCTTTTTGGCGATCGAAAGATGCTCAAATAACACCTTTACCGAAAAAGTCAGCCCCTTCTTCATTCACAGACTATCGCCCCATATCCATCCTTCCTTTCCTTTCCAAGGTAATGGAGCGAGTTGTCAATCACCAGCTCAGTTCTTTCCTGTCCAAAAATCAACTCCTAAATCCATTTCAATCAGGGTTCCGGCCTGGACATAGTACAGTGACAGCGTTAGTCAAAATCACTGATGATATCAGACTAGGTATAGATTGTAAACAATTGACTGTGTTAGCCTTGCTGGATTTCAGCAACGCCTTTAACTCCGTTGATTTTGACCTGTTGCTCGGAATACTACGCTCCCTTAACATATCTCCAACGGTGCTTGACTGGTTTCATAGTTACTTGCACGGACGCCGGCAACGTATTCGTGCTGAGGATGTTTTTTCTTCGTGGTGCGATATCAATGCCGGTGTTCCTCAAGGTGGTGTTCTGTCTCCTCTTCTTTTTGCAATCTTTATTAATTCTATTGCTCTGTCTGAAGCTATCCTCATCCTTCCACTTGTATGCAGACGATCTCCAAATATACTCACAAGGAAGTCTTGAAGACCTCTCTGGTGTGATAAATGTGCTTAACGCTGATTTGAACTGGAGCAAGTCATACGGTCTCAAGGTCAACCCCTCTAAAACGCAGGTTATAGTGCTGGGTGGCTCACGGCAAATTGCCAGGATCGACTGGAATGCCTTGCCACCTATCATATTTGACAGTGTTTTAATTCCTTATAGTAAAGTCGTAAAAAACTTGGGTATTCATATCGACAGCGCGCTTACCTGGACGACGCAAATCTCGGAGGTTAGCAGGAAAATGTTTGCGCCGGCGGCGTCAATTAGTAGACTGCGTAACTTTTTACCGATACCCACTAAAATTGCGCTTGTACAGGCTTTACTTCTTCCTATACTTGATAACGCTGACTGTTGCTACGTAGATCTCAACGAAAGTCTCCTAAAGCAAGCTCGAGCGGCTTTAGAATTTCTGCATTCGAATCATCTATGGTCTACGTAAGTATGACCATATCTCAGAACACCGAGCTCTGCTAAATTGGCTACCTATACGTCGTAGGCGTGATTATCACACTCTTTCTTTATTATTTTCTATACCTACTATTCAATCCAAATTCACCACCTTATCTAAAGGAGCGTTTTGAATTCTTGCAGTCTGCTCTGGGTCATGAAATGCGGTCTTCTAATAAACTCCGCATAAAAACTCCCCTTCGTTCTTCTCATTCCTATTCACAGTCTTTCACTGTTAAATTTATCCACTTATGGAACTCCCTGCCGTTGTTCATTCGGCAGTCAGAATCTCTTCTAAGTTTTAAAAGCAAACTTAAAACCTATTTCCTTTCACTATAGTTTTCTGCTTGTCTTTTTTGGTCACAAGATCTTTTCTTATTGGTTTGGGGTATATTATTATTATTATTAAATGTAGTTTATGTAGTTTATTATTATTATTTTAGTATATGTATGTATATAGATTATAAAGCTTGTGTATTTTTATTTTGTTTGCATGTAAAGTTGTTGTTTTTATGGTTTTAATTTAATCTTGGTAATGTTTTAATTTTTAGTAGGTACTCTTCGCTGCCTTCCCCTCTTAACTCTATTACAATTTTTTTTCTCCTCTACCTGAAGGTTGTCTGGAAGAAATCGCTTCCAGCGATAAGACCGCCTAAATTGTACGGTTCTAAATTTATCTCTTTTACTTATAGTTGATTTTTTGTGTGCAATAAAGAGTATCTATCTATCTATCTATAAGCTGATAATAGTAATTCGCACTTTATTTTTCGCATTGTCAAATGTTTAACTTGAAATTTAAAATAATAATATTTTATAGATGTAGTTGCGAATTCGAAGAAGAATAGTAGTTAGGGCATGTCCATTAATTAATTACGTGATGTTTTAGTATAAACTTGAAAAATTTTGTCTCAGGCGGGACTCAAAACCGCATCTCCTCGCATGCCGGGCGGGCCCATACCGTTAGGCCACCGAGACACTGCGACATGGCGCGAATTTTTCAAGCATATTCTTTCGCTGTAAGCCAGCGTTGTTTCATCAAATGTTAGGAGTTTGCACCCTTAACACCCGAAAGAAACATCTTTGCAGATGTTTGACAGTCAGTTAAGATGAAACAGCTATTTATATACTTTATTTGATATATTAGCAACTTTATTGCACTTATAATATCAGTATAAACTTGAAAAATTTTTAAATAATAAAAATAAGGTGTTTTACTTTTATTAGATTGATTTCGCGTGATCGTCAGAATCGCAGGTCAACAGTCGTATTTGACTATGAAATTGTGTCTAAAAATTGCTTATGAATTTTTTATATTTGCTTATCATGATGAGAGAATTGCTTATTGCATAATTTAAAAGAATTAATACTTTTAATTAAGGTTGACCATCCATTCTGATATTAGAATGGCTGGTCAACCACTGTAGATTAGTAGACTTACTGAAATTTTTATGGGCCAAAAATTGCTTATCAATTGCTTATTTCACAATTTGTAACTTTTGTAAGCCTAGAACCTGTTATTATACGACTGTTGACCTGCGATTCTGACGATCACAATTTCACCACATAAAAAATAATAATGTTTTGGTTTCGAAAATACACTTGGTATTTTCACCCCCACCCCCCTCTTTTGCTTCCTTGTGATATTTGGTGATTGTTGCCGGAAATCCCCTCCGCCTTTGGGCCTCACGTGATATGGCAGCCCCTTACTGGTTGTAGATTAGGATTGAGCAGCGTATCCGACATTGATTTAATATGAAAGACTAGATACTCAATCAGCGTCATAAAAGAGTCCTAACTTGAAGACCCATTTGACATAAGGGTGCACTTTTAGACTTAGTACAACCTATATCAATCGAATAGAACCAACATGTCATAAAAATCCATACTAATTGCACTGAAACTGACATAAAATCAACGTCTATCATAACTACAATCGAGGACAGTTTTAGGTGTTATTTTTGTATCGGACTGTGTATCTAGTTCTCATTTTATATCGATGCCTGACCGCTTCATCATCATCACAGTCGTCCTCTTCATTGATGAAGGTCGTTCCCAACTTGAGTGCGTTCGCCCAGCAAAAAGTATCGCCTATTCGATAATTGGCTGATGCAGATAATTAGTGCCTTACATCGTGTAAATGTGCCCGAAATTTTATATTTGTGCGTCCAACAGTTTCAGATTTATTTAAGAAAAATGGATTCTGCTGCACGAACGATCGCCCAGCAAAACTTTTTTTAATTTATGCGTCTAGCTGTATATTAAATATGCAAAAATGTAGCTTATGTACGAGTGTAAATGTGCCGTAAAAGCCAAATTTGTGCCTCTTAAGATGTCAGACTTATTTAGTTTTTTGCTGGGCGAACGTTTCGGTAATTGCTGTATATCGGAAACGGTTGGACGCACACTCATGATTTTTTGTATACAGATATAGCTAATTTGTGCATATTTGTGCCGAAATTTTCATTAACATGACTAGCATAGTTGAGGATCTATTCTTTTATTTCCTAAACAATGGAAAAATGCTCTGGCTCTCGAACGAACAAGGCCAAGGACTTCGCGTTAGTGCCGAGTGATACCTATTATATATTCACATGATCATGTAAAGTTTCGCCGGCCTACTACATATCATTGCCGAGTTCTTAACGATTTTGTCTTTGTTTTGAGGTTATCTTGAGTGAAATTACTTAGAATACGAAAACACTAGTTTGCTGTGAGCTGGCTTATTACATGCTTCTACAATAATATGTGCGCTGTTTTAAGAATACGTATGCAAAAAATCATGTATGTATGCCCATTACTTTAGACAATAACGATAAAAAACCATTCGTAATATTTTTGGTAGATTATCCGACCAAATTGTAGTGAACATTAAAAAGCGGCCGCACGATACATCGACCTATCCTTCCTCACTTGATGGCGTAACGATATTGAAATAGTACAGATGCATACAGAATTTTTAAGTTGGAAAATAGTTTATATGAGGGACATGAAATAAAATGTGAAATGTTTTTTATCTTGTAGATTGATGTATTAAAATTAGGACGGTGATTAAAATTACATTTCCGATTCCGATTAAAATTACATTTCCGATTCCGATTATTGAATAAAAATGTTTCTTTCAAAAATCATGATATCAAAATTTTGACTTTACCATAATTAGTATTTATATGCTTAATAATGTTAACAGAGGCTGTGTTTCAACTCGTTCCAGTGGTCGGACCAGCGGTCTCCTGGCGCCTCGACAATTTATTTTCAATAATAAATTAGTAATTATAGTGTATTTTTACAAAAAAATAAAACAATTCACATTTATTTCATGTCCCTAATATAAATTATTTCCCAACTTAACAATTCTATACGCATCTGTACCATTTAAATTTCGTTACAATGCCATCAAGTGAGGAAGGATAGGTCGATGTATCGTGCGGCCGCTTTTTAATGTTCACTACAATTTGGTCGGATAATCTACCATAAATATACGAATGGTTTTTTATCGTTATTGTCTAAAGTAATGGGCATACATACATGATTTTTCGCATACGTATTCTTAAAACAGCGCACATATTATTGTAGAAGCATGTAATAAGCCAGCTCACAGAAAACTAGTGTTTTCGTATTCTAAGTAATTTCACTCAAGATAACCTCAAAACAAAGACAAAATCGTTAAGAACTCTGCAATGATATGTAGTAGGCCGGCGAAACTTTACATGATCATGTGAATATATAATAGGTATCACTCTGGACTAACGCGAAGTCCTTGGTCTTGATCGTTCGAGAGCCAGAGCATTTTCCCTTTTTTTAAGAAATAAAATAATAGATCCTCAACCATGCTAGTCATGTTAATGAAAATTGCGGCACAAATATGCACAAATTAGCTGTATCTGTATACAAAAAATCATGAGTGTGCGTCCAACCGTTTCCGATATACAGCAATTACCGAAACGTTCGCCCAGCAAAAAACTAAATAAGTCTGACATCTTAAGAGGCACAAATTTGGCTTTTACGGCACATTTGCACTCGTACATAAGCTACATTTTTGCATATTTAATATACAGCTACTCATAAAATAAAAAAAGTTTTGCTGGGCAAACGTTCATGCAGCAGAATCCATTTTTCTTAAATAACTCTGTAGCTGTTGGACGCACAAATATAAAATTTCGGGCACATTTACACGATATAAGGCACTAATTATCTGCATCATCCAATTTTCGAATAGGCGATACTTTTTGCTGGGCGAACGCACACCCCAACTTAGAAGTAATTTGTGGTGGTCTTAGCAAGGTTTCCCTAAATGCCTTACCCCTTAGCGTACCTATAGGTACTAAAAACCTTTACAAGGCTGCAAGCAGGGATGCAACATTGAGTATGCATCCAGTGGCCAGTATCTAGGTCTTATAATACAGTGCTTTTTGAACCACCTGGAAAACAAAGCCCACGTTATTGGACATTTATGTATAAAATCATGGCAGTGTTTTTTTTTATTACAAATAGGTTTTGTAAAATATTAAATTTTGATTCAGACTTTTAATTTTGTAACACGCTGTGACGAGCACAGACGTATTATTTTGCTGCGGCGGGGTCTCGTTTGAATGGACCTTACTCGGCTACATCTGTGCGCGTCACAGCGTGTTTCAAAATAAATACCTGAACCAAAATTCAATTTTTTTATAAAAAAAATATTGAAAAAAAAAACGATAACACTGCCAAGATGTTATTCATAATGGTCACATAACGTGGACTTCGTTTTACAGGTGGTTGAAAATGCACTGTGTATATATAACGTTGGTATTCGATCTAGGTTCGGAGCGTTCCGTGGGCGGTCTGTCGTCGCGTCGCCGCATGCCTCTGTCGGCGGGGCTGAGCGGCCTGTCGCTCCGCGGCACGCCCGCGCCCACGCCTTCGCCCGCGCCTTCGCCCGCGCCCGCCACCGCCGCACTCTCACACGCCTCCCTTTGGTCCACTTTCGGGATGAACTGAACTCTACGGCATAAGCTATGAATTCCTCTTATGCTGACATCAGTCGCTTACGTCAGTCACGCGTTTAAATAATTCATCGTTCCACAGCAATATTGTTATTATATCGTTTGAAGCATATTGCTACCATTCTGCATACTACGTCCGTCAGCATCGCTTCAAGCGATTCGCTTAGTGATTACTTGCTCAGTGGATTCGCTTGCCATCTAGGTTAAGCCTACTAGTGACTGAGCGTTCTGTCATCGGCCGTAATAGACAATTACAAGCTATCACGAAGGTACGTAGCCTCATGGGCATCACGGGCATTTCTAGACAACAAATACATTTGTGATAGCTAGTGATTGTTGAGCTAAATATTTGCAACGATAAAACAATTAACTAAAAGTATATTTTTTAGTTACGGTGGTTTGTTAACGACCGATGCCAGAATAAGAGAATTCCAGGCATAAAATCTATTCAACGGATTAGTTTAGTACATACAGATATATCGACCATCATTTTGTTTCTGTCAATGTAATACAAACTTTTAGAGGATAGTTGGAGGATTTGCTTTTCTAATACTGGGAAGCCTTGACATAAGATAACTACAGACTATTGAGTGGTTTATATAACTTACCAAATGTATGTAGACCAATTACAAATCCTATCGGTTTGCGCACTCCATCTGTATTCATAGTACCGATCAGATTGTCAACCAAGTTATGTCTGTAGTGTGCGTTATCTCTAATGCCAGGGCCCTAGCGTAGGGTATTACAACTAAGTACAAAATTTTGTTAATGTAATTTTCACACATTTGTTATATATTCATGTAGCGTAAACGTCAATTTGTCAACTAAGTTTAAAATGTCCCTTAGCCAACCATATAACTGTTTATCTAAATGACTGTTTGTTGTCTTGAATAAAATAAAGAAAAAAAAACACTTGTGTAGGGCCGCTGGCTACCTTACCCAGGCTGTTGTTAAGTAGCAATGACTTGTCAGAAAGACTCACCTTAGACCTAAGCCCAAATATCGTACGCACCTGTAGCGAAAGCCCTTACTTTATAACTCGGCGCTAGGTTAATCGGCAGTTCATCCCTTAAAATATATAGTATAAAATATATATATATATATATATAGTATAATATATATATATATATATATAGTATAATATATATATATATGTATTAATTAATTAGTTTCGTATTTTCATTTCTGAGAACTTAATATTATTGGCTTATTATTGGATACTCTTAAGGAAATTTTGTTGAAGAAATATAAGACTATTTCTCTGCAGTAATGTAGTTATTGTATTGAAAGCCAATAGTTATTGTATAGATAATAACGTGTCAAATGGTTATCTATTGTGTACTAAATGTACTATAACCACTTCTATCAGGGTTTAACTTGTATTTCTGTTAATAATATTTAATCAACTTACGACTTTTGTTTATATACAAACTGTGTTGTTTTTGGACTTATATATTTAGTAATGTTCACTTTACTATGTCCTAATAGACAAGTGAACAACAGCTAAGTATAATACGGGTCATTCAAGCGGTTCAAACAAGTATGCAGGTCATATATCATTTGAATCGTCAGACTTCAAAGTCCAAACACAACTCAGATTAGTTATTTCATAGGTCCTCGTGTACATTTTTCATTGGCTTTTAAAGATATTACTCTAATACCCACATTAAGGGAGTTTTAATTAATTATGTCTACTTTATGTCATTGTCATAGATTCTTTGTTCAAATACAATACAATTAAATCATTGCAATTCGAAATTATAATGAATTTATTGAGAATGCTGATGAATTCATTCAATTATCAATTTGTTTATACTATGCTTGAACATTATGAACATCTTATTCATTTTAAACTTTGGCCAGATTAATGATAATATAATTCATTTCCGCGCAGTTTTACCAATGAAAAATTACTCTATTACTTTCTTTCTTTCGGGTGTTTGGTTTTTACTATTAAATATATAAATAAACTTCTGTGCATCATTTAAACATTGTTTTATTTGTAAAGTAATAGTTCCCTAACTACATAACCATTTGTTTGTTTTAATGTTACTTTTTAGAGAAACGGAATGACGTATTTGCTAGAGTTATTTGATTCGGGATTTAAACCAGTTCTCCCGTGATCATGGCGCTTGCAACAGTGCCGAAATATCCGGAAACTCATAATAAATAAGGTACATGGTATAAATCCTGAATCAATTAACTCTAGTGATAGTGACCATGAAAGTTTAAATCCGTCTGATTTGCTTTTATTTAAAAACTAAGACACAGAGTAAATCATGACATTTTATTTTAATATTGATAAACATACCGACTATAACATTAACAGAGCATAGGCATACTTAGTCTTCATTTACAGATGAAACGAAATTTTTTTCGGAATAACATTTAATTTCTTTTTTCAATAAGATACTATAATTTAATAAGGTACTACTTCAGTTTACATTTGCCTTCTGGCATGGCAATGGCACGCTTGCATGGATAGGTGCTAAGTCTAAAGTAAAAAAAACAACACAGTTCTGATTCTATCTTATCTAATATTTCACAAGAAGTGTAACAAAGAAGGCTTAGGTTTTCATAGGCAATTAAATTGCAAGTGTTAATTATAAAGGCGCCTCTCCTTTTTTTTACTAATTAATTGTATTTTGAAAGGACTATTCCCAGTTGCCCTCACCGGCATCGCCCCCACTGGGGGGCAACTGAGTATTTCATTTTTAAACGTCCCAGTCTCCCCCACTTGATACGCCGTAAAGTATAACTAGATATTTTTTTCCATAATATGTTGCTAGAAGCGAAGTGAAAAATGTAAGTAGCAATTGTTTAAATATTGAATAATGTGGTTTTGAATGCCAGTGGGGGCGATGCCGGTGGGGGCAACTGGGAATAACCCTTTTGAAAGAAGGCTATACTTTGTTCTGGAGATCCTTGATCTTGGCCTGGAACTGTGTTTAGCTGGCTACCACATCTCGCAACAGGTACACGTCACGTGTCGTGGCCCTCAAAAGCGCGCCGGACTCCATGCGTTATCAATGTTGCCAAAATAAATTTTCACCATGTACACACGGTGGCACATCAGACTATACATGTTGACCTTTAGACCGCCTTTATGCCCTACGTAATAAAAGCTGTTATCGCAGCTCAACTGTTTAACTTGATGTGCTGTCGAGTGTACATACATATACATACAGTGGCAAAGACATTAAGTTAGATTGTTAATAAAATTTTTAAAAAGGTTACCTATTTGGAGGCTATTTTGGGGGTATTTGTAGTTAAATTCAGTTATACGCAGTTTTAGGCCTAATGAATCCCGGAAACGAACAAGTAATTTAAAGCATTGCAAAAACAACAATGTAACAAAGATTTTTCCTGTATTTTTTTTTTCTAAACTTCATAATCTAAACAACTTCTAATGAGTACATAATTATTTATCATAATATGATATACATACAATAGTAAAATATCATTATAAAAGCATTTCATTAGACATACCTACACGAGTCTTATAGTAGTTTATATAAAGGATAAATTCATCGAAATACGATTGTACAGTGTTCATAATAATAGGTGTACATAGTTAATTTTGCGATGTTACTTTACCCATAATAATATTGAGTAGGTATTTTTACAGGATAATTTTAAAAATGGCATAAAACAGATGTTGAAGAACTTGGCAAGTAGGAATAAGTATATTCGATATAGCCATAACTATATACAATATGTAACTAACTCCAAATACTCAAAACCTTAAAGGACTTTTGGATAAATATTGTTTTTTCTAGGTTGACCAATCGAGTGCAATTTATTACGCGTAGTTGGTAAGCAATAGAAACAGTAAAATATTTTTTTATAAAAAAATATATCTTTTAAAATTGATTCAGATTGTAATTCTAAATAAAACGTTCCTAGGTTTTGCGTATTCACAGTTACACGTTGCCTATCCATAATAATAACACAAGAACGCAACTTACAACAATCAAAAAATATAAAAATAGTAATTGCTTAGGCTTAGTGTGTACATTTATTTATTTCGAGATTCTGTTGAATAGAATGTGTCTTCATTTACAAATAAAACAGCATGTTTGAAGGAATGATCTTTTTTTAATTTTATTTAAATGCACTCACTATTTCTAATCAAGAAATAGTTTGGAATGTTGGTGACATTGGCAGATTTATATTGAATGGAAATATTTATTTAAATCATTCATAAAATAGTTTAAAATATCAATAATTATTTTAAATAAATTTTAAACTATGCAATAAGACTGAAATTTCTGTATCACAATTATTCGATTAGCCACATAACTATAGCATAACTTTCTAATGTAAAAGAGAAATGGAAGTAAATAACTAAAGACTATCTATAATTTTGAAAAATAATAATAATAACAATTCATTATTATGATTGATGATTAAATATTTAATATTAATACTACAATTAGCATTTAGCAACATTAAATCACTTAGAAGTACCCATATTCCCATATATAATACGAATACCCAAATCTTTGGTTCATTATTTTAAATACATATTATAATAAAATCATATTATAATTATTTTATTTTATTGTATTATATGGCTTATAAAATGTTTTTATTTTATTTTCATAAGAGGTTGAACAATATAAAATTTGGTACATTGAAATAATTTTCATTTGAAGGTGATATCAATAATTTGATTGGTCGAAATAGGAAAATCATAAAAATCGGAACATAAGGTGCGTTAAAATACATAAGTACTTCAGTCAATTTTAGATAGTAGATTTTACCTGCTATTTAGGCAAAAACAACATCACAGTCGTTGTAATAACGTAATGATGATACTTTTTACAAATTATAACAGTTAATTTAGTGAGGACTAACTACCGTCGATTAAATTCAAATAAAATCAGACACATTAATATTATAAATCAAGAAAAACGTGAAAATCTCAATTTTCAAAGCCTCATTATTCAAATGCAGAGATCATTGAAGATAATATTATCTATATATCACTATGATAGAATGGAATAAATATATTCCTCAAAATACTCCAAGGTAAATAACGCATTTTACTTGAAGTAACATATTTTGAATGAGTACAAAACATTTGTATAAGCAAATAAGTGATATATTTACTATACATATAGCGTCCATCAAGAAAGGCCAAAGAAACACTTTTGTAAAGAGGACAGTACATAAAAAGGTGATTACGAAATGTTTAATTCCTTTTAATTATAATGTATGAGAATTTAATATTTTTTTCTTGTGATTTGGATAACATATTATTAGGACATTATAAGATTTCAAATATTTAATTTTATAAGAACCTTCTATATTTATGACATACGTCTAACAGTACCTACTAACTAGTAGGTAATGCTATAAAACAGACATCGTGATGTATTAAGACAAATACATTGTAAATATAACAATAGCTAGCTGTTGCCCGCGACTTCGTCCGCATCAATTTCTGTTGTAAAAATAATCGCGAAACATTTTTCATTGATGCTTCGCTACTTTTGGTCGCAGCGTGATGTTATACTATAGCCTTCCTCGATAAATGGCTATCCAACACAAAAATATTTTTTCAATTCGTACCAGTACTTTCTGAGATTAGCGCGTGGAAACAATCATACAAACAAACAAACTCTTCAGCTTTATTATTAGTATAGATATAGATGGAAGCTGCTTCGCATTTACATCGACGGTTACAAATGGCTCACGATATCTTTTTGTAGTTAGAGTCAAAACGACGGATGTACGATTGCTAATGAAAATGTATCGAAAACAAAAAAATATAGGTAAATTTTTTTGGTATTCGATACAATTTCATTCGTAATGGTACATCCGCTATTGATTCTCACCTATTTGTATAAGGCAATAAATGTACCTCGCATTCACTACACCGGCACCGGTTATAATGCACGTGTGACGTCACAGGCAGCGTGACGTCATCCAGTCGTCGGATTACCACAGCCATCGTCGTTTCACCACTGGGGCGTTTCGTCATTCATTTGGTTGTTCGCCTAAGTAAATAAATGGAAAGGGGGTTACGGATATACTAAAATATATAATATTATTATTGAGATTCAAAAAATATCACTTTTATGCACCGCCAGGTCGAGCATGATAAAATATACAGTGGTCCAAACGGTGACGTACAAAAATTTTTTTTGGAATCCTTACATCCAGGGCTATCCAAATATACCCTATATTATATGTTACCCGATTTTTCTTAGTTTTCGAGATATACATTTTTTTGCTTAAATTTTCAGAATTTTCCGTGTAAACAGACATAAAAAATTGTTGTCGGCAAACTGTATGCTAAAGTGATGATTGAAAGAGTAATGTTAGAAACAGATGACAGAATATGGGATGTACAAGCGGGATTTAGGAAGGGAATGGGATGTACGGATCAGGTCTTTTCCCTACGATGCATTACGGAAAGATATTTGGCAACAAACCAAAAAGTCTTTTGTGCATTCGTAGATTTGGAAAAGGCCTATGATAAAGTGGTGGGGAATGAGTTGTGGTCGGCATTAGCTGTGCATGGGGTGAGCAGTAAGCTGATACGGGCATTGAATTCCCTCTATAAGGATTCTAGTGCTTGTGTCAGGATAAACGGAGCGTACACTGATTAGTTTAATATCCAAAAGGGTGTTAGACAGGGATGTGTAGCGTCTCCGTGGCTGTTCAACCTTTTCATGGATAATTGTCTGACAAATCAGAAAGAGAGTGATTTTGGTCTAAGAATGAATGAGTTACGCGTCAAATGTCTTCTTTACGCCGATGATCAAGTATTACTTGATTCGACGGCTAAGGATTTGCAAGCGATGGTGACTATTATGAATGAAGCTTTGGAAAGAAAGGGAATGAAAGTGAACACAAAAAAGACGAAAGTTATGGTGTTTGAAAAGGAAGAGAGCATGACAGAAGTATGTATTCGGATTGGTGGTAATGAACTGGAGCAAGTGAATGAGTTTGTATACTTGGGGTCGGTGTTTACTAGGGACGGAAAGTATGAAAGTGATATTGAAAGGAGAGTAAATGCTGGTAACAGAGTGAATGGTGCGCTGCACGCCTTTGTGAATAGCCAGAAGATTTCTATGAAAGCTCGTCTGGCTGTGCATAGAGGGGTGTTGGTTCCAACACTCATGTACGGAAGTGAAAGTTGGGTATGGCAGAAAAAGCATGAAAGTAGAATAAATGCAGTAGAAATGAGAGCGCTAAGAAGTATGTTAGGAGTGAAATTGAGTGACAGGATAAGAAATAGTGTGATAAGAGAACGTTGTGGTGTGAAAGAAGATATTGTCACAAGGATTGAGAAAGGGATGTTTAGATGGTTTGGGCATGTAGAGAGGATGAATGAGAGAAGAATGACTAGACAGATCTACAAGACGAGTGTGAAAGGGAACGTTGGAAGAGGAAGGCCTAGACGAACCTATCACGATCAAATCGGGGATGTTCTGAAGAAAGGTCAGGTCAAGAGTACTCTAAACCGACGAGCATGCATGAAAAGATTGATGAATGTGGAAGAAGCGAAAGATGTATGCCAGGATCGTAGTAAGTGGAAGGCCTTGGTCTCTGCCTACCCCGTTGGGAAGGAGGCGTGATAATATGTATGTATGTATGTAAAAAATTGTTACTCTACTTTTTATTACGTTATGTCATATTTTTTTTTAGTATGATCCTTATTAATTAAACTTACTTAGATAAAATTATCAGCTAGCTATAAGTCCAACAAGTAGAGATCAATATCAATTGAGAAAATCTTACGTTTTGTGGTAGGTTGATAGGTTGACATGCTTTTATCTGTACTATAAAAAACTAGATACACAAACAACGTCCAAAAAGTGTCTCAACTAAAAGTGCACCCATTTGACTTAAGGGTGCAATTTTAGTGAAACCTATATGAATCAATTAGATATGCCGCAGGCATTTTGTGTGAATCCGCCGTTTACATACGGCGTCGGCAGTTTAGTAACGCTCGCTGATATGTAATATGCCGAAGGCAAAATGACAATCCTTCAATTGTCACAATTTCTACGTTGGTTGTAGTTTTAAGGTGACCATGAACAAAGCACAGTTTGGACAAATCAGAATTTAATTCGGCAATTTACAATATAAACACACATTGAACTTCTTAGTATAACAATATGACATTGTCAAATTAAAACATCTAGGTGGGTGTCAAAATAAATCATATTTTGAAGTCTGACATTTTCATCACAGTTATAAATAAGATATTTCAAAATATTATCAATTAATCATTATTTTAAATAACTTACTTTTACTCTATATACCTTCTGTTTAGGCAATTTCTAAATACTTTCCAATACCCTTTACACAATCTAACATAAATAAAAGTAATATGTCGTAATATTCAACGAACCGTTGGCCTGTCAGGGCTAGCTTTTTTTAAGATAAGATCTCTTTTTTTACCAATAATACTATTTGGGGGTCCTTCGAGAATCAGATTCATGGAAACTTTAGCTTTTTTTTAGGTTCCGGATAACCTTAAAACTCTTCTCAATTCCACGGCTTTTTTATTGCTCTTGCTTAAAAGATCTTAAAACTTTTTTAATTCACTATGGTATATGTCCCTAAAACTAATAATTATTTTGTTAAAAATCTTTTGAACATGTATTATTTAGCTCTATTTTCGATAAATTTTGTGTCAAAAATTACTACTGGACGCCATTTTGTTTGTTTTGATCAACAGCCACGCGCGTGGTGTAAATCAAAAATAAATTCTTCTATTTGCCTCGGCATTATGTTTAATGCGTTTTAATTGTCAATCAAATGTTCAGGCATAATAGATACTTTAGCTTTTTTTTAGGTTCCGGATAACCTTAAAACTCTTCTCAATTCCACGGCTTTTTTATTGCTCTTGCTTAAAAGATCTTAAAACTTTTTTAATTCACTATGGTATATGTCCCTAAAACTAATAATTATTTTGTTAAAAATCTTTTGAACATGTATTATTTAGCTCTATTTTCGATAAATTTTGTGTCAAAAATTACTACTGGACGCCATTTTGTTTGTTTTGATCAACAGCGACGCGCGTGGTGTAAATCAAAAATAAATTCTTCTATTTGCCTCGGCATTATGTTTAATGCGTTTTAATTGTCAATCAAATGTTCAGGCATAATAGATAATGACACGGCAATATAAATTTTGCCTTCGGCATATTACATATCAGCGAGCGTTTCTAAACTGACGACGCCGTATGTAAACGGCGGATTCACACAAAATGCCTGCGACAGATACAACATACCATAAATATCCATACTATTTTGCATGTCGACATAATGGGGGCTATCGCTAGTGAAATTGCCACTAGAGGCGCTTCTGTCGCGTGAGGTCCAATAACATTAACTTTTCACTGGTTTTAGCGGGCTTCGCGACTTATATTATATTTTTTATAATTTACCTGCTGGAAAGTGATCTCCTTCGTAAAATTGTCGCAAATATGGATTATTTGGCGATGAACGTGAACGCTTTGAAAGCGGGATTAAGAAAAAGCGCAAAAATAGGCGACCTCAAAGAGCAACTATTTCAAAAGTTAGTTTGTTGATATGAAGATAGTTATTTATAAATAATAAACTTAATTAGATTCAAGATTTAAAACTTTGTTTCGGCGCCAATCTTATAAAGTCGCCTTTGACAGCTATACCTCTGGTCCTCAGTCAACAGTGGCGCCAACTGGTGAGCAAAGAAACGGTAGTCCCCATTTAGCCGGGTTATAAAGTTGACACCGACTTAAAATCAACGTCAATCATTCAAATCGAGGACAGTTTGAGATAGTCATTTTTGTATAGTACTGTGTAGTCTGTGTATCTTATTCTTATCGTTCTAGGTGTAAAAAAACAAACAAACGCCGAAGCTACGCAATCTGAACATCAAACCAATTCATATTACAAAATATTATCGCTGGGGAATGTTTTTTTATTTTTAGGACTTATATAAATATTATCATTCATAGAGCGCAATGTATAGCAGCCAGGACGGTGCGTTGCTGCGCTGCGATGATACATTGCGTGATATAATTAGAAAAACCTTAAAATAAAGTAACAGCCTATAACTGTCCCACTGCAGGGAAAATGGTTAGAATGTGCCGCGCATACAACGAGTTGGTTCGCACTGGCAGAGTCGTTGACATTTTTAACGACAATTTCGCAATATTCAAGAAAGCCATATCGCAAATCCTAAACGATGACTTCACCAAATAATTTTGACACTAAGCCTACTGCTAAATTTAAAATTATATATTTTTTCTAAATTTATAATTGTTCAAGTTCTGTTTTTGTTTATTTAAGGATGTTTAATTAGTCATGTTGTGTACACTATCCATAGGTTGCTGTCCAGCTTATATATATTTTTAAACCATGTATATGGGATCATGCCCTGACAGTATTCTGTTTGTGTGCCTATTATAAATAAATAAATAAATAAATAAATAAAAGGCCTACATCATTGTATTCAAGTAAACACAGCAATGCCATCATTGCTGTGAATGCCTTACATACACAATAAAAATGTTTATTATTTCGTTTATAATAAGGCTTTTTAAGGGCAACAAAAAGTTAAGAATTTTCGAACATTGCTCGGGTTAGTGATCACTAACCCGCATTTGGCAAGCGTGGTTATTATGCCAGTACCCATGTACTGTACATGAGCAATGTTCGAAAATTCTTAACTTTATGTTGCCCTTAAAAAGCCTTATTATAAACTAAATAATAAACATTTTTATTGTGTATGTAAGGAAAAAGGACTGTAAATAACCTTCTGCATCAGTTTTTGTAATAAAATGGAAAACAAAATTGTGACATTGACCCTTAATATCTTTAGAACCAGCAGTTTTCCAGGCATGGTCATGAAGAAAAAAAATCCTCTACCCTAGTGATGGGGATAATTATGTCCACAATAAAATGAAGAATAGCACTCATCGACAGCAGAGTTTAAACCTACACTTAGTTCTGTTTATTTATTTTTACTTTCATCTTTACGAGCTTTACACGCTTATTATTATAATACATACTGCTCCAGCTCAAGCTCAGCACACGCTAGTTCAATAGTATGTGTGAGAGAGAGGGATGAAGTCGAATTTAGGGTGGTGGGATCTACCTCCTAGTGGTCCACCCTGGGCAACGGCATCTTTGGTTTTCTAACCAATGAAGACGGCTAACAGATCTCTCTGTGGTGGAAGGCTTCGTAAGAGGCCGCCTGGATGCTACCACCCTCTTGCCGGAGTCCAGCGCCAAACAGTTTTTCTGTGTTTCGCTGGTGTGTGGGAGAACCAAGTACCTCTGGGTAAGCTCGCTCCATCTTAGGCTTCTTCTTAACCGTATAGTTTAAGTATGAAGTCAAGAGCAAGCCCATTATTTATATATAAAACAAAAGAATAAACAGTAAATTCGCGAAAACATTCAACTAGTTGTCGTACTATTGCAATAAAGTAAATTTTGTATTATTCGCCGGAGTATTACCTTCGTTGTTGTTGTGCCGCGCGCGCACGAGCCGCTCGGGGTGCGAGTGCGCCAGCTGCGTGTAGTCGCGGAACACTTCGTTGTACGTGTCATCGTTGGAAGCCATTTCACTCTCACGCATCTCCTCATTCAGTTTTGTCAGGCGTAACCTGTAAGGAATGGGGATATGTATACCATCTATTTTGATTTGTTTACAAATAATCGTTTTTAGGGTTCCGAACTAAAAGGTTACAATATGAAATTTGTGTACCTTCTGTTGTTAACCTATTCAATGTTACAGAACCCTTCGTGCGCGAGTCCGACTCGCACTTGGACGGTTTTTGTTTCTTAATTTATGCAACTAATGTGTACTGATCTCTCTACATCGTTACAACTACAAGAGATCAGCTGAATTGAAAACATTGTAACAACTGCTAGAATTTCGCCTTATTTTTTAAATTGTTGATGGGATTGCTTTTGGCTACACACTGAATGCTTATACATGTCTAAATAGTCCTTATCATTTTTCCTCCAACCAAAACTTATACTTAAAATTCTGACGAAAACTATTCTAATCCCTTAATTAATTGCTACGACAGCGATGGGGTTGGAGATCGAAAAAAAAAACCCCATAATTGCCCCAAAAATGCAAATAAAGTACGTTTTTTAAAATTCCTACAAAATTTTAATCTTGAATATCTCAAAAAATATCCTGAATTAGTAGGAGGTCGGTAGTAAACGGGCACCCCCTGGGGAGGGGGTGCCCGGAGGGGTCCTCGCAACCCAAAAAAACAAATTCGCGATAGCAACAAATCTTTAATTATTATCAAAAATAATAACACATGCATAACAAATAAACAAATGTTAAAATGATTTATTAACACTCAACTTATTTTTAATTTGGCCCTAGAATATTCTGAACTTATAAAATCAGTTATATTAGGCTTTGTTTTTATAAAGTCAGGTATTTAAAGATGAAGTTTTTCGTAATAAGATGTTTTGAGCTTTGCAACCGTAAGGTCATTTAAATTTTTTATTTTTTAAATACTTTGAATTTTAAATATATGATTATTTGAATTCGGGTATTTTGAGTACGCTCATTTAAAAAAAAGGCGTTATGTTTTTTGAGGTTCTAATATGCACCCAAAGAAAGTGTGGCGAACCGCCACACTCATTATTTATTTATTAATTTATGTAAAGTTTATATTATGCATACATTATTATTTATATTATGTCTACCATATTATATTTATATAACTTCACGCAATTCGTACTAAGACACTACGAAACTTAATACGAATTGCCTTAGCGAGCAGAGGCGGTGCGCACAATTTTAATCTGCAATGTTAGGTCGCAGCCGAGCCCATTGTTCCGCGCGGCCGGTGCGCATTCCGGGGCGACCGGTTTGATACAAGCGACTCGATGCTCGCGGCCGCCTCCTGCGCGCAGGCATCGTTTAGTTCGTCGTACACCTTTGAACAATTTTATCGCTTGCGCCTAACTGTTTTCAACTACGTTATTTACTGTCTTGAACTTTCTTTCTTCTTGTGACGTTCTTTTACTCCTTCTTTTCGTGGTGTGTATTTGTGACTTTCATGTGATGTTAATAAACTATACGTGTGTGTGTAATAAACCGTAAGTGTTGAAAGACTGTTTTCGTTTCTACTCATACCGCCCTCACATCTCATCACCATCACATCATCATCGCCACACTGGTGACCCCTATGGAACACGAACCATAAGACAAGAACGTTGAGAAGCCAGCCCAAAATTTATGTGTGAGTACCCACATACCAAAATTGAAAACTGACCATGTCGCAGACTTCCTACGACAGCAACACACTTGACCTCCTGATGCAACAAATCACAGCGCTAACCAGCCAGGTGCACGCACTCACTATGGCACAAGACCGCAAATCACAATCGTCAACAGGTAGGCGAAGCCGCCCCCGAACCCACGGTAGCTCCAATAAATCTACATCTTTTTGCCGCCGAAGTCGTCGAACCGTAATGGGAGCTAACGCTAACTCCCCTAGCACAGGCCGCTTGTTTGTCACGGACCAACATACGAAGATGCAGTTTTTGGTTGACACTGGTAGTGACCTCTGCGTTTTCCCTCGGTCCGCATTGAAAGAACGGCGCCTACCGACGAATTACCAGTTGTGTGCGGCAAACGGGACTACCATACACACCTATGGCTATGCGCATCTGAGACTCAACTTAGGATTGCGCCGCGACTTTGCTTGGCAATTTACAGTTGCCGACGTCACAAAGCCAATCATAGGTGTAGATTTCCTATCTCATTACAATCTTGTCGTAGACTGTCGTCATCAACGTCTGATTGACAATAATACAACACTTGTCACCCCCGCCTCACCTGTTTACTCATCAGATGCAATTTCATCAGTCAAGGTAATTACTGGTTCCTCTGTATACCATGATATACTCCGAGAATTCCCTGACATCACTCGACCATCAGGTGTACATAATGCGCCGGCACACAACACTATGCATCACATAAGGACCACACCGGGTCCACCCGTGTGCAGCACACCGCGCCGTCTGGCCCCAGACAAGTTAAAGATCGCCAAGGACGAGTTTGACTCGATGCTGAGAAACGGCACCGCCAGACCTTCTGAATCACCATGGTCTTCTCCACTACATCTGGCCCCCAAGAAGGACAGCGGCTGGCGTCCATGTGGTGACTACAGAATGCTCAACGCGAGAACCATTCCAGATAGATATCCCATCCGTCATATCCATGACTTTTCGCACAACCTGTCTGGATGCAAGGTCTTCTCTACCATAGACCTGGTAAAGGCTTATAATCAGATTCCGGTCAGCGTCGAGGATATTCCCAAGACCGCCATCACTACGCCCTTCGGTCTATACGAATTCCCGTACATGACGTTCGGACTTCGCAACGCCGGACAGACATTCCAGCGGTTCGTCGACGAGATGCTGCGGGACCTGGACTTCTGCTACGCATATTTAGATGACTTCTTGGTCTTTTCCAGAGACCAGAGCACACATGAGTCACATCTGCGTCAGCTGTTTAAAAGACTTCAACAGTACGGAATGGTAATAAACACCAATAAATGCGTATTCGGCGAGCAAACCGTAAAATTTCTCGGCTATCGCATCTCCGCCGCTGGTACAATCCCACTGCCAGAGAGAGTAGAAGCTATTCATGCTTATCCGACTCCAAAAAACGTGAGGGAGTTGCGCAGATTTTTGGGTATGATCAATTTTTACCGACGCTTTATACCCGACGCAGCTGAACACCAGGCACCCCTTCATGCACTCCTCACCGGTCCAGTCAAGGGCTCTCATCCCGTTCACTTCACCACGATCGAGCACGACGCTTTCTCCAAATGCAAGAGCGGCTTGTGCAAGGCAACATTACTAGCTCACCCAAAAAGCGAAACCAGATTAGCCATCATTACAGATGCCTCTGACTCCGCGATTGGAGGCGCATTGCAACAAATGAAGAACGGATCATGGGAACCTCTTGCGTTCTTCTCACGCAAACTTACCACAACACAGCAGAAATATTCCCCTTACGACCGAGAACTGCTCGCAGTGTACGAGTCAATCAAATATTTCCGTCACATGGTGGAAGCCCGCCATTTTACCGTATACTGCGACCACAAGCCTATCTGCTACGCATTTCAAAAGAGAAAAGAAAATTGCTCACCAAGACAATTCAGACACCTGGATTACATCTCGCAGTTTACCACTGATATCAGGCACATCTCGGGCAAAGACAACGTCGTCGCTGATGCCCTTTCACGAGTCGAAGAAATTGTGCAACCCATCGACCTGACTCAACTAGCCAAAGCCCAACTCTCCGATCCAGAACTCAAGCAACTCCTCAGCGGAACAACATCTTTGCGCCTGAAAAAGGTGAAACTGCCAGGATCGAGCTCTGAATTGTACTGCGATGAGAGTAGCAAGACTTTAAGACCTTACATAACCAGTGATATGCGTAGACAGGTTTTTGAGAGTCTACACTCACTCAGCCATCCAGGAGCATCCGCGACGACGAGAATGGTCACTGAGCGATTCATCTGGCCCGGAGTACGAAGAAACTGCCGTGATTGGACGCGCTCATGCTTCGCATGTCAACGCGCTAAGATAACTCGCCACGTCCATTCCCCACTTGGCACTTTTCATCTCCCAAGAGCCAGGTTCACAAAGATCCACATAGACCTGATCGGTCCTTTGCCACCATGCCAAGGATTTCGTTATTGCCTCACGATCGTCGACCGTTTCACACGTTGGCCTGAGGCAATACCATTACAAGACATAACGGCAGAGACAGTGGCAAGGGCCCTTCTACAGACATGGATATCTCGCTTCGGATGTCCTACAGAGATAGTTACAGACAGAGGCAGACAGTTTGAATCAGCACTCTTCGAACGCCTGTCTGCTTTAATTGGATTTCGACACCGTCGCACTACTGCCTATCATCCGGCCTGCAATGGTCTTGTCGAGAGGTTTCATCGACAGTTGAAAGCCGCCATCACCTGTCATGCAAGCAATAACTGGGTGGAATCTCTCTCCATAGTACTGCTAGGTATACGCACCACCCATAAAGAGAACCTCCAGGCTTCACCAGCAGAGTTGGTGTATGGAGAGACTCTTCGTCTACCTGGTGAATTTTTTGAACCGCAATTCGAAGACGTCCCAGACTTGACCGACTTCGCAACAAGAATACGTCAGTTTGCACGAAATTTGCTCCCATCTCCAGCTTCGCGACACGTTCCAAGCCGTCGAACTTTTATATTTAAAGATCTGGCCACCACAAAACAGGTATTTTTAAAAGACAACGCTTCTCACGGTTCATTTAAACCAGCATACACCGGACCACACGAAGTGTTACGGCGAGGAGACAAGACTTTTAAGATCATAGTCAATGGAAAACCAGCGACAGTATCAATCGATCGCATCAAACCAGCCTACGCACTTCGTGCCAACAATGAACCAGTGGCAACTTCAATCCCAGACTGCCCAGGGCTTAAAACGAATCCTGAGACCGAACAACACAATAGTGTCAGAACAACACGGTCAGGACGTAGAGTACATTTCCCGGATTATTATCGCCCGTAGCCCGGTCTCTGGAGGGGAGTGATGTGGCGAACCGCCACACTCATTATTTATTTATTAATTTATGTAAAGTTTATATTATGCATACATTATTATTTATATTATGTCTACCATATTATATTTATATAACTTCACGCAATTCGTACTAAGACACTACGAAACTTAATACGAATTGCCTTAGCGAGCAGAGGCGGTGCGCACAATTTTAATCTGCAATGTTAGGTCGCAGCCGAGCCCATTGTTCCGCGCGGCCGGTGCGCATTCCGGGGCGACCGGTTTGATACAAGCGACTCGATGCTCGCGGCCGCCTCCTGCGCGCAGGCATCGTTTAGTTCGTCGTACACCTTTGAACAATTTTATCGCTCGCGCCTAACTGTTTTCAACTACGTTATTTACTGTCTTGAACTTTCTTTCTTCTTGTGACGTTCTTTCACTCCTTCTTTTCGTGGTGTGTATTTGTGACTTTCATGTGATGTTAATAAACTATACGTGTGTGTGTAATAAACTGTAAGTGTTGAAAGACTGTTTTCGTTTCTACTCATACCGCCCTCACATCTCATCACCATCACATCATCATCGCCACAAAAGCATTAAAATACTCACAAGGTAACGATGTCTGCATTGGCGTGTCCAACGGCGATGTCAAGCGGCGTGCGGTTGTCGTTGTCGGCTATGGACTGGTCCGCGCGGTATCGCAGCAGCAAGCAAACCTGACATATTCGGTGCGTTTAAATCTTAATATTCTAAATATAAATTCAATGATGAAGACCTTTGCCCTGCAGTGGGATGATAATTGGCCGTTACTTTCATATTCTAAATGCGAATGTTTGGATGGATGTTTGTCACTCAATCATGCTAGAACTGCTGAAAGGATATCAATGACATTTCAGTATTTAAACTTGAAATGTCTCAGGCTGGACTCGAACCCGCATCTCCTCGCATGCCGGGCGCGGCGCTTTACCATTCACAGGCGTAAATTTTTCAACCAGCGTTGTTTCATCCAATGTTAGGAGCTTGTACCCTTAACACCTGAAAGAAACATCTTTGCAGATGTTTGTCAGTCAGTTAAGATGAAACAGCTATTTCAATACTTTATATTTTATGATATTTCAAGCAATTTAATTGCAATTATAATATTAGTAGTTTAACTTGAAAAATTATGTATTAACAAGGAAATGTATTTGTTCCAGGTTGGGATAGCATATAGGGTATCTTTTATCCGGGTAAAATGTGTGGTTCCCGTGGGAACTTTGTAACACGCTGTGACGCGCACAGGCGTATTATTTTGCTGCGGCGAGGTCTCGGTTGAATGGACCTTACACAGCTACTTCAGTGCGCGTCACAGCATGTTTCAAAATATGTAAATAGCTGAATCAATAATAAATATTTTTATATATGTGTATTTTTTTTTTTGACAAAAACATTAAAATAACACTGCCAAGATCTTATACATAATGGTTACATAGCGTGGGCTTCGTTTTACGGGTGGTTGAAAATGCACCGTGTCAAATAAATTACCTGTCCCGTATGACCAGCTTCTGTGGCTAGATGAAGAGGAGTTTTCCCGTCTTCATCTTGGAGATTTAGCTTACTGCCGTTAAGTAACAGGAATGAGCACGCCATTACAGAACCCTGAAACAAAATGCTTGTGACAACAACATGATGTACTCATAGAACATTGCTGATTAACCTGGCATGTACTGTACATGCGAAACATCTGCGTGTGACGTAAATCACCACGACACGGCACATATAACATAAGTGGTTTCTTTCAGATCTTTTGATGGCCGCTTGGTTTGGCTACCAGGCTTAGAACATTACCGTCCGCTTTACGCTGACTTTCCGCTGATCAAATGAAAGACGCAAGAAGCTTGTCTCGATGAGATTCGGGTTGGTACCACGCCACGTGGATGCATAAGGTTACCCTTCATCAAAGATAGGGATCTTTGATGAAGTAAGTGGAAACATCTTCTTAATCCAGTTAGCAGTCTACAATTCCGGTTGCCGTTTATTAGTATTCCGTTCATAATTAAATTCAGATTATTCCGTTTAGTATAATTTACATGATAAGTTTGGTGGTACAACTCGCTCAGAAGTAGGGGTATTTCAGAGCCTTACAAAGGACTCACGCCTGAGATTTCTGTGTAGCTTTTTAAGGAGGTGGTAAGCTTAGCCGGAGCAAATAAATATATTCTGTTAATTCATGCTCGTCTCTTCATTTGCCACCTCATCCTGATCATCCACATCACCCTCAACACCCTCTCCAACCCCTAAACGTTGCAAAACCGACTTGTGCATTTCTTTCATCCAGGTTATTCAGCAATATTTTATAGATTCCCCTTTATATAATATGTATATAGGTTAACCAAACGGAGGGGTTATGCGTCTAACTGGTTAACCTTTTCATCCGATGGGTCATTGATCACACATCAACAATATTTTTTCTGTCTAGACCAGTTATTTAGACAGAGTGTTTAGCCTAGAACGCACTATTCGGCTGGCTACGGCAGGCGGGATACGGCTTAGTTTTATAAGAAATTGCATTATTGCATTACTCAAAGGCACTTTCAATGACCAGCCGCAATGCAGTTTTATACAGGATGTAACAAAAGTCTTAAAAGGAAACACTACGGGCGAGAGAATTGAAAAATAGGTATTTGTAAAATCTATCGCTGTCGCGCAGTGCCAAACGCATTCACCGCAGAGTGTGATAGAGACAACTGCTTCTTGGACCGCAAATACCTACTAAAAGCACACCAAATCAACGTTTCGTAATCCCCCGATCACTTTTCCAAACTAGACCGATTTAAATACTTTTTTCATTAAAAATTAGAGAAATGTTTTGGCCGTGTTCGTATGTTTTCTTTTTTCTAAAATTTAGCCAAATTTGTTTTCTGGATGTTTGAACACAGCTGAAAATATGGCGAATTTTTTCGATTTTTGCGGACTCATATATTTTTAGGGTTCTGTACCCAAAGGGTAAAAACGGGACCCTATTTATTAATTAATTTATGAAAAAACAGAAAACATAGTAACATGCTAACAGTAGCCATAGATTTTCATAATAAAAATTATTGCTCTACTGGCTTTATCCAGGGAGGAAACAGGGGACTACGTTTGTATGGAAAAACGGCCCTTGTATTTCCTCTTAACTCTTCTACACCCAAGCGGCAGAGGCCTGCCGGACAATTTTCAACCGGCCATTCTGTCAAAACCCAAGCGGCAGAGGCGTGCCGGGCTCTCCCAATGGACTTTAAACTGTAATTTTTGGGTGATAGAGACTACTCTTGTATGAACAATTATATATATTATTTATCTGTGATAAATTTTACACTCTCTGAATGAAGAAAAACTTGTTTGTCTGTGGTGGATTTTTTTTTTCCGCCATTCCAAAACCTACTAATTGTCAAGTGACGTCAGTGCGAGTGCGATTATTAGAAGCTCATTTGTAAGGATTATACTGAAGTAAGTGCTGTGTTATTATTTATAACTGATTATTATGTTTACGATGAGTCTTTTTTGACAATTGTTTGTGAAAAATACATTGCAATATAATGAATAACTGTTCGACAAAAGTCGTCATAATTTTTCTGTTTTCTAGCTGATTTATGACGATACTTGTTAGTAATTACGGCTAAAAGTGTATAATAAGTAATTGCGAATGGTCTACACAACGATATTACAACGTATTTATCCATTGTTATAAGAATAAGCAATTACAATTTCATGTACAGTCCCTACAAAATAACGATATTCCTTAAAAATTCGGGCGAGCTAATTTGACCTTTATTTGTATGGAGCTATGAACGTTGACATTGCGCAACTTCTTTGGTCGACGTTTTCAGTAGGGAGAAGTAATGTGTCGATAAAAGTATTGTTATGGTCGATGATAATAGTAGTATCGTATAATGATTTTATATTGTAACTTTGTTATTTTCAAAGCCTTCTATATAAAAAAAAAGTTGTAAAAGGGTTGGCGTGTAGCAAAGGGTGTGCAAGGCGTTTGGGACTTAGAAAATTTTTCATAAAAAATATAAAACATAGTAAAACTCAAACCTTTGTTTTTTAACATATAAAGGGGGCTAAAGTAAAGGCTTTTTATACTTGTGAATTTTTCTTTCCGACACATAATTTAGCGAGAAAATGCGATAGAATATAAGAGTGGTCAAACACTTAGAAAAATTTTGTGATAAAATTATGAAACTTCATAAAATTCAAATCTTTGTTTTTTGTCGTATAGAGGGGCATAAACTAAACGCTTTTTATACCTGTGATTTTTTCATTCCGACTCATAGTTTTGAGAGAAAATGCAATGAAATATTTACTATCAATCACATTTTCCCGCTAAACCATTCGTCAGAAAGAAAAAGTCACAAGTATAAAAAGAGTTTAATTTAAGCCTTTTTATACGACGAAAATCAAAGATTTGAATTTTATGTATTTGTATTTTTATTCTCATAGGTACTCCTTACAAATAGCCACAATTATCGATAAAATTTTATAAAGTGAAGGATCATCCCTAGTAGTTTTTATGACCCGGTCGGGTCGAGTTTCAAGTGGTGTTATTGTAAACATTTCAAACTTTTTTGTCCATCTGTTTGAATAATTGTATACTTAGTATTCTTGTATAATGGGTTTCATGTGTAGATTGATTTATTTTTTATCTTTGAGCCCAAAAAATTGTTGACAAATATTGAACTTGTAAATGTAGTATTTCTTCAATCGTTGATTACTTCAATTTGATACCTGAATGATAAGAAATATATACATTTACTTATTGCTTTTTACAGAATGATAAAATATGCTTTCGTTTTTGATTAATATTTATTTACGTCAAAGGCGGTAATTACGACGCCATTATCTCGTTCGCGCATGTGTCATAATTCTTAAATGACATTTTTTTTCCAAGGTTGAAGGGTTAACGAAGCCAAGTACCACGTATTCTACCCATTTGTACATTTTTTTCCAAGACACCATGCCTGAAAAATGAATCGAAACTTTGCATGAATATCTTCTGTTTGTTGTTACTAAACTTATTTCTTTACGAACATGTTGTAAATTTTTTGAACTTTATCATTAAAAACGCTTCAAAAAGAGCAACCCGCATTGAACCACGCGCACGTACACCCAATTTTATGAAGTTAGCTCATAATCCTCGTCTGTAGGGCTTCGTGCGCGCTATACATTGGGGGCAATAATTAATTGATTTATTTTAAAGTCGTTTGCCAGCGATTATTTTTGTGTCACAAGTAGTTCCGATGCACTTATATGCTAGATTAGGTATGTAAGAGTGGGTTGGGTGTACAACACACTACACCTTAACCTTCGTTAAGCTTTTTGTTACACCCTGTATAAAACCAAACCGCCGCATTGCGGCTAGCCACGTAGTTAGTGCATTCTAGGCCTTGAATACTTACTGGTGCGCGCGGTTCACGTCGGCGGCGGCGGCGAGCGCGGCGCGCATCACGGCCACGTTGTGCACATGTATAGTGTTGAACACTCACGCTGATGACGGCGGCGTGTAGCGGCGTGCGGCCGGCCTGGTGCGCGCGGTTCACGTCGGCGGCGGCGGCGAGCGCGGCGCGCATCACGGCCACGTTGTGCGCGCGCGCCGCACGGTGCAGCACCGCGTCCGCGGACAGGCAAGAGATGTCTTCAGCGCCTGAACAATTTTCACTTGTAGCCATTTATGTACAACAACAACAACAGCACGTCAACCTTCCACAAAACGTACAATTTTCTTAATTGATATTGACTTAAACTTGTAAATCTAGTCAATGACCTTTTATTTTTCGGGTAGGTTGACCTGTCGTGTCTATTCCTAATATAAATCAATATTTACGGTACAGCGGTTGCGATCAGGCTATAGATCTTACATCTATAGCCTGATCGCAACCGCTGTACCGCACCTTGGGTATGTGCGGGGAGATTGGATGCAACCTAATTAATTATAGCGAAAGCGCAAACTTCACTTATTCAACCGTGTCAATGCAAAATGCTAGTGTGTGACTGTTTGTCTGTTACCTCTTCACTCTTATACCGCTGAACCCATTTAGAAAGAATTTAGTAAAGGTACTTGGAAATAAATTGAATCTCATAAAAGGACATAATATTATAATAGTTTCTTATTCAAAAATTATCTAAGGGTGAAAGAAGCACAGTTGAATTTCAGCTAGTCAACTAGTGTGTGTCAGTAAGTAATGACAAAAAAAAAATGGCCGAAGGTCGCTGTAACTTACCGATATCATCGGTGTCTTCGCCTTCGGTGGACTCGTGGTCGGAGGGCAGGCTGAGATCAACAGCCCGCTCGCTGGCCAGCTCCGTACCAATTAGTAGCACAGGGCTATCTGGCAATGACTTGCTGGAACTTTCCGACGCTAAAACAATACAAGAGTTGGTACACATGCATTTAACACTTTTAAATATATTTATGTTAATAACGATAAGCTGCGCCAAAGATAAAACAGGATTACCTTCAGCGGATGCTAGACTTTCATACATTTAAATATAGGGTAAATCAATCAGAAAAGTGAAGTCAAATATTTTCGTGTTTCACTTCATTAGTATGGGATTTTGATAGGCAAACATCAAGTAGCATACGTCATTCTCTTAGTTAATATTGTAATAGATAAGTACCCATACATTTTTAATAACGGATCAAAGACTAATAGTACCCAACTTTAAAATATAATTTAGTTGCCTTGATAATATTGCAAAATTTCATAAGTATTATCCGACACTCGTCACACGGCTGATTTCCATCACATTCAATAATAACATGAGAGATTTATTACCACTTGTATTGCTGTTGACGTCACTCTTCTCGTCGGCGATTGTTTCGGGCACAACGGGCGGCGCGCGAACCCTGCAAACGGTTTTATTACTTCCTATCACTAATATTTACAAATGACTTTATGGAGTTATAAAGGACAAAGTTCAGGCTGTAGCAGGTCATTATACGATCATGAAAGGCTGGCAAACCAGTTATTAAATATGTATAATTGGCGCTACTTGTTGACTACTCTACCAAATAGTTTAATACGATTTTACAACATTCTTGCTATTTTTAACACTTTATTGCATATACTACTCGACGTTGTACGAAAAGTGGACTTTTAAATATTTTTTTAAGTAGGTACTAAAAATTATTAAAGGGTATTACTTTTTTCGTTTTATCGGTAGCGGTGGCATATAAGTATGCTTAATACATTCGTGTCTGTGAAACCATGGAAATACACTTTCAAAGTTTCAACCCAATCGGTCAAGCCGTTTAGTAGCTATAATCAGTCATACCGTCAGCAGTGCCACCTACCGGGTCCCGCGGTGAAAAGTAGCCTATGTTCTTCAGGGATAATGTCAGTTTCTAATGGTAAAATAATTTATCAAATCGGTACAGTAGTTTCGGAGCCTGTTCAATACAAACAAACAATCAAATCTTTTCTCTTTATAATATTTGTGTAGATTATTGTTTGTTACCTGCGTCGCGCCCTGCGGACGGACCACCGACGGCCGTTCCTTAGCGGCGACTCGGGAACAGAGTCCATCACGCAACTTGCACTCGCGATGTTCTTTACGAAGGAATGCGTCACGTACTTCGCGCGTATCCACGCTTCTCTTACGGCACTAAGACGGAATAAAAATAACGTTAAATATTTCATAGCATATTTTGGAATTATTTTCAAAATACATTACATATGTATTCGAACAAAAAACGTCTAGAATAAAATTTGCGCTTAAATTCGCAGAGCTTGTTTGCTAGATTATTACGTTTTTTACGATTGGTAAGATTGAACCAATACGCATATATTTTAAAAGTGGTTTAACCTACGAAAATTAATTCTTAAGGACTAAGCAACTCTCCAAAAATTACATGTTGGATTTGATTCCTCTCACGCACACTGACAGTAATTACAACGGAACGCTACACAGCATGTATACGCGAAACTCGTTGAGTCAAGATTACGTCACGGGTTCTGTACTATAGTAGCATTTTACACAAATAGTAAAAAATAAAGATTTTTTCTTTTTACATCGGTTCGATCAGCGTCCATCTGCTGACCGGCGGGAAAAAGGGGAATACACAATACATTTAAGGCTCATAGTTAAATTTTTTTTTCTTAATTATTTGCAAATAGTTTAGGAGATTTTAAATTTTAAAAACGTTCCAAAGACAATAAAATAGGAAGCTACACATTTCGCGAGACTACTTACGTCTCACATTCTGGAGTGGCTTTAATGAGTGTCGTTCCTTCTGTGTTTGCTTCATATATTAAGTTTACTATTTTATTTCCTAATTCAGCCATTACCTGCAAAAGATCAAGTTTTATGTGTTAACCTTAAAAAATATTTTATAAATCCATCTGAGACTCGGCGAGCGCTATTTATATTTTATGAATAAGTTGAGTAACAAACCTTTATTATATCAGGTTCCCAATCATCTAATGTAAGAGATCTAACTTTGCTTACGTGTACACCTAGAGAGCGATGTATTCCAGAGCATTCTGAAATTTTAATTCACACTTGAAATTAGTTACACGACTTCTTACGCGTAAAATTTTATTTTCTCAAGAAAAATTTATTTTTCTCTGGGTTAAAAAGTCTATAGATTACAGGCTGTTCTATTTGTGCTATTATAGGCCATTCAGCAGTTCTGGCGTGATTAAGTAAAAAACATCCATACAAACTTTCGCATCTATAATATTAGTAAGATTTGAAGTTCAATTAAAGATAAAAAGTTGAGTTGTCCCATGATAACTCTGCATAATAAATAAATAGGTCATACGAAAAAAAAAACTCTAGTAAAGTTGGAAAGAACTATGTTATTTTGATTCCGTAACTTTGACATATTCGTATATATTCATTTTGTATATGGTTTTTCTTTAGGAAATCTGTATATTAAAATCTTCGGCAATTATAATTTTTTGGTGCTTTTATATCTTAATTTGAATAGTATAAAGATACCTTTTTATAAAAT
Source organism: Anania crocealis (assembly GCA_949315895.1). NCBI lineage: Eukaryota > Metazoa > Arthropoda > Insecta > Lepidoptera > Crambidae > Anania > Anania crocealis. The sequence goes on along the minus strand of OX438859.1, from coordinate 9,068,714 downwards.
AGTGGGAACAAATTATTGCATTTTAAAATTCTTACATTTCTACTGTTTTTGCACAGTTATTAGCCGCCAATACGAATTCATTGACATTGTGTATACTTTTACAATACAATTAGAGCTATACCATAACAATTACGGTGTATAACTTGCTTCGTTAATATTACCTAAATCCCTATGTGATGCTCTAGCCATATAAGCATCATATGTTTGTTACACACATCAACTGTTTCGATTGGGACACTGCTAGTAATCGGTTACTAGAAAAAAGCGGCTTTGTGAGTATTATTTATGTCATTCTTAGCCTTACTTAAACTGAGGTGGAATCTACACTAGGACTTTGAATTAAGATGTGCGGATATATCTCTCCTGTGTTGAGGCCGATGTGCAATATCATATATAAATAAGAAATTGGCGTTTACTTGAAAGTGTTATGCATACCTATGCAGAGAGTGATTCCGAGATTGATACTCGCCCATCGCGGGTTAGGGCTACCGCAGTCGCAACAGTTGTTGTTGCCTGGAATACTGAGCAGCTGCTCCCAAATCCTGAGAAAAAATATGTTTTCTTCATATGCCATATTTAAGAAGACAAAAAAAGAGTGCCATTTAAGCTTACGTGATGAGAATTATGCGCATGGGTGCTATTTTCAGTAGTCAGTTTTTTTTTATTAACTTGGATGATCGAAAAGTAAAAAAATTTAATATATTGGTTTTAAACCACGCAGCTCCCCAACCAAAATAGAGAAGAACTTCAATTTTTTAAAAGTAGGAATTTTACTTTATTTGATATTTTAGCAATTAAATTGCAATTATAATATCAGTATACAATATGTTATACAAACCCTGTCCGATCCGAAAGGGTCATAAAGTTGCTATATTAACATAGCCAAAATAAGTATCAAAATTACGTAATTCATGAATACAACTTTTTTATCGATTTTTAAAGTCAACAGGTTTATCACCCATTTACCCTACAACGGGGAAATTTTCAAAATGTGTTAACCCTCCCCGTCACGCGGCTCTATTGTCGGCATTGACGCAAGCAAACTACTCGTTTTTCGGCACCGCAATAAACATAGGCGGCGCCTTTGACATAGCGTAAAGGTAGCCGGCCGCCCGCTTTGATTCAACTCGCCGCGCGGCACGTGTCGGTGGATATATCCTGATCATGCATTATTATTTATTATTACGACAGGTCAGTTTCGCGAAGACATTACTTCCGAGTGGTCGTACCGTTCTGCTCCGCGAAATGTGGTATTCTACAAATAGTTTTCATAAAATTATGTGACAGTGAAGCAAAAATGCGTGTGCATGTTGTGTGGATTGTTGCGCTTAAAGCGGATACGAGTGTGTTACAATCGGTGCGGGACAACCTAGTGCGACGCTGTGAAGCCTGTATTTCTGACGGTGGCAGAAATATGGAACAACCTTCGCCACAACCATCAAATCAGTGTCCTTATTGAGTGACCTCATACTACCAAATAAAAAAGCTACTTGCAGAGCTACCAAGAAGTCTCAGTTTCGTACAATTGACACATTATTATCTGACTAATAAGTACCGGGGTCAACTGGGGTCATGACTTCGCTACCTGTGAGTGCGAGCGCCGGCGCATCTCCGCGCCTCCCGCGCGTCTGGTCACCGCCTCTTGGGATTGCCATGTAAGCTTTTTTAATGTAGTGAATTTTGTATTTTTTTTTTCATGGGGTAATTTCTTTCTAATGTTTCATGAAAATTATTACACAAATAGAATCTTATATAGATACCTAATAACACCTTAATGGATCGGACAGGGTTTTTTATAACATATTGTATAAACTTGAAAAATTATGTCTCAGGCGGGACGAGATGCGGGTTCTTGTCCCGCCTGAGACATAATTTTTCAAGTTTATATACTGAAGTAGGAATTTTGTGATCTAGCTTAGGTAGGAATACCTGAGAACCAATAAATTCTAGACAACTCCCATGTGATGCATAATAAGTAAAACGTGTTTATTAACCATTACCTGACTTTTCTCATTCGAACGTTAACGACGCTATTCCTATTATCGTTAGGTTTAGAGTCGTCTGGCACAAGCACCAGCTGGGACTCGGGGTTTTCTCGGCTCTGGCCGTGCTGTATTGCCGATCGGATTCCGTTCTGAAGCGCTGCGATCCACGAATTCAACATCTCTTCGGAATCCGCTTGGAGCATATGACTCCTGGAATTTAAATGTGATCTTTTAGTTAGTGGTGATTTTTATAAGATTTATCTCATTATAAACATATACCAAAGGTAAAATAACTCGTTTACTAGATACACTGCATTCTCAAACAAATATCACTCTTAAAAATTTACAATGTCGAAATTGATCTCTCACAAAATTGTAGAGAAACACATCCGAAGTCCTCTGAGCGTGGGCACTCAGTCTAAGAAATATAAATAAGCATTAAATAAGCATACAGGGTGTTGATTTCAATACGAGCGGTATTTTCAGATGTGATTATGTACCTTGCACTGATCATTTTATTTATTTTATTTTATTTATTTAAGGAATAACAAACAGTTACACATTGAACATTGAAGAAAAAAAACTTTTAAAAAAAAGAAAAGTGAATGTATAACCCACTACGTTATCCACAGATTAATATACAAATTTTAATTAAATGTGCTAGGTGTTGCAACATAAAGAAGTTGTAATAAAACACTAAAATACGAGAGAAAAAGTAAAATAGGCAATACAATGTGGTGTACCTACAAAAATTTAAAGACATAATTGCTCAGCTTATAAGCTATTGTAAGCCAATTCCTTAAACTTAGGTGCCGTAACCGCAAATATATCTATATCTTCAAATATGCTATTGTAAATATCTACTAATCTGCGCAAAGGCGATCTTTTGCCGGCATTAGTTCTGCAAGCCTTAATAAAGAACAGTCTATTTTTGCGGCATACACGACGATGTACCGTTCTGGGGACTACGTAACAGATCTGGTTAGTCAAAGCACGGCAATCGAAATATCCGTTGCATATCTTGTGGAGTAGAACTACTTGTAAAAGTGATCGCCTAGATTTTAGCGTGGGAATTTTGTAGATTTTAAGTAGATCGTGATAACTTAGGCCGCTTCTATTACATCTGAAATGTAAGGTGCGTAAACATTTACGTTGAATTATTTCGATTTGTTCAATGTATTTAGTATAATAGGGATCCCATATGGATACTGCATACTCCAATTGCGATCTTATAAGCGATTTGTAGAGAGTAATGTAAGTGTCGGCCCGTATGAAATCTTTGGAGGCTCGCATTACGAAGCCAAAGAGCTGATATGCTTTGTTGATAATGTTCTCTATGTGCTTGCCTAGATGTAATTTAGAATCTAGAAGGATGCCTAGGTCCCTCATTTCATTAATAGGCTTTTGTTGCACAGAATGTAATTAACGGTTATTTTATTTTTATTTTTAGTAAAGGTTATTTGGCAGCACTTTTGTATATTTAGGTACAGATTATTTTGGTAACAGTAGTTAGATAGGCGGTCAAGATCCTGCTGGAAAAGTGAGCTGTCATGTTTAGATTTTATTGGACGATATATTTTTAAGTCATCAGCGTATAATAAAAATTGTGTATGTAGAAAACATTTACTAATATCATTAATGAATAAGATAAACAGAAGTGGCCCTAATATGGATCCCTGAGGTACTCCTGAAGTTACGCTTACAGACTCAGATTGAAAATCATTAATAACAACTCTTTGGATTCTATTTGTTATGTAAGATGCGAACCAACGGAGCAGGTTACCCCTTATACCATTTTGCGCAATTTTAGCTAATAGCATTACATGATCTACCTTGTCGAATGCTTTTTGGTAATCAGTGTATACAGCATCCACCTGTACCCCCATGTCCATACTTTCGAAAAGATGTGTTGTGTATATCATTAAGTTAGTGTTTGTTGATCTTCGCTGTACGAAACCGTGCTGTTGTTCTATTATGGAATTATGAACTTGAGGATAGATGTCGTTATGAACTAATCTTTCATAGAGCTTAGACATAGTGCATAATATCGATATAGGGCGGTACTTCGTTATGTCATGCTTAGAACCTGACTTGTGTACTGGAGTGATGTTAGCCCTCTTCCAAACTTCGGGGAAAACGCCTTCCGACATACATCTATTGAAAATTATGTGCAAAGGTTTATAGAGGTTGCCAGCCGTCCTGACCAAAAATAGGGAAGGTATACCATCCGGCCCTGGTCCCTTGGTTGGATCCATGGCCCTTAGTTCCCTTTCGATAGACGTATGTTTGAAGTGTATATTATGGATAATATTATCTATGTCGGGTCGAATGTCAGGTGGTATCCATTTGTCTAAATTAAGCGTAGTCTGTTCGTAAATGTTGTGGAAGAAACGCGAGAAGGCGTTGCATATATCAGATGGATTACTACACGATACATTATTACAGTACATATTAGACGGGAGTCATGATTTACTTTAGCGTAGGAATTTCCAGAAATGATTTGAGTTTAGTGTAGGAATTTCCAGAAATGATTTGAGTTATCCCGAATGCTTTCTTCTACCAATTTTATATAATTTGTAAAGCTGGTATCACACTTTAACTTGAATAGTTTTCTTAGATTTGAGAAATTTTCGTAATCACTAGGATTTTTGAATTTTTTCCATTTGATCCAGGCTTTCTTTTTATTTTTAAAGATACGTATTAACATAGGGAAAGAAATATACTAGAGTGACAATCTTCATAGTAAAGATTGTCCTTCGGAAGAAAGCTAAAATCCTGTACTAGGCATAGATGGCATTACTGTTTCGCCAGGTACAAATCGAAGGAGACAGAAAATCTTTCTCTGTTTCGGCTGTTTGTAGACTGTCCTGCTATTTCCGTAGCGCTAGTGTGGCAATGCATGCTTTTGCCCGTTAGTTGTTGTTAAAAATATAAAAGATGGCGCAATACGGAAATGTAGTAAAGAAAAGAGGAATCCTAAAACGATCGAATAAATAATAACTTAACGACTGATGATGACATACTGTTTTAATAACTTGGACAGTATGTAAGCGAAAAATTAACTAAACTAACGACGAATATTTTCCCTATGCTAATAATCAAACCCAGAACGAGCTTGTAAAAAGTGGGTTGTGATTTATTTATCCATTTCAGATACATATTTAAATTCTATCCGTGAGCCTACATTAGTGAGCAACCCACTACAGTGCCCCGTGCAACTCTAGTTGCACGTATGCACAAGGCCAAAGTGCTCCATGCAACTATAGTTGCAGACATTTTCTTTTTTTTTATTCTCAACTATTTTAACGTTTCTTTGTCACTTTGGACAGTTTTTTGGTAGAAATAACTTGTCAAACGTGTAGAATGATAGTTTAGAATAATGTAGCAACACAAACATAGTTTCATCAAATGAAAAAAATAATAATAATAATAATTTGTATGGGCGGCCGTTGTTAATAAGAACTATGGTAAGAAAATATTCATGCGAGCTTGAAGGATTTACGAATTTCCGATGATTTCGACTTAAATAATGAATTTTTAATAGTCTTGGCTAAACTTCAGTTATATTGTAATGGTGTGACATACAAAATTATGCCCTAACTCAATCACAATAAGAATCACACTATTAATACTTTTAACATGATTAACATTTTCACTATATCGTTTAATGGTTAATTGGTTCAGCGATTTAGGCTGGCGACATTTGTTATAGATCCGACGGACGCGAGTTCAAATCACGTAGTTCCTCCACAAAGATCTTATTTTAGTGTTTTTTTCTGAATGATCGAAGAAGTTTATTATAGTCAAACAAACGTAATGAAATCACAGGCATCGTTTAAAATTGAAAGTTTAAGAACATAGCAGTGATTGCGGTTTACGGAGTGTCAACGGTCGTACCTATGCTCGATATCTGGCCATTTTGATGTGCGAATACCGACATTTGAGAATATTAACGTATCGTGATGAAAAACTGAAAATTAGAAGTGATATGTACCGAAATTACTGTATTCTTTTGTGTTTAGTGAATGCATAAAGGCGCCCAACACATAGAAATACTTCTCATATCTGTAACTCATTATAATAAGGAGAGAGATCAGATAATCACTGTGCCGTGTGCTAGCCGGTTACCAAGGAGTGGAAGGGCTCCACCATCAACATCCGTAGGAAAACCCTCCTGGCGTCCAACAATAACAATTAGTATTAGGAATTAAATTTAGTTAAGGAATTAGCATTGAGATAATGAGTAGTTAAGCATTAAGTTAAGCAGTTATGTTATATTGATATGTAGTAGGCTTAGTAGTACTTTAGGACGTGCACGTCAGTAACCTTCTTAGTCAAAAATATGCTCGTCAGTTTGGCATTATAATAATAAATAAATGTAATTATTTAAGTAGCACTCTTTTATTGATTTGGGACACATTACAATATGTCTAATTTATTTCATAACTAAACCGGCATAAATTCATGTAAATATTCAATATTATTTATCGTAAAGAGAACACTTTATCCACGGGATAAATTTTATCACTTGACTTTTGAACAATTGTTATGGTTTGAATTTTTAATTCTAAACGACCTATCTTATTAATTTATATCAAATAGACACTAATCTTCATAAGTGCATATTTATTTTTGGTCGGATGATCCAAATTAATCATAAAAAATGGACTTAAATTTCCCGCTCCATACTATTGCGTTAATTCGTTAAATTTCTTCTTACTTTAAAAATCTGTTACTTTTTATTTGCACGTGTATGTGTTGAAATTTTTATGTAAATAGAGGAGTTAGTATATGTACTCTATAAATAAAACACAAAAAGATCGTTATCTTGCTTTGAATTGTAAAAAAAAAGAACTTTTCCTTTATTTTTCCTTACCAAAAAGTTTAACCACTTTTTATAAACTTCATACTTATGAAGTGACCCTGGCTTAGCATTAAACGAATTTCTCGTTTATTCAGCTCCCTAAAACAATAATTGCTTTCTAATTACTTTACTATGAGAGGTACAAGATTTGATTTCCAAAGCACTGCGCCGCTCTCCGAGCCGCTCGCCGAGCCGTTCCGTGCCGCGGACAACTCTGATGGGAATAATCTTGTTAATAAGGGGCACTAAAATGGGATTCGATTTTTCCGATTGGATTTATTTACTTACTTATTGAACTGCTGCTTTATTAATGACTGGCGGAAGAAATACAGTTTCTTAATTAGGTAGTTATTTCTACGTTAACTTTTCAATATTTTAAATAGTTATTATCCTATTCCCGACGAAGACAAATCCAAAAACACCAAAATCTGAAAATTCTGTCCAGCCGTTCTCGACTTATAAGTTTCTTCAAATAGTTACCTATTTAATAAGAAAATATTCGTACGCAAAGGCAGACTAAGTGTATGCAAAATGCAATCCTAATTCCTATGCTAGAAGTCCGAGTCCGGGATGCGGCCGACGCTCGGGAATTTGGCCACGACATCCACGTGACTGAAAGGGGCCGCTGCTTGGGAGCGGGGGCGCGTGCGATCGCGCGATTTAATAGATAAGAACAAGTGTGCGGTGCGTTACAAAGAAATAGGTAAATTACTAGTTCCCGCCATTAAACTCGGGCAAGTTTAACGCGTTCTGAGTAGAAAGAATATGCGTTTGGGTTTTGGTCGGTTTCGTATTTTTCTTATTATTTTTTAAATGTTATGTTCATCTAAATAAATACATAAATAATAAATAAATGTGGACAACATCACATACATTGTTCTGACCCCAATTTGAATAACTATTTAAAGCATTCGTATTTTGGAAACCAGAGACAACGAAGGTACCACAAACACCCAGACCCGAGAAAATGTAGAAAAACTCATTTTTTCTACATTGACCCGTTCCGGGAATCGAACCCGGGACCTCGGAGCAGGCAACACCTTGAAAACCGGTGTGTACGCCACTCCGCCACGGAGGTCGTCGAAATCAACTTATAATAAAATGATTTTGAGGATAGGTTGTCATTTATAAAAAAAGTAAAACTTTTTTTAAGTGTTCATACCATATATTTTTACCTATCTCACACGTTTATTTTCTTGACGGTAAAAAAGGCATCCAGTAGATTGCAGGTATCGATAGCTAAATGATTTTCCAAGTTGCAAGGCAGGCACCTCATTCCGATGAAGCGGGTTCGATCAGCTCAGTTTGAGAGCGTAAGGTTTTAGATAAAAGGAATAGGTATATGTTTTAAATAAGGTGGGTGGACCATGGAAGGCCATGCTTCTTGGAAGACCGACTATAAAAAAGTCATATTTATAGTCATGCGATGATGAATTATTTTCATTAACCTTTTAACCGCCGCGTGATTCTTCCAAAGAATATGTCTCTGGCGCCGTGCACATTTTTTCATACTTCACCTATAGTGTTGTGACACATTATTACAACAAATTAATTATAAGGTAGAAATATTACATTTATACCGGAAACTAGTGGCTGTTTTATTTGTTTCCCTCTTACAATTAATGTAATTTAAATTAAAAACTAGATGTTCTTAATTCTAAACATCTATAATTTTTGGAATAAATAGTACCTTAGCCTAGATAAAGTCTAGGTGATATCTATGAAAATACCGTTTTTGGAATCCCTAGCGTTGGATATATACAACAACGGCGCTAGCATTATAGAAAAATATTGAAATGTATTCTAAGTAACGTTTCCGGTTATCGGTTCTATTATTCAGGTTATAATACTAGTTATCGGTATTTCTTTTAGTAGCTGTACCTGAAGATTCAGTTCTCTAAAGTAATCGTGATATAAAAACATTATTCTTTAAAGCCCAATACAGATGTGATGAACAGTGATTGATAGAATGGAACGCATTTTAATTGAAATAATCAGAGGGTAGGTGGTCATTGCAATTACACCAACTGTTAAAAATGGAAAATCGTCCCTCAGGTATGTTTAATGTTATTTGCCTTTATACAACAATTTTCGATTCCCGCTTATCATATAGAATATTTTCCACTCTCCCTATACAAAGTGCAATACTGTGCGTCGCAACGGTGCGTTAAAATGTTCAGCAGTGACTACCTACATATCCTAACCTATCTGATCCTACGGTGACGGACGATTTTTGAGCATTCTTTGTTCAATCAATCCCGCACATAATCCGTTGATACTTATACCTTACCTATATGATATTTAAAACCAATACCTAAACTGTGTGATATTTAAAAATTCAACCATACCCGAAACTGTTTTAAATAAATTCAAGTGATATTGATTGGACTTAGCTTACTAGGTATTGTGTTATTGGCCGTATTTATGACTTTGTAAACAAATTTCTAAGTGATCCGCAACTTAATTACCTATTTTCCTTCGTACAATTAGCACATAACTATATCCACATATTGAGATAACTTGTTTTATTTGCACTTTAGTAATTATCTAACAATAAAACAAGGTAATGTTTACAAACTTATCTCATTATCCTCCTCCTCCGTGAATGTGCTACTGTTTTCCATTTAATAATTCTAATATCCGCAAAAACTCATTAGAGTCAAATTCACTGTCACTCATTTTATTACTTTAACCGGGAAAGAAACAGACGTCACTATGACACAATGACCTTGATACGTGTACGCTTACGACGTCACAGATTTACTTGAAATAAAGCATAAACGTAGAATATAATAGACGGACAAAGCGTGCGAGATAGAAGAAAACCTCTTATGTCAACCTCAAATCTAGCAAGATAGAAAGAGAAAACGAATCTTTTCGTTTTGTGATCAGTCTTAATTGACAGAGTGACATCCAGTGGCATAAGCGATATAAGCTTCAACATTTTATGGAATTATCTAGTACATCGTAGATTATCTAAAGTAAATACAATTTTATTTCACAATGGTCACATGTTCTGTGAGTGCCTGTGGAGTCAATCACAAAAATAGTCTAGAAAATTGCTCATTTTACAGGTAAATACGTAGAAAGTCGTCATCGTAAAAACGCGTTATTTTTGTTGAATTTGATCTTGTTGTTATGTTGTAAATGTGAAATTACTTCAATCCGTTTGTTCCGTCTAATATTTTGTATAGATAAAGTTCTATGTATTGATTATTTACATTATTTTGGTGGATAATTAATTCATCAAAATATTTTACATGTACGCTAGAGCTTGACTCAAATTTATCGATACTATTGTCGACATTTATCTCGAATGTTTCCGGAGAAATTTGATGTTATTTAACGTTTAGCGTCTCAAATGAATGACAACTTAACAATTTGAAGAAGGAAACTGTAAGGAATCACATACGCAAACTTACGCAAACTTATTGAATTTTGACGCATAATTTAATACTAATCATTAATTAAACATAGTAATTTAATTAAATGTGGAAAACACCACAAACATTGTTCTGATCCCAATTTGAATAACTATTAAAAGCATTCGTATTTTGGAAACTGTTGGCACGCTATCCAACATCACTATTTTTTATAGACAACACTAGTTGCTGTATACTGTAACTCTCTCTTCACGTTAGGCCACCGTACTATACGGACGTGTTCCAACCTACAAATAAGTACTTAACTAAGCGTCTGCTAAGGTATAATTTAGTGCATAAGACGTGTATTAGAATTATTAAGTACCTACTTGATTCAGTGACAGTTTCTTGTGAGCTCAAAATAAACTCTTGCGAAATACCAACCAGTGTTTATGTCAATTCTCCTCATCTACAGTCCACTACTAACACAAGCCCCAACAGAAACCAGAAACAACGAAGGTACCTCAAACACCCAGACCCGAGAAAATGTAGAAAAACACTATTTTAAGCTTGCATAGCTTCTATCGCGGGCCTTGAGCGTGGAGACCGAATCCAGAAATTCCGTAACGAAAATAACCTAACACTCGATCGAACAATTTTGAATTTCCGAAATTTAAAAGAATTTAGAAGAAAATAAGGATTTTGACAGTATGGAGAGGGATCTGCTAATGAACGCACCGTGCGATTTTGGTTTAAACGCTTTCGTGATGGAAACTTCGACTTGAAGAACGAGCCACGAGGAAGACTCACACAGGTGATTAACGATGAATTAAGAGAGATAGTGGAAGCCGATCCTAGTCAAACTACCCAGGAATTAGCGGCATGGTTTAACGTAACCTTACCCACAACATTGACTCATTTGCGTCAAATCAATATAATAAAAAAATACGAAAAATGGGTGCCTCATGATTTGACTGATGTGCAGAAAGAAACGCGTGTTGAAACTTGTGTTGCCTTGTTAAATCGGTGCAGAAATGAAGGAATATTAAATCGAATTGTGACATGTGATGCAAAGTGGATTCTTTATGATAACCGTAAAAGAAAAATGCAATGACTGACCCAGGTCAAACGCCACAACAGTGTCCTAAAGTAAAACTTACCAATAAAAAGGTAATGTTAATTGTTTGGTGGTCTCCGCATGGTGTTATTCACTATAGTTTTCTCCGATCTGGTCAATCAATAACGGCAGATGTCTATTGTGCCGAACTCCGAACAATGTTGGCAAAACTAGCAGTAAAACAGCCCCGACTCATGAATCGATCTTCACCATTATTGCTCCATGACAACGCGAGACCTCATACAGCACGAGAAACCGTTTTGACCCTTCAGGAACTGCAACTAGAAACCATTCGACATCCTCCGTATTCGCCAGACCTTGCTCCAACGGACTACCATTTTTTTCGTGTTTTGGACAATTATCTACGTGATAAGAAGTTTTCTTCCCAGGAGGCAGTACAAAATGCTTTCACACAGTTTGTGCAGTCTAGATCCTCAGAGTTCTATCACAAAGGCATAAATGACCTTCCTATTAGATGGCAGCAATGTATAGATAATAATGGTAACAATTTTGATTAAACAATTTTGATTTTCAGTACAAATCGGCAATTTCATACTTTAACCCCTATTATAACAATTTATTGATTAATACGTTGTTCACTGACTGAAATTGATTCATAAATCATGAAATGTATGCTCATTTCTATGAACTAAAACAAATTAACGGTAGTGGATTGTAATGAATGCAACTTTCGCGTCACAACACTGGCCAACTTAATATGAAGTAGTTGGCGTGAAGGACATGTCAATATTAGAGGCGTTTTTTATTTTATCCATTTTAAAACACAAAAAAGCCTGTTTTCGCTAGAAATAAATCGGGTTTCAGTAGTGTCCATCTTTAAAATTTACAAAAGAAAGAAATGTTATATGTATCATAATTGTATTTTATTACATTAAGTACAATGAAGAGCTTCTATAGAAGTCGTGGCGTGGGGGGCACGAAAATCTCTAACTTCTATAGAAGTCGTTGGCTGTGAAAAGGTTAAGCAAAGTCAGTAGAAAAAGGCGTATGTAATGTAAGATCGTAGGATTGTAGGTAAACACTAAAACAGGAAAAGTAGTGACTAGGGGTCGCAATATCGGGCAGTTTTATCAATTTCGATATTTCCGATATTGAAGATTTGCCAATATCGAACTTTCGATATTTCCGATATTTTCGATAAACGCCATAAAAAAATTAATAAATTTAAATTTTTAATAAAATTGTTTATTTAAAATTATTTGGCTTAACAATATTTGTTTTATACCATATTTTTATCATTAAACAACCATGACTCTTTTCATTTCGCTTCCAACTTACAACAACAATATTAAATCAAGAAAAATAAATTTAAACCATATCTTTCTCAGCAAAACAAAACATTTTTAAATACTTATCAATCAAAAATAAATAACTCAATTATTATATCAAGCTTTTATTAAATATTGTTAAAATAATTAAAAAATGACAAAAATAAAGTCTCGATAAGTTTAGAGAGAGAAAATAGAGATATCTAATAAAATGTTAGTTTCTTCTTAAATTTTATTTTTAATAAAACATTACCCATTGGAGTGTAATAATACGATATGGTACATGGCATATCCAAAAACATAGAGCGACAGTGACACGCACGAGAAATTGGCTGGACACAATTCTGCCGGGCTACTATTAGTTAGTTATGCTTAAAAATGTTTGCGCGGAATTACTTACTGCGCGGCATATCTCAGACATACTTTTCTTCTTTAGTTTGCATTCAAAACACAATAAAAGCAACTTCACATGGTCTAATTATTATAAGAAATATAATAAAGCTTATTATAAATAAAGAAGCCAAAACTAGCTTATGGCGTTTCCGCGATTTTTTTGGAAACACTATCTTTACACCCATACCACAGAGTAAGGCAAAGAACACACACATCATCACAAACACAACCATAAAATGCATTTAACACACGACCCGTGTTCACCAACAGACGTTTAAGTGTTTAAAATATTATTTGACATATTTTGTATGGGAAATGTGTCAAATTAATCGTCAATCTATGTTTATCGGCTGTTTAAGTATTGGTGATCTCGGGTCTTAAACACTTAAGAAATAATAAACCCTTTAATATGGAATAACTGTACCTTTAACCCACTAAAATGTTTAATATTTAAGTAGGTACATACCTATTAATTAAATTCAGATAACATTGAAATTCTCACCACTCAAATATATTGTGTACTTGAAGATTAGTTAAATTTGAATTAAAAGCACAAAATAAAGCAAACTGGCGAGCAAGCGGCGAAGCAACAAGCAACTGAATCGCGTGATCTAGAGGTGTGTAAAAAAAAGATGCACATCCGTGTCAGTGATCGAATCACTCTCTAAATCCCACGATTCCCAAATACATATTTAAATCTTTATATCCTAATTGAGCCTTGAATCTACTGAATGAAGGTTCAGTTAGGATTGATTGAAACACGAAAAGATGTAGATCGAAACGGCTACTGCAGCGTGACTAAAAACGAAAAGAGATAGAAGATGATTGAATATAATATAAAACTTGTAATATACTTTAAAACGCCGACAACTCTTCCAATCACATTGGATTAAAAGAATCATTAACGTTTTGAGTCAAATTGAATCTTTACAACGCTGATGTATTTGGGATTTAAAGATTGAAAAGAGGGATTTAAATCTTTTGATGAAATGATTTGTAAATCCCTGATCCGGAAAAAGATTGATTCTGCGCACCGCTAGCGTGATCGCGTCCTACACTGGCGTCTGTGACGACGGCTGGCTACCCTACAGTGACGACGATTCGTATTAGTACCATAATAATACAGATCCGCGCCGAGCCGGAGAAATTCCACAATTCGTATCGAAATTTTTACACAAAATGCCGTCAATATCGAAAATCTCGATATTGTCAAAAATAAAATCGATATTTCGATTTATCAATTTAGCCCCGATATTTCGATATTTTCGATATTCGATATTTCGATATTCAAACCCTAGTAGTGACATTGAGTAGAGTAGTGGTGAGTGACGGCTTATTCCACTGCGCTCCAAGAAATTATTCCACCGGGCTCCATAATTGATTTTAAGTATAATTATTTTAAATAATAAAATGTTCCACTAAGCTCCATGAAAAACATGAAAGTACAGTCGGCTAGTAAAATACTATTTATTTTAGTTAAATTTACTATTCAATTCAAAACGACTTTTAAGTAAACGTGAAACATGGAAAAACTCAACATCATTATTTATCTAGAATTATAACAATGCATTTGCGAAACAAAAGATTACCGGGAAGGAGCGTTACCGGCCTATAGCCAGACAGAAAACGGTTATACTTATATTTTCTCTCCTAATCGGAAGACAAGTTCTTGATTAATTTATATGATTTTTGTACAAGTAGGTACAAGTAATTTTATGACCATTTCCAATAACCTTTCTATCTTCAATTTTGGCATATCGGAGATAGGAAACTAGGTTTCTATTTCTGTTTTTGCCGTCCAGAGAAACAAAGACAGAAGTTGTTTTCTATCTCCGATATGCCAAAACTGAAGATAGATAGGTTATTGGAAATGGCCGTTAGTTTATAACGTTCTACGATTACCAAAATTTATTGTTTTTATATAGGAACATACTTAATTTAGGCACTTACTCAATATGGGGAGGGCGATCTTGCATTTTAATATTTTGTCTTAGTAAAATATTCTAATCTGGAGCTGTGATTATTGTGCTATTTTATAATACGAGTAGTTACATACATTTTTAAGTTAATTGTTTTAAGTGAATTGTTGTTTTATGCGTGGTTATAATTCTGTATTGTGTCTTTTATTTGGTGGAATAAGCCGAGTGACAGCATGACCACATTCCGAATTGAGACAAAACCGATATCAGCATGTCAAACTCGCTCCGATAAGTGGTAACTTAGATTAAAAAATTGACGCCATAACTTATTTCAGCTCAACTCGGAACCAACTTCAACATTGTTAGATAAAATAAAAATAGATTCTGCATTTGATTTTTCTGTCCGTAGGCCGAGAGTTCGAATCTTAGTACGTACTTCTATTTTTTACGTTTTGTAACGATTTGCAAAAAAATAAAAACATATAATGCAATTTTCTTAAGATTTAAAACAAAAAACAGAAATACTAATAAGTAACTTGCTTTGATTTTTTCTTGGTCTTTGCATTAAAAGTTAAATGCTAATAAGCGCCATCTTACGGCTCGTGTCATTCATGGTCAAAGCATAGCCACACGTGCTTGCAAATGGTTCTCGTAATTGGCAAAATTTGGATTGTATTTACCTTGGTCTATGATTTTATTCAAATCGAGACTCCTAGCGCAATCTGTCGTAATATTTTGAAAAGAATTCGGAAAGACATTTCTTGACTAGCGATTGGAACTCTAGTATATTTCTTTCCCTATGGTATTAATTAGGAATTAAACCAAATTGGAAAGTTACGATCTTTGGTTGTTACTAAAGGCGTGTGTTTTTTTATAGAGTCATATAGAATATCATAGAGTTTGGATACAGCATTTTTTGCAGTTATAGAGCTTAGTAGATTATCCCAATTTATTTTGCTAAGATCTTCATTGATACTGCTATAATCGGCCTTATAATAATTGTATCTAGAGACAGAAGAACGCTTCATTGTGTGAAAATTATAAAGATCTGGAGTTAGTAAAAAAAAAGGTGGGTGGGGTAAATCAGCGGGAACTAGCGGGCAAACGGTTTGATACATGTCACAGTTCATATTGGAAATAACGAGATCTAATATGTTACCTTTGCTGTTTGGAATTTCGTTAAATTGTGAAGCATTGTGCAAAGAAATTATTTTTTTAAGTTGTTCGCATATTAAAGATTCACCTGTACATATGCAGCCTAAATTGTTGTTAAGGTTTGGGGTCCATACAAGGTCCGGTAAGTTAAAATCACCTAATATATGGAAGGTATCCGCTTGTTGACTATCTAAGAGGTTTTGCAGCAAAGCGAGATAGGATAGATAAGTGTCTATAGCAGTTTTAGGTGGAATGTACACTGCATTTAATATGTGCTTGTTTCGGTTATTCGAAGTTGAGATTTGAACAGAAACGTGTTCAATTATGTCGAGCGAGTTAGACAACATTATTTGTTGGGATTGAAAAATTTTCAAGATGGCAATGAGAACACCACCCCCGTCCTGTTTGCCAGTCAACATACGGTTGCGATCACATCTATAGCATACGTAACGTGAATCAATGAACTCCTTATCAGATATCTCAGGTGTCAACCAGGTTTCAGTGAGCACAATAATATCATAAGAATGTGTTAAAATATTTAAATATAATATATTTAATTTGGTGCGTAGACCCCTACAATTTTGGTAGTATATGGATAGATTATTATTGTTGAATTGTATATTTAAGATAACGAATTCGTATTACCAATAGGAATATGAGGAAATCGTGTGATAAGTTGCAGATTACATGAGAAATATGACTGTTAACGAAAGGCAGAACTGCGAGTGATGAGACTAGTAGTTCAAATAAGGTTCGCAGAACATGCATGTTTAGTAATGGATTAGGATGACTACGCACAAGAAATATGGCGGATAGCATTAAAGAACAGTAGACAAATAGTATAGTTGCGGCTTGTCAGGAACATTGCACAGCTCAATATTACAATTCCGTGCTTGCTGTTCTAGGGATTCAATTTTAGTTTGTAGAGTATTGACCGTAGACGATGTAACATCAAGGGTGTTGTTTATTTTTTCTATATTGCTCATACGCTTCTGCATATCTTGGCATAGTTCGGCGTGAAACTGAGACGACTTCTCGAGTTCAGATATATTATTTTGCATACAAGCTTGATTTTGCTCCAATTCAAATACCCGTGTCTGTGTATTGGCCTGTTGAGAATGCAGCAAGGCAATGTCCTCCTTAATGTCGTTGGTAGTCTGCTTGAGAGAGTTAAGGTCTAGCGAAATAGCATTGACTTTGCTGTCTATATCTGACAGTTTATTATTTACAGATGTACTCAAGGCCGAGATAGCTCCATGTAATTTCTCCGAGAATTCCTTTATCAACTCGGCGGCTTCACTATCGGGTTGCTTGCGTTTTCTTTGTGTGATATTTAATGATGTTTCAGCCTCTGAAGTCAGACGAATGTCGGGATTTGAACTAAATCTCTTATTGTGTGAGTGTTGCAACATGTTTATATTATTTGAAGACACAACACGAACCAAAGATATTTGCAAGGATTAGTAGTGACCTCTACTGATTGTCTCAGGTACGTAAAGATAGTATCAATGGGTTCGGTTGATATATTAGGAATGAACGGGTACTGTGTTTAATTGGAGTTCCGCCACCCACCAACAGAGGTCAAGATGAAAATGAATGTATGTTGTAAATAGTTCCACTACTTGCCGGTCGATGGTAGCACGTATACAGAGGTGTTATTATATTATAGTCGCCTTATTTGATGAGTAGTTCTGCTATTGGCCGATAGGGAGGTAGCAGTGCACTATATCAGTCGATCCGTACCGGGTATTGGTGTCCCACTTCCAGCCAGCAGAGGGCAGCACCAGCGGTGTATCGAATTTTCGGTAAGGTTATAGACCACAATTTATAGCAAAATAGTAATGTTCATATTACTTTAATTTAGAGGAAAATATATAGTGTTCACACCAATGTATTAAATAAATCCGTCCTTAACTCACTGAGTCCAAATTTCACCAGAATTTACAGCCCCTTGACAATGGATCAATTTAGTCACGTATTTACTATACAACACAATTTCACCACTAATTGGAATTATCTCACGCAAATAACACTTGCACTACCCATTCAGTCAGCAGCACTTCACTGTTGGGTTTTGAAAATGATTGTATTTAATGTAAATTAATTTATAATGGGAGCACAAATTTATGTGATGTGTCCACAAACAGCGCCACCTAGCGAGATCATGAATCAATAAAAAAATAGAGTTCGAAATTAAAATTATTTAATTATTAAATAATCATGGTCTTCAAAGTAGAACCCTTTCGAATTGCGGAGTAGGACTCCGACACTAACGCTAACGCCGGCGCCGAGCGTGCGAACAAACGATACCTTCAAAGTAAAAAGGCACTGCAGTCTTTGTGTTTAGGCGCGTACGTGCCGACCAGTAGCCGCACCGAAACAAGCCGACAAGCGGCGGCATTTCTTTGTGCCGTGCCGCCCGCCCTAGCTACTCTCGTTCAGGCGGTCAGTTGTGACGAAATCATCGCGTAAGCAACTTGTCCGTGTTTTTGCGACAATGATGCAAAATTATTCTAAGGTTGAGCTAGTTAAAAGTGAAGCTATTAGGATGTTTAGTGAGTCATTCCCAAACCGTCCACGACCTTCGAGAACAGTCATGCTCCCGGCAACGCAGAGACTTCGTGATCATGGACGGTTCCATGAACCCTGGCACGCTCGAAGTCGGGGAGGCCGTATCGGTCTTGATGTAAGACTGCAAGATATCTTAGTCTACTTTAAGAGGGAACCGAGAGCGAGCACCAGAGACGCCGGCTTTTAGTGTCAATGTGTGGGCTGGGATAGTAGGGAATCAGCTGTTGAGACCTTACTTCATCGAAGGCCGCCTCACCAGTGCTACATACTAGGGACTGTTGGAAAACGTCGTAAGACGAGATGTTGGAAGACATACCTTTGTCTTTCCATTCCAACTTAATTTACCAGTACGACGGAGCACCTCCTCATTACAGTTTACAAGTGCTAGACTATTTAAATCGTGAATTTCGAAATTAGTGGATCGGGCGTGGTGGACCGGTGCCTTGGCCACCACGGTCCCCAGGCTTAACGCCCTCAGACTTTTATTTGTGGGCTGATCTAAAACTATTAGTGTACACTGAATAATCGACAAGTGTTGACGTCCTGAGCCTGAGACAAAGAATAGTGAGTGCATTCTAGACAGTCCTCTTCCGTCTCGGATTCCAACCTGTTTGGTCGTGCCGACAGACACTGCGTAAAATAAAAGAAATTAAATTTTAACTGTGCGACAAAGTTACTGACTATAGAGGCTCCACCCATCCATGTGTGAGCGAGATCTACCTACGGGAGAAAAAGGGACACAAGCTGCGCACACGTCGATCAACATTATAGCCATCCGCTCAATCCAGCCCCGCCCAGTACGTGTAAGTGAGACCGCACTATTTGGATATTGGAGACAACAAGCTGCGCCTGCGCTTGCCTTGTGGTTGGCCCCGCCCACCTCGCGTGTGAGTAGAATAAACCCATAAAGACAACTATCTTTTCCTGTGACTCTCCGCTACTAAGGCTCCGCCCTTTCTGTCACACGGAATAAACGAGTATAAGCTTACCTACAGATAAAATTATATTTGCCGACGGCTCCTGCTTCAAATAGGCCTACAATAACATGCCGTTGCAAAGGACACCTACCCAATCGCCGACACTAGATAAAAATCTAGCTCAAATGCCGCAGTATTCTTCTGATCCTTCCCTAAATCGAACATTAAACACTAGCGAAGTATTTCTTACGCTAAATGACAATATTACACAACGAAATAAACGGCCAAGAGAAGAAGCTTCCTCTCCCAACCAGCTGTCCATTTTTAAGGACGAAATTAAGGATTTTATCAGCTCGCTTATCAGCGCCCAAAGTAAGGAACTATCTTCTATAACCAACAAATTGCAAGAGCTAACTGAATCAAATTCCAAAATAGACTCGGCTCTTTCCCTTCTAACAGCACAAAATGTAGAATACCGCGGTAAAATCGCACTCCTTGAGAAGCAGGCTAAAAAAGATCGGGAATACATATGCATTCTGGAAGAAAAATTTGAGGACCTTCAAAGGACCTCCCGTAAGACCTGCCTAGAAATCAAAAACGTACCTAAAAAAGCTCAGGAGTCTAGGGATGACCTGATACAAATGGTTGTAAGCCTTTCGAAATCGATTGACCTTGTTATAGATGATCGTGATATAAAAGACATACACCGCCTTAAACCTAAAGGTGACGGGGAGAAGAAACCGACTATTGTTGTGGAACTAAGGTCCGCAATCCTAAAATCAGACCTTTTAAAAAAAGCGAAACAGTTCAACGTCAGAAACAAGATACGATTACAGGCTAAACATTTAGGCTTCACAAGCAACGAAGACACACCTATCTTCATTACTGAGCAACTTACCCCCAAGGGAGCACGACTCTTCTTCCTGGCCCGGGACCTCAAAAGGGTCCAAAAAGTGAAGTATTGCTGGACCTCTATGGGGAAAGTTCTAGTACGCAAAGATGACTCGTCTAAAATTATCCACATTCAACACGAAGCTCAAGTGCAACAACTAATGCTTGAAGTTTGACTAACTATGTGCTATTATTTACTAACATTATTTTTCTTATATGAATTGTTAAAATTCAACTTAATAACTAGTATTTTAAAAAAAACGTTATATTATACCTACTACACAATCAAACACGCTCAAACTCGCATACACTTACACCCACTGTCATTTACTTATAACTACAAATACAATTACATACACACATCACACGCACACTTTCAAAACTATTTTAAACACAAACTAAACTTCAACATATTATCAAATTTTCTAGCCACCTACTGCGTATATATAATTACAGACTTGAACTACATTAACAAATACGCTATATTATATACACCACTTATTCACACACAAATTTATTCTTACACTCGTCCTCCAAGTAAACATTTGAATGTACTACGATCTAACCGTCTTTTAAACTTAAAGTCAACCTACCCTAGTTGCAAACTTAAGAGTTCTTATTTATTATACTATGGATAGCTTAAACACACTAAGAGAAATTGATCAAATACAACTCTCAGAATCACTTAAATGTAGCATACAGGAATTAAAATTAAAGACAGGATATTCGACAGATAACTTAATTATTTCTACGCAAAACATAAGAAGTATATACAAAAATTTTGATGACTTACAGCTTACCTTAGCGCAACTTAAATGTGAAATAGATATACTAATTCTAACAGAATGTCAGTTAAACCATATCAAAAATATTCCACAATTAGTGAATTATACATCTTTTCAAACAAAACGATTGATTAACAAATGTGACGGGGTTGTTGTATACACAAAAAATAAACTATCTGCTAAATTTAAAGAACTTAACCTAGACAATGCAACCGGAATTGAAATAGAAATCTCGAACTATAAGTTACTGGGAATTTACCGCTCCCCGTCATTTTTAAATGCATGTAATTTTATTTCGTCTCTCAATAATTACCTTTTCAGCACTAGCTCTTGTAAAAATGTTTTAATTTTAGGTGACATCAACATAGATTTAATTATTTACCCAAATGAAAAAAAGCAAGAAAGAACTAATAGACTAGATTATCTAAATATGCTATCACAACATGGTTTGTACGCAGCTCATAACTTACCTACGAGGGGTGATAGCTGCCTAGACCACGTCTTGTTGAGGCTAGATAAAAATAACAATACAGCCTTAACCGTGGTTTTAGATACTACTATAACGGACCATTCCCTTGTTCTTCTTTCCATCACTAGTAAGTATCAAAAAACGCTAGCGCAAAAATACAAGACCATTGTTGATTATGATAATGCATACAAGTGTCTAATCAATATCGACGTCTCCTTCTTTAATGCTTTTAAAGACCCTGATACGTATGCTTTTGCACTTATAGAGATGGTAAGGTCAGCTATCCTAGCTAATTCGAGAAATGTAATTATAACAAATAGCAAAAGAACCATTAAACCTTGGATAACGACGGGTGCCTTAAGATGTATTAGACTAAGAAATACCTTATACCAAAAACATAAATTAAACCCCCAAAATCAAACTTTATTAATTACGTACAAACGCTATCGTACTTTTTGTGGTAATCTTATAAAAAAACTAAAAACTAAGTATAATAAAGATAAAATCAAGGCATCTGTTAGAAACCCTCGAGTTTTGTGGTCTACCATTAATGACATTACAAATTACAAACCACCTAAGTGCCGTAACGGCGACCTACTTAATATTAAATCTTGTCCCCAAACCTCAATTAACCACGTGAACAATTATTTCATCAACATTGGGAAAACACTGGCGGAGAACATCTTTACTAACTCTGTTTCGAATGAATCTGGTAAAGCTTGTAGTAGGCACGTGTCCTCTTTTGCCCTTCTCGAAACCTGTCATAAGGAGGTAGAAAATACCTTAATGTCTTTAGACTCCAATAGTGCATTAGGCTGGGATGATATTCCTACCCATTTTTTAAAACAATCAAAGGACGTCTTAGTCCCTCTGATCAGTGACCTTGCCAACCTATGCTTTAGCACGGGTATCTTTCCATACCTTCTCAAGCGCTCTATTGTTACTCCTGTGTATAAGAGTGGGGACAGTGACGATGTTAACAACTATCGTCCAATCTCTGTGTTGACTTCCATTTCTAAAATCATTGAGAAAATCTTGAATTCTAGAATAGTAAACTACCTGACTAAATACAATATCTTATCTTCCTCTCAATTTGGTTTTAGGAAGGGTTTGTCAACTCAGGATGCTATCACAGAGCTCACTTCTATTGTAGCTAAAGAAATTGATAGTGGTAATAAATGTCTAGTGGCTTTCCTCGACCTCAAGAAGGCCTTTGACACCGTCTCTGTCTCCATTCTGACGCGCAGACTAGAAAGTATTGGTTTCCGTGGCCTCGCTCTTTCCCTGCTTAGCAGTTACCTCCAGAGCAGGGAACAAAGTGTAAAAATTGATAATTTTCGGAGTGTAGAAGAAAAGGTAACGTTTGGCGTCCCGCAGGGTAGTGTACTCGGCCCAACGCTTTTTTTGATATATATTAATAATCTTTGTAACCTTCGTAACGTTGGAGCGAGGATACTATCCTACGCAGATGACACTGCTATAGTTTTTACCGGTAAAACCTGGGAAGCAGCGAGGGTGGAGGCTGAAAGGGGCTTAGCTGTGGTTGGTCAATGGCTTAGAGAGAACCTACTTACACTTAATACCCTAAAAACTAATTTCGTATGCTTCGGTCCTTACGCTAACTCGCAACCCTCACCTGACTTTGAAATCAAAATTCACTCTTGTTCAAACCAATCTGGTAACTGTAACTGCCCAAAAATAGAAAAAGTAAATCAGGTGAAATATCTCGGAATTGTAGTAGATCAGAGGTTAAGCTGGTATCCCCATTTAGAACTAACTATAGGGAGGTTAAGGAAACTCATGTGGGTCTTTAAGTCTCTGAGATATGTTATGAGTGCCGAGCTACTGAATAAAATATACATCGCATTAGCACAATCTATTATAATATATTGCATTTCAGTATGGGGTGGAGCAGCTAAATCATACTTTGTTAATCTAGAACGAGCGCAAAGGTCATTGATAAAGGTAATGTACTGCAAGCCCCGTAGGTTTTCTACTGAAACCCTATATACCCTCTCTAAGCTGCTCTCCGTGAGAAAACTTTATATTGTACACATAATACTAAGATACCATAAAATATTACCCTTTGACAGGGCTAAACTTAAAAGGCGACGGTGTAATGTAGTAGCTCCAGCACACCCCACACGTACAGCCCTTGCCAGGCAGCAATATATAGCTCGGGCCCCTTACCTCTATAATAAAATAAATCGTAAATTGAATATTTACCCCAGGTCACTGTATGAATGCAGGAAAATTGTGTCTGAGTGGCTCTCTTCGCTTAAATACGAAGAAGTAGAAGACCTTTTGTTAAAGATAGTTTAATTTGTATTGATTGGTATGCACATTTATACACACTCTCACAAATATCAACACACATGAAAATAACACTACCAAGATGTTATACATATTGGTTACATAATACACACACACACACGCACGCACGCACACACACACACGCACGCATGCACACACCCACACACACACACACACACACACACACACACACACACACAGACACACAATCTCACACTCACACTTGTACTCTGTATCTGTGTTCAGTAATGTATAACCTTTACTTACCTTACAATTTCATTTGACTAAGTTCACCTACAGTGTTGTAAATCTAACTTGAAATATACTAGGAAGAGCGAGGCTTTCCCAACACAAGTATCATTCGATTACATTCTGGGAAGCCCCGGCAATATATTTGTAAAAGATTTACTGAAATAAATACATTTTTATTTTTTTATTTATTTTATTATTATTTATAGACAGTGAAACAAAATAGTTTTGTGTTGCACAGTTCGAAAAGGAACACCAGATGCTGTGCTAGACTATGTATTGCTAAGTCTGGTGGCCACTTCGAACATTTATTAGGGTTAGTGAAAATAAAAGTGTACAAAAACTAGGTACAAAAATCGCTGTAAATAAATAAGTTGCCACTAAGAAAATTTTTTGAGGTTAGTCTAAATAAGAGTGTACCTACAAAAAACTAGGTATTAGGATACATTGAACACGTCATTTAATAAATCTTATCTCGGTTATTTTCATTTTTAAAAAGGTTTAGCTTAAGTCAACATGAAAGCGCAGGGTTCGATTCCCGTGAGCGACCAGATGACCTGGCGTCATTAAACAATAAAACCACTTAATTTTTAGGTTGATCTAGATTAAGATACCTAGCTAGATAGTAAAAGTTTGAGGTTCGTTCGGTTCCTGATTGATCGCCCTTTGGAACAAGAGTAGTATGTTTGTCGATCCTTAGCCCAATTAAAGTAGGAAGGGAAATTAACTAAGCACGTGAAATCGGTTCCTCTACAAATAGCTAGTTACACATTCGGGAATAACGCAGACGGCAGATAAAGAGAGATAAGCAAGCAATGACGGCTAGGTAGTAGGTACCTGTCGCTTGACTACGCGACTCGTGCGCGTACAGTTTGCAGTATCTGACGCCACAGTGCAGTAAGGGTTTAACACAAAATATTCGCTTAAAATTTCAGTTTCTTTTTTTTGTATTATTTGGTTCCTGATACTTGTTCTATATGTGAATATTAGTCCCTTTCTTCTTCGAAAATTGTTCGTCCGAAATTCAAAATCCCTAACGCGTTTGCTATAATCATCACTATCCATAATGTTCGAATATACGAAATTTTAAGATTCCTAATTGTCTTTAATTCTAATGCTTTTGTGTCATAATATAGGGTGCTATAATAATAAGATATCCAAATTTTTCTTGCTATAAAGTCACATGTCCTAAGTGTTAAATTTTATAATGTATGTTAGTCCGAATGGTGGTTTATGATAATATTGTTAGTTCTAACACATATAAGATAATACCAAAGTCTAATGATGGTTTATAATAATATTGTTAGTCCAAATAAAACATGTTTAAAAGTAAGTTTATCTTGGTTAAAATTCGATAAACCACTTTTTCTGCTGATGGTACTTTTAAGCTAAACATATCATCGATTGAGTCTATTTCAATAAAAATAAATCGGGTGCCTCCGGGACGGGGCCCTCGGGGATCGGGGTACCTACTCAGGGAATAACCACCAATATTGAGTCGGTACATGATGATTGCCGGTGATTTTTTTATTAGCACCGATTAAAAACTTGTGGCTACTACTATATAAGTACTTTTTTATGCTCATGTAGTTTAGTTATTATAAGTCACATTATCATACACTTGTAATCGTATGGATTTAGGATTTCATATCAAATCTGTCTCAGAACCGAATCAGCCAACCAACTTCACGTGGTACTTGTCTGCCCTACCCCTAGAGTGTAATTCAAAAAGGCGGAGGCATTATGACACATTACGTTAGGACTTAAAACTGTTATAGAAAAGCCTTTTATGTCTTTTAAACATTATAGATTGTAATATTTATAGCAAAAATTTTAGGATAAATTATATTTAGGGATTTAGATTTTAGGGCAAGTGATATTATGAGAAATTGAGTTAGGGCTAATTATCATTCGGACAAATGATGATTAGGTCACAAAACATTATGACACGTTAGATTATGGATAAAAATTTTATGAGACAAAATAGAGAACCGTGATCATGAGTTGTTTTTATAAATTCCGCTCGTATTGAAATCAGCACCCTGTATAATACACAGACATAATTCAAATAAATGTTTTATAAGTTGCCAAGTTATTAGACGAATCTAATATGAGCCCGCATAGATAACGAATAAAATCACTATCGTTCTCTCTGATTTGCCTCTAGCTCCTAATTTAATACTATGCATTCGTTCTCTCTGCTCTGCCTCCCGGTCTTTCGATGGCAGATGTCAATTAGAACGAGGGAAACGCTTCTAAGACTTGATTACAGAGTTTTATGATTAAGAACATCTGATATTTCATTTAATTTATTACTATATGGTAAAAGTTGTTACAAAACAGTATAACACCTGGCAAGCGAGTGGAGCATTTTTCACCCACTATTTTCAAGCTTTTCACTTAAAAGTGTTTGATCTTATTTTATCGTTTGTCAACCTAAGAAAAAATTAGAAGGCCAATATTTTCACGGGGTTGACCGATCTCGGTTGTTTTTTATTCGATAAGTTATACCTTCTTTTTAGGGTTCCATACCGAAAGGGTAAAAACGGGAACCCTATTACTAAAACTACGCTGTCTATCCGTCTGTCCGTTGCTCTGTCACCAGGCTGTCAAGAGCTGCAATAGCTAGACAGTTGAAAATTTCACAAATTATGTATTTCTGTTACCGCAATAACAACAAATAATAAAATTGAAATAAAATTTATAGTTAAGGGGGGCTCCCATACAAAAAACGCCATTTTTTGACTATTATTGCTCGATATCATTAAATGGTAACAGATAGGCACTACATTAACTAAATTAATGTAGGTACCTACTGTTGTTTACCTAGTCAATGGTACGGAACCCTTAGTGCGCGAATCCGACTCGAACTTGGCCGATTTTTTGAGTATCCTCTTCGCTGATGACCTTTGCTCAGATGTGGGATGAATAGAAGAAATAATAAAAAAGGATTTTAAACATTATCTAGTCACATTTTCCTTGTACAGACAACAGCATGTCAACCATTTGTTGGTCTTAAGAGGAAACACAAGGGCCGTTTTTCCATACAAACGTAGTCCCCTGTTTCCTCCCTGGATAAAGCTAGTAGATCAATAATTTTTATTACAAAAATCTATGACCACTATTAGCATGTTTCTATGTTTTCTGTTTTTTCATAAATTAATTTTAAAAAAGGGTATAAGTACCTCCACTTGCCAGAATTTCATTTGCCCGAATTTTATTTGCTATAATAGTCGGGTTTGGTTCGCCTAAAATTTAAAGTCCTAATTTCATTTGGCCGAACCGTATTGGCCTAAACTTATAACGTATAATTATTGTCTAGTCTAACAGTTGTTTTCGCACTATTATAGATTGGTCTAAAAATTGAAAACCCTAATTTCAGTATGTCCAATATCGAAAGCACTAAAATGTATGAGCATCTTTTTTTTTTGGCATTATGCTCTATTTTTATGTTAAACCGAAAAAGTTTAAGAAACAAATCGCTCACAAACCGACCCCAAGCAGTCTTGTCTGCCCTACCCCTAGAGTGTAATTCAAAAGCGCGTAGGCGCGGAGGGGCGAGGCGGCCCGCGAGCTAAGGAGCAGGAAGCCGTAAGCGAGGCGCCGCGGCTGAGGCTGAAAGCCGAAGCTGCGGTGGTGAGCGTAAGCCATCTGCGACGATTAGCACGCGTGGGACCGCCGGAGCCCCGCAGCGCCGAAGCCGTCACGGAAGTCTGATTGTTTGGATGCATGCATGATTGTTTGCATGCATGTTTGCTTGATTGCATGCATGATTGCTTGTTTGCATGTATGTTTGCTTGATTGCATGCGTGATTGCTTGTTTGCATGCATGTTTGTTTGTTTGCATGCATGATTGCTTGTTTGCATATGTGCTTCTTGCTTGCTTGCATGCATGCTTGTTTGCATGCATTCATGCTAGCTTGCTTGCTTGCTTGCATGCTTACTTCTTTGCAAGCATGCATGGCTATTTCAAATATTGATAAAGTTTTTAACTTTCTACGAATAAAAATTTGGAACTGTAAATGGTAGGTGTTATGATATATTCGGCCAAATGTCGCTATTGGGAAATTATAATACGGCGATATAAAGAAAGGCGTAGTAAAAATAGGCTAAACACGTTTAGGAAAAGTAAAAATGTGCGAAAAAATTTTAGGCTAATAGTTTGTATGCCAATGACAATTAGGAGTACAAATATTTAGGCATTCCGATATATACCCATAATAGTCACCATACATATTTTTGTGTCTCATAATTTTATATGTCATACTCATTGTTTACTATATTAGTCACGTGCTAGAAACTTTGTTTCCCATAAAGTTAATTTCCATAACATCATTTGTTATAATCATTGTTTCCCATATAATCAATTTCCTTAACATCGTTTGTTATAATCATTGTAAGCCGTAATTATCACATGCCATAACATCATTTCCCACCGAAATTGCTTGTAAAATAGTTTAAAATAATTATAAAAAAAATAGGTTAGGTTAGAAACATGAAAGACAATCGCTTTTTAGGACAAAGGCGTGAGGTTAAATTTGTACGGAAGCGACTTGGACTGATTATGGTGATAAGTAGGTATTAGAAATAAAATCTATTTAAATTTTAATATTATAATCATACTATAATATTTATTACATTTCTTTTACAATTTTTAGTACAAATACAAATTCGAACGTATAGTAATTCATTTAGTATGGCGTTTGAAAATTCTGTTGCATAATATTATTGCAATTAAAAATATGGATAACAATACGTATGGCATTCGAATCATAATGGAATCTAATGTTCGGGCAAATAAGAGTATGTCACATGTCTTTTATGGTAAACAAAACATTCGAGCAATTGAAATTCGGGCAAATGAAATTCGGGCATATGAATATTATGGCATATATTTTTCGGGCAAACAATAGATAACCATAAAAAAGATATGAGCCCTCAAAAATCGAAAAATAAAAGGAAAACATACGAACACGGCCAAAGCCTTTTTTAAATTTTTAATGAAAAAAGTATTTAAATCGGCTGGTTTTGGAAAAGTAATCGGGGGACTACGTAACGTTGATTTGGTGTGCTTTTAGTAGGTATTTTCAGTCCAAGAAGCAGCTGTCTTTATCACACTCTGCGGTGAAGGCGTTTGGCACTGCGCGACAGCAATAGATTTTACAAATACCTATTTTTCAATTCTCTCGCCCGTAGTGTTTCCTCTTAGTTAAAAATCAATTCAATGACCTTTAACTTTTTGGGTAGGTTGACCTGCCATTGTCTGTACATTATTTTGGTAATAGTTTTAAACATAATCATCATTCATTAATCTTGCTGAATAATAGCGCAACTAAAAACCTACACTTACTTGGAAGGCGAAAGAACTTCGAAGCAAAAGCGTCGCTCGCCATCATGCACTGGTTTCACGGTGCACAACCGTAGGTCCTCTTCCATTACTGTTACATTCAACTCGCCAGTTCTTTTCCTACAAATAAAAGATAACACAACTGAAATACATCAACTTAACAAATAAGAACATTACGTACATGGTGAGCACACAACATATTATTATAAAACACTATGGCAACACTAGTTTAAAGTATTTTTATATTGGCAACACGGATATAGGCAGCTATTACATCACATTGAACTATTCAACAACTTCTATCTGTGACTGTGCTAAATTGAAGTGCTGATTAAACGCGGTAATTATAGTTAATAACTGCGCCTTTTATTTCTTTGTCCATATATCTAACACTTTAGACAAAAAGAGAAAAGAAAAATCGTTTTGTACTGTGTATTTTCTATTGTCCTATTCCACCGACGAATTAGATTAGGAATACAGGAGCTGTCTGTAATGACAAATCCTTACAAATCATAAGAAAAAGGTCTCTTCAAAATATTTCTATTTTTTAAATTAAATTGATAAAAACGAATCGGAAATAAGTATCAATATGAATTCAGATATACATAATTGATAGAAGTCATAATCGTTCTAACAGAATAGAGAAATAATAATGCTGTTAAGTATAAATAAGATAATCGCAAATTGTAATATTATAAGGTATGTATACATGTATATGCTAATCACATACATTATTATTCTGATCAGATACAAAGATAATTGGTTGTGATACGCTATTCTTATTATTTAGATACGTGTTTTAAACAATAAGTCAGAGATATTTAAAACCATGTACTTAACCAGAATTCCAGTTAGCCAATTGAACTTAGTAAACAATACAAATTGTGTAAAAAAGGCCGTGACGGTCCTATCAAATAATTAAGCGCTAACGACCTACATTTCAATAACCTTCGCACTTCAAATAGTTAAAATTTAACACAAGTTCCCAAGTTAAACGCGTCTCAACATCGTAAAAGCAATTATTACTGCAAGTAATCGGCGTCAAATCATGAATTGATAGAAATATTTCTCAGAGAATAATTTGTAACTTGCTGCGTATGTGCATATTAAATAACATCCTTTATTTTTCGGCTTGGTATACCAACCTAACACGCTGTTTATTTTAAATTCTGACACAATTTCTCTTAAAATGCGATGTAGACGCAAAATTTTCGATTTCAAACATGCAATCTAATGCTTAGTCTTCTAAACCGCGAGGGAGAAGCGATGTATTCACAAAAAATAGATTTAATGTAAAATATTTTTTTTATATTCAATAGAATTATACCCTATGTTCCAAATAAGGTTTAAGATATCTATAAACAACTTCATAATAACCACAACATTGTTTATGTTAGTGTTTATAGCTGATTACTGAAAAATTTGTTCTTATTTTATATTCAGAATAAAAATAAGGATCATTAGAGACAATTTTATTTTACAGCTGTCAATGATATAAATAAATATTTACCTGTACACTAATCTGTTGTCGTACAAATAAAACCATCTCCTATTCCACGTTTTAAAAGCATTCGAGGTCCGCTTGAACAGATAGCCCTGCATCCTGGGCATGTTTTTAAGGCAGGGCGCGCCTAGCATCCCATCTCTGGCGTCAGCCTCGGCGTCTCCAGCCTTGCAACTCGGCAGAACTGTGTCTTTACTATTTACAATCGTATGACGATTCTCCATCTCTTTATCGAGTATCTTTGTATCGTTACGCATTGTTGAAACCTGAAAATTCGATCATTAGCGAGTGCACGGGTTATTAAAATTTTATTTTACGATTAAAGTTATTATCTCACTTTCCTGATTTATAATTAAATCAATTAACACTAAATGGAAATGCTTTTAAAGAAGAAAATGTGGACATTTTCATATTTAGACACAGTGAAAAATTTCACCTAGACACTTTAATAGATTACGCTTTAAAACGAATGAGTAAAGTAAAAAAGTAACAGCCTATAATCATCCCACTGCAGGGAAAAGGCCTCCATCATTGAATAGTTACCACAGCAATGATGGGTGTACTGGCATAATCACCACGCTTGCCAAATGCGGGTTGGTGATCACAAACCCGAGCAACGTACGAAAATTCGAAACTTTTTGTTGTCCGACTCGGGATTCGAACGTGGGACCCCGAGATCTTGGCCCGGTATTTAAACCAATAGACCAACGAGGCGTTGGTCTAGTGGTTGGACGAATGAGTAAAATATAGTATATCTAAAACTAGATGTCCTAATTTATTTATAACGAAAACCGATAAAAAATAAAGCTAAAATATCGGCAATTTTATGGCTTACTTAATGTTTGATTTGTCATTTGATAACACAGCCTTAATTAATTATTATAGCAACTAGGTATAGACCTAAACATGTTTAAACTGATTGCCAATTCTGAAAAAGAGGTTAATCAAGTAAGTTTATTCGATAAGATATAGCGTACGATCAATAAATTAAACACCTCACCTACTTCAATAAATATATTGACACTGATATTGTTATTGGAAATGAAGTGACTAGTCTCTCCAATACTCATAGGCTACGTGCCAACCAAGTTTAGTAAACAAACACGAAATCTGATAAAAATGTAAAAATTTCTAGATTCAAAACATTATAGAAATAAGTTTTTTGTATAATTTCGATCATACTTTAAACTCTATGCTTTAAACTACACCGGAATTATTTAAAGAATATGAGAATTATCTTATTTTGAAAGAGGCTGTGATCAGAAATAACTGACGACACTGACGTCTTAAATGAGAAGTAATTCTTACCTCTTCAGCGGTAGCCTTGAGAAACGGATCCAAATCTTCAGTTAAATCAGCGCCTTGGTGATAATAGGTACAACACGCTTGTAGGTATGACAAGAACTGAAAAGAAGTATTGACTGTTTAATAAACAAATAATAATATTTTTTATTTTGGATCCTTACCTACAATCCTACGTTTCGCATTGGGTGAGCCTTTCTTTACTTTTGCTTGCATTACTAATCGACTCGTTCTGTTTGGCTGCCCAGTGTGTCAAAGTGGGTCAGGAAATTAATACCCGTGACTGTACTTATTCATCTTATTGTTAAACTATGTAAAATAGCCAAGACATTTAATACAGGCTCTAGAAATTATAGTTGTTTACTAAAAAACCTAATTTAATATTTTGTTTAATTTGTGAGTATCGATGTATGGATGGATGTCTGGACGCTTGTTGCTCTTTTACGCTAAAAAGACTCAACGGATCTGAATTAAATTTGGCACGTAGTTTGTTGGCTGGAATAACATATAAACTACTTATTATCCCGGGAAAAGGTACGATTTCTGTGGGATGATTTCAATACATAGTTTTAAATTTAATATTCTACGCTTTCGAAGTCGCGTGCAACAGATAATTATACCATAATCTTTTAATCCCGTGACCGCGACTTTGTAAGCATGTAATTTTAAATTAGTGAACTATCCCACGGGTATCATTAATTTTTCGGTATCAAAATAGCCTAAGACATAGACCGAACAAATAATCTAAAAAAAAAACATAAAATCCAATCAAGCCCCTTCGGAGGGTTTCAATAACAAACACTGTCACGATATTTATTACTAGATAAATATCTTAAATATCATTGGGATTACTTAATTAAATTAAATAACGTAAAACACTTTTACCTGCTTTTTGTTTCTTGTAAAATATTTAAATTCTCTTCGATTTATTTGAAACTAAAATTCTTATTTATATTTAACCTTAGAGTTATTTTAAAAATACGACTTTCTATAGTAGGTCTATGAGGTACTTCACCTACTTTCTAAATTGGTTCAAAGAAACATGACGTGGAAAGTAAAAAGCAATACGACCCATTGACTCAAAGCTTTGAGAAGACAGGACAGTAACGCGAAGCTATACATACATACTTACTTATATTATTTGACAGAATGACGGGTGTAGAATTTGAATGCTAAAGTGGGGTCTCGTGTCACTTAACATATTTTGTGGGTCACTCTACCGGCGTATGGCGATACAAAATAAACTACTTCCTCCGTCGTATAGTCAACAGTTCACTTGCGTTTTTCATTCAATTATTTACCAAAACGGTTTTATTAAAAATTATAATTACACACTGTTTATCTACGCATGGGAACTATACGCAGAAGGTATGTAATTATAAAAGCAACTTATACTGCACACACCACATGATTATATTTATTTATATGGCCACTGTTTAACGCTATAACTTAGAACCCATAACATAGGAAAAATGCAAATATGCCTTCAGAAACCTTAAATTATATATTTTGCTATTTTAAGCAACTACTGAGTCACACACACAATAATACCGCTTAATTAGGTGCCGCAATTATTGATGTTATAATCAGGTTCCGTAGATAACTTTAATATGTCTGTATTTTAATCAGTTCATATTATAGCGATCAAATTTAATAAAATGTATTAATACCAAGAGGCTTCTTTGTTGACACCTACTACTAGGTACTGTTTAAGGAACTATCTACTTACAAGTTTCCTTAGTTTTCTCGATCACTGAAACTCGCCACTAGAGTTTTCATTTAGGACGTCATTTAGTATAACGTCATAATTTTATGTAATACTTAACACCATTCCACCCGATTAGCTTGAATGTTTACACTGTGCAAAATAAAGTAGATTTTCAAAGTAAAATTAACAAAGCAAACAAACATAACCCATTCTACAAATACGAATAAAACATTAGACGCACGAGTGCGGTGCAGACTGTGTGGCAGATGACGAATGCATTCAAATCGTGAAATCATCAATATCTAATCGTAAACCCACCTAATCCACCTCTGTCTCATAGTAAATGATGTGTCTATCATACGATTATTATTAAGAGGCAGGTATGTAGCTTTATGATCTAGGAAGGCAAGATCGTAGGAATAAATATTTATAAATAATTGATTATGTATTACTTAAGATTTACACTTGGCGCATATGAAAATGTTATGATGCGTAATATGGGTGATGGAAACAACTTCACTGCCTACCTGGACAAACGATGTTTCCACGATCAGTCTCCTAGTAAGTCAACTATAAAGTATGATCAGGTTACTTCATGAGTATAAAATCCATCGCTTGCGCAACACGAATTCATAACTGTCGCTGAAGACGCTGTGCGCTGACCGAGCGCTCGAAGACAGACTAACCTTGCCTGCTCGCGTGGTCGTAACACTTGCTTAACTATAGAAAATCGGCGACATTGCAATGGGCGTTGCTAATGAATGACTAACAACATTATTAGATAAGATCCGCCAGTATATTTCAATGGAGGTACGCTTATGTTCCACTAATACAGCTGTACGATTATCTAGATAAGTAGCAGATACTACAAAAGTACGATAATCCTGTACTCAGTATAAAACATGGTAAATGGCAAAGCACCGCGCCCGGTATGCGAGGTGATGCGAGTTCGAGTCCCGCCTGAGACATAATTTTTCAAGTTCATATACTGATATTATAATTGCAATTCAATTGCTAAAATATCATGAGTAATCCTGTACTCATTAAGTATCGAACAAAACTTTCACTTGTATCTCTTTTGTTTTATATTACTAAACATTAACATAAAGAGTTTGTAAGCAATATTTTCTCGTTTTGTAAAAGAAGGAAGGATTTTTAAAATAAACAAAATGCGACAGACAATGCACCAACTATTATTCAAACCACGAATCAACAAAGAATTACACACAATTAAGTTTAGCAGAGCGTCTCACAGTACACCAAACTAGACTTGAGCTAATTAAGGCTGCGTTTCCACTGAACCGAATCAGGACGTAGTGGAGAGGAGCCGTTTGTGAATTAACTAATCACAGTGCTCGATATCTATGATCTGCGGAGATTTCGAGAACAGTCATTGGACAATTCACGCTCCACTCATCTACACTCTGTCCAACTCCATCTCTTTGGAAGCTTATCCTCATAAATAGTTGTTTGTTTCCTCTATTATTCAGAACCGGTAGATAATCGATCAAGGTAAATCAGTGATTTAAAATCACAGCGTCACTAAGCCTAATTGAATTTAGCATGTTTCCGGACACCAAACCCACGGAAGCGTTAACACTTTGCATACATTTTAGCGTGTCTGTCCGAAACTATTCTTTGCAGGTATTGTATAGATCGCATAGGACCCTAGTACTTATTTTAATTGAAAGGAGCCATGCTTGTAGAAGCCATGATTTGTAGGTACGAATTGAAAAATGTCCGACAGTCATAGAAAATGCTAGTTTCTGTTTTCAAACTGTATCTAATCAATTGCTGGTGTAATTTGAAAATACCAATCCTAGAATAAAATTTATTTGGCTATTGGACTTGAACTTACAACCTTCCGCATACCGACTGCTCTATCTAGTTTTTCATTCAAGTATTGTATTTTCAATTTACAATCGAAAATTCAAGTTTCAATTTACATCGGAAATTTATTTGCTTAAAAACAGTCTTAAAACATAAACGACCATGTAATACAATAAATAAAACCCGGTCATTAATAAGGTCATGTTATTACTATAGCTGTTGCCCGCGACTTCGTCCGCGTCAATTCCTGTTATTACGATAGCGATTAACGGCCGGTCCCAATAATCTATCTATCGCAGGTTTGGCATATCGGAGATAGAAAACATCTTCTGTCTCTGATTTTGCCGTCCAGATAAACAAAGACAGAAGTTGTTTTTTATCTCCGATATGCCAAAACTGAAGATAGATAGATTATTGGGACCGGCCGTAAGACCCTAGGGTAGAGTTCACCAACAGACGTTAAGTTACAGCGTTTAAAATATTATTTGACATATTTTGTATGGGAATTGTGTCAAATCGTCAATCTATGTTTACCGGTTGTTTAAGAATTGGTGAACTTGGGTCTAAGAAGCATAAGGATTCATATTATAATAAGTTGGTAAAACTCTTTGGCAAATAATTGGCAATAATGCATTAATTTCGACCAAATTTCATTTCTATAAAAAAGGTTATAGTGAGTCAATCTTAAAAGATAGACATATACTGTTGCGACATTTTATTAAATCATTTAAAGAGGAATAATTCTTTAATACATATTTTTTTGGTAACTTGAACCGTTTACGCAGCGCACGCAACGGAAGCCTTCAAATATATTTGAAGGCTTCCGTCGCCTAAAATTTAAAGTCAAACAAACTAACAAATAAACTCTTCAGCTTTATATATAAGTATAGATAGGATAGATAAGTGATCTGTTCTTGATTCTAAAAACGATACTGAAAATCTGAACATTTGTACCAATAATGTTTAGGCACGGAAAGAGCAGAGCAATGAATGAAGGTCCATAGGAGGGTCCTTCTAAACCTGAGCAAGTAATTAATAACACAACGGGCTCAGGCGCCCTTACGCTGAATCCATGGAGGCTAGAAGTTTAACTTGGGTTGAATAGTTCTGTGTAATAAAGTATGTGCAGTTAAACAAAACATGATGAGTCACAGAAACCTATTGTATAATACCTGATAAAGATCGTATACAGCGAAGCTCCCACAATTAATGGTATTTTATGATTGTCTATTCAGATAGATGCATTGTCAGCAATGCATAGTCGCATTAATAACAGACCGAACCGAACACACATTATATTAATATTATTGCCGTAAAGAACTTGCACTCGTATGATCTTCCAGAATACCGCCGTTTTTGGATATAATACAATAATTATCAACTGCAAGTATTGTAGGCCAACAATATTTGCAGCAGCATCAAATTGGATTAATTCTAAATCGCACCTCGTGCTACGACCGCTACAAACCTAATTAACAATTGATAAATAACAATTGATTAATTGTGTCTGGAATAACATACAATCGAGTGGTTACTTACTACCTTTCGAGATTTCATAATAGTACCTACTCGCGTCGGGATAGTCAAGCGAGAAAAAATGAAATACCTACCTAAAACAGTAATAATCTTTACTGGGCACTAGTGGGAGCGAAACAAATGCGTCGCTCGAGCTGGCGCGGCTCGTGCAGTGTTGCCAAATTAGTGGATATGCTACTAAAGCTGGTGGTTTTAACACCCCATTTTGTGGCGAAATATTGGACAAAACAAACTCTTCAGCTTTATAAAATATTTCCGAACTTACACAAAAATATCAAATCATAAGGGGCAATGTGGCTGTGGCTTTTCAATTAAGTTCTCAAACTTTTCGCAAATTCGTCTTTTCATTTTCAATCAGGTGCAAAAAATGTGCAGACACGCCTTTTTTTGTTGTTCTAAAACTGCAATGGAACGAGACAGAAAAATATAAAAAATACTGGAAGAAGCGCCTTTTTTTCCTGATTCCGGCAATGTATGTAACTCAATTTGGCAAAAAAATGTTAGATACGTCTTTTCAACTATCGGGGGCAGCACAGATATCAGTTGAAAAAAAAAAGGTTTTCCAGGATAACTTCTTTTGTTTATTTTAAGGAACACACATATTATAAACGCAGTTTATAAACGTTAATGATAACACCATATTGCGTGACGAGACAAAATTTGATAACTACTTATTAGGTATGTGCCGTCCGACAGCCGCGTGTTTCAACATAAAATCATTTTGATAAAACTATATTTCTGTGACATAGTATACTAGCCTAGAGTTTCTAGATTTCAAACCTCTTCACGTTTTTTTTATTTAATACAGATAACATTACCATGCATGTTCATTCATTTTAGCCGAAAGATAGCCGCTTTTGGAAGTGATAGGTATGGTAGCAGGGTGAATATTCAGTATTTGTAAGCTCTTATGTGAATCTTTATTATTATTGGTAAGCCTTCCTCAGTGCCTTGGTGGACCGACGATCTGGTGGATAGGAAGACGGATAGGATCCGAGCTCTATGTCTTTAATTACTTTTATAAACTGTGAACTTGCTGCCTTTTACAGCTTTAAAGCTACTACTAAAAAGGACAGACCCGACATAGCAAAATGGGCAATTAATACCTCTAGGTACTTACAGTTGCAAGAATTTCGTGCCTTTTCCTTGCTTGCAGCATTGTAATCTTGTGCACATGGTCAAGTGCAGTGTGTCTGAAACACGATCGTGTTGCCAGCAAGAGATTGACTGTCTCCTCCACATCACTTAGCTTATGCCGAGATACCTAAACAAAGAAATATGTATATGTAATAAAACAACTGTGATTGGTAAACAGCCTAAGGCAGTAGTCTATGGCGTAGCTATGGTAAAGTTATAAAACCATGTAAAAAGGATGGACTGTATGCTACTTAATAAAATGGCATTAAGGCTATAATATAATATGAATAAATGATAAGTGAATACAATAAGCAGCAAAAACTTATGGGAATGTACACGGCTTGATGACAGTATTCAACACCATTGAGTCGATATAAACCAAGAGCTAGTGATGGTTATTGTACTTAGCATGCTATGACTCATCACCGTAAGAATTTCTAGCCTTACACACATACAGTTACTCGGAGGGTCTACTAGCTCTCCTACTAATAGAAAACTTATAAAACAAAATCAATACATATTCAATATAAATCATAAAAAAGGAACACAAACAAAAAACGCTTATAAGGTTTATGCACACTATGTATAAAACTATTTTTATCTCCTTGTCATTTATTATATTAAAAATGACATACGAGGGCGGGTCAATAAGTCCGTGACTTTTGGAATAAAACACAGATTTTTTGATAAACAAATCATTTTATTTTTCAACGTAGTCTCCCTTGAGCTCTATACACTTTGTCCAACGCTTCTCCAATTTTTTTATCCCGTCCAAAAAATATGATTTGTCGAGGTCCTCAAAATAGGCCTTTATACTTCGCGCTTAGTCCTCAAGATTAGTATTACAGATTATAAACAACATGTAGTTACGCTTTAGTGTTACCGCTTTTACACTGGTTGAGAGACTTCTTTAACTCCTGTTTTTTTTTTTGTGTTTGCAACCCCCTCAAACCATAGATCGCCCGACTCAGCTTCCTCTGGTCATTCGCAATTTTAGTGCTCAACCGCTTGACACGTTTTTTCAAATCGCGTTCCATACGTTCCAAACAAAAATGCCAAAAAGAAAACGTTCTGTTGATTTAGAAGACGAAATGATACATTTAATGCGGAAAGTAAAAAAGTTAAAACGAAAAATGTGCAAGAAAAAATACAGTGTCTCGGATAGTGATTCTCGAGAAGAAGATTCGCCGAGTCGTGAATGTACTACAAGGATTCGAAGTGAAATCCATCAACCAGGTACCTAATTACCTATTACATATGTTATTCCATTTTTATCATAAAATAACATACCCAGACGAATGTAATCGAAATAGTCAGCGGGACTATTTCACCGCATTCAAACAATAAACCGGTTACCGTCCAATTCAGCGGGAATTGCACACGACCGACATCAGATAAAAATATTATCACATTTACGAGTAATAACCCATTACTAAATTTGCAACTATGTTAGTAACAAACCAGTTACCAGCCTAATGTTTTTAACGATAATCTGAATCTTTTCTTGCTGATAGTATAAAAATCATAATATTAAAAACACCGTAATTTGGAAATACGTAGTGTATGTGTAAAAATAATGTATTTTTTATCTATAAATCTATATGTAATGGGTGTACTTCATTGTCTGGATACGTTAAGCATAACAATATGCTATTATAGCTGTGTATTCTGAGCCGTCAACGGGACGAACTCGACACACAGTTTGTTTTATATAAGAAAAAGAGTTCACGAGTCTGCACTCTTTTCTCATAAATATAAATTACTTACTATGTGCCAATCACAATAGTAATACTCTTTCCAGAGACGCCTAACGCACCGACCTTCAAATTTTTGAGCCAATTGTAAAGGATATCTCGCAAGATATCCCTGCATCAAGTTCAATCAATGGAACTGACAAATCCGCCTCGGCCTTAATTCCTGAAAAACCTTCTGAGGAAGACTTTCCTGAGTTGGATACAGATGCATTACAAATATTGGGTGACGACCCATCATCACAAATCACCTATAGTAAAGATATACGCTCAGAACTTGCATCACGTTTGCAACATCTCACACAAGAGGGCCTAAGTAAAGAAATTAAAAAGACTTTAATTGCAAAATACCCCTTGCCCGCGAACTGTATAAATGTAGGAGCTCCCAAGATAAATCCTGAGATTAAAGCAGCGCTTGTTGACGTTGCTATAAAGCGAGACAAGGGTATTGAGGCCAAGCAAGTACAAATGGCATCAGCTATATCTTGTCTAGGTGAAATCATCACGTCACATCTCAACTCGAAAGTTAGAGATAACGAGTTGCTACAAAAACTCATGGACGTCACTCGCTTGCTTTGCGATATCCAGCATAATGATTCCGCCACTAGGAAACATTTTATTCTATCCTCTCTTAAAAAGGATATGAAAGAGCATCTCATTAACACAAAAATTGACTCCTTTTTGTTCGGGGACAATCTGGCTGAAACAATTAAATCAGCAAAGGCCGACAACAAATCCGGCATCGAATTAAAAGCGGACGATAAAAGCCAACCTAAGAAGACTAACACGTCGGTTCCAAAAAACCGGCGAGCTCCGGCCCCGACGCGCAGGCATCCGGGTGCACCAACAAGGAGCCGCGGACCTGCAGCCCAGCGAGCCCCTGCTCACCCGCCGCCGCAAGGGTACAGCTCCTACAGGACAGCGTGGCCAGCACCACCTCCACCGCCACCGCCGCCGCCGCCGCCACTACCTCCTCCTGCGATTCGCCGCAGATACTAAATACAGTTAAGTACGCAGGGCGTTTATCTCTGTTCCATCGACGATGGGCCCAAATAAGTGATGATCGCACTATTCTTTCGTGGATTAAAGGGTACAAAATAATGTTCTCATCTCCAGTAGTCCAATATACAATACCAATTCCTCGCGTATATACTGTTTCTGAACGTGCGCAGCTGATTGAAGCAATAGACAATCTTGTACAAATAGGGGCTGTCTCAGAATGTAAGCCATGCAGTGACCAATATTTATCAAGCTTTTTTCTTATACCTAAGCCAAACGGAAAAATGAGATTTATCTTGAATCTCAAAAAATTAAATAAATTTATTACCCCAGATCACTTCAAACTTGAAGATTTACGCACTGCTTTAAAATTAGCCTCTAAAAATTGTTTTATGGCCACTCTTGACCTCAAAGACGCTTACTTTTTAATAAAAATACATAACGAGTCCAAAAAGTACCTCCGTTTTGCTTTTGAAAACAAAACTTATCAATTTAACGTTCTTCCCTTTGGTTTGAGTACGGCACCTTATATTTTCACAAAAATTATGAAACCCGTTGCAAAAGGCCTATGATCCTCTGGATTGTTATCTACCCTGTACTTGGATGACTGGTTATTATTTGGCCAAGCATACCAACAATGTTTGACCAATATTCAAACTACAAAAAAGCTACTTATTTTCTTAGGTTTCATTGTAAATGTAGAAAAAAGTGTAGGTACTTGTACCTTCCCAATCCTGTAAGTTTTTGGGAATGGTTATAAATTCATCTAGTATGACACTTAGTTTGCCTTATGAAAAACGATTGCGCATTTACAATGAATTAAAATATTTTTCCCAAGTAAAACGTTGCAGGATCAGAAACTATGCCAAATTGGTTGGATTACTTGTATCAGTTTGCCCAGCTATTGAATACGGATGGCTGTACACCAAAGAATTAGAACGATGGAAATTTCTAAGTTTGCAAAACCATAACGATTACGATAGATTCATGTATATCCCTGACTGTGTTTTACCTGATATTCAGTGGTGGCTGAATTCTATAAATCACTCCATACATCTTATCAGAGATGACGATTATGCTGCCGAAATTTACTCTGACGCCTCAACAACGGGGTGGGGTGCTTGTTGTGATGGTAGCACGGCAAGTGGTCAATGGTCACAAAACGAACAAGAACGGCACATAAATTATCTTGAGTTGCTTGCCGCTTTTATAGCCTTAAAAATGTTCGCTAAGGACTTGCACAATCGTCAGGTACTTCTGCGTATAGATAACACCACCGCAATATCATACATTAATCGCATGGGCGGCATCCAGTTTCCCCATCTGACACAAATAACCAGAGATATCTGGCAATGGTGCGAAGCCCGAAGGCTATTTATTTTTGCATCATACATTCGATCTCGTGACAACGTAGTTGCAGATGCAGAGTCTCGCAAAACCCATCCTGACATTGAATGGGAATTGACTGACGAGGCCTTTCAACGTTTAACGCTCGCTTTCGGTACACCAGAAATTGACCTTTTTGCAAGTCGCCTGAACTATAAATGTACAAATTACATTTCATGGCATAGGGATCCGGACGCGATAGCTATTAATGCGTTTACAGTATGTTGGTCCGACTATTATTTTTACGCTTTCCCACCTTTTTCAATGATCCTCAAAACTCTTAGGAAAATCATAGCTGATAGCGCGCGTGGGATCATGATTGTGCCTTTATGGCCTACACAGGCTTGGTATCCACTATTTCGAAGCCTCATTGTGTCAAATACCGTTACCTTCTTACCTAACGATAACGCCCTAT
Source organism: Anania crocealis (assembly GCA_949315895.1). NCBI lineage: Eukaryota > Metazoa > Arthropoda > Insecta > Lepidoptera > Crambidae > Anania > Anania crocealis. The sequence goes on along the minus strand of OX438859.1, from coordinate 9,025,520 downwards.
CTTTTCATTACAGCCCTCGCCGAATACACTCCTCCCTTACCCTGGTTGCAGGAGTGTTATCCGGGAGGCGTTAACAAGGAGAAGCTTACCGAAAGCCTCCCTAGACATTATGGTATCATCTTTAGCTGATAATTCAATAAGACAGTATGATGTGTGCTTGCGCAAGTGGTGGTCCTTTTGTCAATACAACTCAGTCGATTATTACAAAGCATCAGTTCCTATCTTAATATCCTTTTTAACCCAAATGTTTAACGAAGGATGTCAATATGGGACATTAAATTCATATAGATCTGCCCTTTCATTGACACTTGGCCCAGCCGTAGCAAAAGATGATATGCTACAGAGATTCCTAAAAGGAGTGTTTCGAATTAGACCACCACTTTCTAAATATAATATTACTTGGGACACTAACGGCGTCCTGGATCATCTAAGTTCATGGTTCCCCAACGAAGACTTACCTTTAAATCAACTTACCAAAAAGACCATTACCTTATTGGCCCTTATAACAGCTCACAGAATGCAAACATTATCTAAAATAAAAACAATAAATATAGAATTCCTTAACGAGAAAATAATGATAAAAATTCCTGATTTTATAAAAACTTCTCGTCCTGGCGCGAAACAACCAATTTTACTACTGCCCTATTTTAACGATAAGCCTTCTATCTGTCCCGCTAAAGCGTTAGAATGCTACTTACAAAAAACTTCGTCCTTACGAAATTCAACAAATCTATTCATAGGCATGTAAACCGCACAAAGCTGTCGGCTCACAAACGCTCAGCCGCTGGGTAAAAGCCACACTGGGCGAGTGCGGGCTGGATACGAACATATTTTCTGCGCACAGCACGCGTCATGCCGCGACGTCTCGTGCACAATCTCAGGGGGTCAGTGTTGATCTAATTCGTAACACCGCCGGTTGGAGTGGTACGTCGAATACTTTCGCAAAGTATTATAAAAGAAATATTGTAAACGGAAATGATTTGTCATTTGCAATGGCTATAATTAGATCATAATTCAAGAATATTATATTAATTTATATCTATAGTAATGAACTAATTATTATGTAGTAATAATTGTATTCAGTTACTATGAACAGTAAATGTACACTATTCAATTTATCAAATAAAGTGTATTTAAATATTAAAAGTATTTTCAAATAACTATGATTAATATAATAAAAATAAAAATAAAAAATAAAAATCTAATTAAAACATTTTTCTTTTGTCTTGACTCTCAAGGTCTACATGTTGTTTATAATCTGTAATACTAATCTTGAGGACTAAGCGCGAAGTATAATTAGTGATTAAACGAACTTACCTGAGTGAAGTTCTATCATAATTATACGAAGCGCTTAGTCCGAAGAGATTAGTATGCTTTCCCGACCCTCCCTTTACACCCGTACTTCACAAAAGAAATGTTTTAATATGCAAAATCAAAAATCAGAGCTCTAAACTAAATGACCAGAGGGAGCTGAGTCGGGCGATCTATGGTTTGAGGGGGTTGCAAACACAAAAAAAAAAAAAAAACAGGAGTTAAAGAAGTCTCTCAACCAGTGTAAAAGCGGTAACACTAAAGCGTAACTACATGTTGTTTATAATCTGTAATACTAATCTCTTCGGACTAAGCGCTTCGTATAATTATTGTCGCGGTCATGCTAGAAGGTTCGAGATATCGCTAGAGGAATGTACATAACTACCTAAGTTCGGCCACAAAGTAATAACAAGACCTTAGTGCAAGCGACATTGAACTTTAAGTTTACAGATTAAGGCACAAAATGGCATAACTTACTAGAGTTGTTTACGTTTAACGTCCTTGTAATTTCTTCTAGAAAACGAACATTCTAGTATGTACGACCGGCGTCGATGTTGAGATATATAAATAACAGGACTTGAGACGCCGAGTCAGTTCATTCTGAGCTTTCGGTGCGATACCTGCGAAAAGTGATCTAGTGCGAAGTAACGACGACTTTAGCGATACCAACGGATCTAAGGACTACTCTACGGATTGGCTAATAGTGTTTTGGAACCAACGACCTCAGCGACCTACCGGACTACGATTCTTGTGATTTGGCTTGTGTGATAGTGTTTGCGACCTGTTCATCGCCTAATAAATTCTTCTGATAAGTCAACGGTGTTTTATCCAAATCCCGAACTCCACGTTCGTAACATTTGGTGTCAGAAGTGAGATTTGGAAATGCCAGTGACTCCGAGGGAAGATACTGCTGGCGTTAGAACCAGGGCACAGCAAGCTGCGGAAGCCACGGCTACTACCCGACAGGCTACCGACCATCGGGATACTACACCTATTTGCTCCGCCCACCAAGCATCGTCCATCGACCAGTCCACGCCTACCGGAATGGCAGCTTTACCAACTACGTCACAGACCCCACCTACTGGCTCCACTCACCGCGCTACACCCTCAGCTCAAGAGGCCAGAGCATCTGCATTCGACTTCAGTAGATTAATGCAGATGATGGACTTTATGTGCCAGAAACAGGACACAATGCAAGAGGAAATTCAACGAAAACAGGATAAACAACAAGAAGAAATGCGTCAAGAACAACAAAAAGTACTGAATGCCATAGGTTCAGTGGGTGATATGGTGCAGAACCTACAGAAGAATGTCGACCTGGTAGAAGAAAGGGTAACTAATCTGGAGGCCAACATAGACAGCGTGAAAGTGAACCTCGCTGGATTACAGAAAAAGGTTCTGAAACTGGAGACCGCTGGACCCCTCGCGCCGAGTGACGTCGTATTTACCAGCCCGGCACCCAGGGTGAAAGCACCATCCTACGACGGCACTACGTCCTGGACCGCTTACCGCCAACAATTTCAGGCCGTTGCCTCTGCTAACGGATGGACAAAGGAACAGAGTCTAACAGCTCTCACTGTTGCTCTGCGGGGATCGGCTCTTTCTGTTTTGGAGGCGCTACCATCCTCGGGTAGCACATTCAGCGATCTGATGGGGGCACTCGAAGCTCGTTATGGAGAACGCCATCTGGAGCATGTCTTCCGCGCTCAACTACGGGACCGGGTTCAGCGTTCTGGAGAAGGACTGCAGCAATGGGCTCTGGAGATTGAAAAATTAGTCCGCAAAGCATACCCATCTGCTGATGCAAAGATGGTGGACTCCACCCTACTCCAAGCATTTGTCGATGGGATCAGGGACATGGAGATTAGGGCTGCAGTGGGGCTGCGCCACCATGCCTCACTGAAGGAAGCTCTAGCGCACGCTCTGGAAGTAGAAGCCCTGAGGAAAGATGTTCGGCCAACTCACAAAATACGAGAGGTGATTGAAGAAGTACAGGAAAAGAAGACATCATTTCCTCCTAAGAAAAAAATAACTGGATCTATGTGCTATAAATGTGGAGAAAAGGGTCATCTGCAATTCACCTGTCCCAAGAACGAGACGCAGCAGACAGCTAAACTTGCTGAAATGATGAGCAAAATGTTCGAGGAACGCCTGGATATGTTAAAGAAGCAGGAGACCCCATCTTCTGCTGGGAAGCAGGGAAACGAGTAACAGCCAGAACTAGGGGGCGGGTGCTGGCTGGAACGGAAGAAGCCCCGACGATGATTGTCTCCCAGGCATGCAATGGGAACAGTTTGATGATATGTGGCTCGGTAAATGGAACTGACTGCAAGATGACGGTGGATACTGGAGCCTCCAGGACAATAATCAAGCCGAGACTAGTAGAGACCGCGAAGAAGCGCAACAGCACCTTCAATATTCGGCTACTTTCCGCTTCCGGCCAGCAAATACCCGTCCTAGGGGAAGTTTCGGTCACATTACAAGTAGGTGACGCAACATATACTCACAATGTCATCGTGGCCGAAATTATGGATGACTGCGTATTGGGCCTCGACTTTATGCGAAGATATGACTGCAAAATTGATGTCACCAATGGCATATTTAAGTGTGGTAATGAAGAGCTTTTCATCCTGGGTGGGCCCGAAGGGAAAGTAACATGCCTAAAGAAGATCAACATACCCGGAAGAACACAAGCAGAACTGCTGGTGAAGCTACCACGTGCTAAGAAGAATGAGAAGAATAGGTGTGTGTTGATCGAAGATACACTAAGCAAGTCAAAGACACAAAAGCTTCTGGCAGCCAGAACACTTGTCAAGGGGTCCACAACTGCAATAGTTAGAGTTGTGAATTTAGAAGACCACGAGATCCAAGTAAAGGAAGGTGACGTTATTGGAAGATGCGAAGAAGCTGTTTGGGTGAGGAAGTGCCAAACAACTTTGAGTAAGACGATAACCAAGGATAATTCTACCATCGCAGAACTTCTTAAAGGATGCAAAAGTAACTTTAGTTATTCTCAAAGCATGAAAGCCAAAGACCTGCTTCAGCGCTTTTCAGACGTTTTTTCTTCAGAAGAAGGAGATTTGGGGAGGACATCCTTGGTACAACACAAGATAGACACCGGAAATGAAGGACCTATCCGGCAACGAGCAAGGCGAATACCGATTGCCAAGGAACAAGAAGTTGAGGATATGCTGCAGAGCATGAAGAAGAATAGGATTATCGAACCTTCGGCAAGTCCTTGGTGTTCTCCTGTCGTCTTAGTTAAGAAGAAAGATGGAAGTACAAGGTTTTGTGTGGACTATCGACGACTTAACGACATCACGAAGAAGGACAGCTATCCTCTACCGCGCATTGACGATACCTTGGATACCCTGAGTGGCAAGACGTGGTTCTCAACACTTGACTTGAAGTCTGGATACTGGCAAGTTGAAATTCATCCAAAGGATAAGGAGAAGACAGCATTTTCTACAGGGAAGGGGCTATGGCAATTTAACGTCATGCCATTTGGATTGTGCAACGCGCCGGCCACTTTTGAGCGACTCATGGAATGTATCCTGGCAGGATTGGTGGGAGAAGCCTGCCTGGTATATTTGGATGACGTGATCATCATGGGTCGGGACTTCGAAGACCATTTATTTAACCTGGAAAAAGTCTTAAGGAAGATACGTGGAGCCAACCTAAAGCTGAACCCGAAGAAATGCGATCTGTTCAGAAACAAGGTAAACTACCTCGGACACGTTATCACCAGTGATGGAATACAGACTGATCCAGCTAAAATAGAAGCCGTGCAGAAGTGGCCAACTCCCAAAGATAAAACGGAAGTAAGAGCATTTTTGGGTTTATGCTCATACTACAGACGCTTTGTTAAGGGATTCTCCGAAATTGCCAAGCCATTGCATCGCCTGACGGAAGAAAAGAGAGGGTTTTGCTGGGATGACGCTTGCGAGGATTCCTTCCAAAGGTTAAGGCAATGTTTATGTGAGACTCCAATCTTGGGATACCCACAAGCTAATGGGCAATTTGTCGTCGATACGGATGCAAGCAACACAGCTATTGGTGGAGTACTATCTCAAAAACAAGGAGACCGAGAAGTTGTGATTGCCTACTTCAGCAAATCGTTATCGAAGCCTGAAAGAAACTACTGTGTGACAAGAAGAGAACTTTTAGCAGTGGTCAAAACGCTACAACATTTCAGCAAGTACATTATCGGCAGAAAGTTCGTGCTTCGTACCGACCATGCTGCTTTAAAGTGGCTGCTTCATTTTAAGAGTCCCGAAGGTCAAGTTGCTAGGTGGATTGAACAGCTTCAAGAATACGACTTCACTACCGAACATCGTAGTGGAAAGACACATGGGAATGCAGACGCCCTCTCAAGAAGACCGTGCCCAGAAGAGTGCAAGCACTGCATCAAGCTGGAGTCTAAAGAGGACTGTGTACAAATAACAAGGACAAGTCCTCCGAGATCCTGGGAAGATGAGTACATGAGAGAAGCTCAGGAAAAAGACAAAGACATACGACTGATCATTGCATGGAAGAAACGCGGTAACGATAAGCCGAGATGGCATGAAGTTGCGCCTACGAGTGCTACGACTAAAGCGTACTGGGCTCAATGGGACAGTTTCATCTTGCAGAACGGGATACTTTACCGAAAATGGGAAAACCTAACGGTAGAGAGTTCCATCTACAGCTGGTCGTCCCAAGGGAAAGGGTCAAGGATGTTCTCCGAGAGGTACACGATGGCATATCAGGAGGGCATCTAGGTGTAAAAAGGACCTTAACAAAGCTACGGGATAGATTCTACTGGCTTAACTGCAGAGCTGATGTACAAGATTGGTGTCGGAAATGTACCACTTGTGCTGCAGTAAAAGGTCCATCCACCAGGAGTCGAGGACACCTTCAACTTTATAACGTTGGTGCACCATGGGAGCGGATAGCAGTGGATGTTGCCGGACCATTCCCTGTGACAGAGTCGGGGAACAAGTACTTTATGGTCGTCATGGATTACTTCACCAAGTGGCCAGAAGTCTTTGCTATACCTAATCAAGAAGCTACGACCGTAGCCTCCAAATTGGTTGAAGAAGTCATATGCCGATATGGTGTACCCCTGGAAATTCATTCCGATCAGGGCAGAAATTTTGAGTCGAACGTGTTTCAAGGAGTCTGCAAAATATTGGGCATTCACAAGACGAGAACCACTGCTTATCATCCTCAGTCCGACGGCATGGTAGAAAGGTTTAACCAAACACTAGAGAGGCATTTAGCAAAATTGGTGGACAACCATCAAAGGGACTGGGACAAGTACATTGCACCGTTCCTTCTCGCCTACAGGACTTCGGAACATGAGAGCACAAAAACGACGCCGGCATATATTAACTTCGGACGAGAGCTAAGGTTACCGGTAGACCTTGTAACCGGAGGAGCGCCAGACGATCACGTCACCGTACAGGATTATGTCTCCGATTTGCAAGACAAGATGCGGGACATTTATGCCATGGTACGAGAAAACGGCTTGCAGTCGAGTGAAAACATGAAGACGAGATATGACCGGAAAGCGAATACCAGTGGTTTTGATGAAGGAGCACTAGTCTGGCTACATAACCCGATACGGAAAAAAGGAAAGTCACCTAAATTACAGACTAGATGGGAAGGGCCGTACAAAGTTGTCACGCGAATAAACGATGTTACATACCGGATCCAACGGCCACCGAGAGGAGCACTTAAGGTAGTTCACATCGATCGCTTGGCACGTTATAACGGCAATAACGATGACGCTCGGGACGAGCATCTCTAAGAGGAGGGCAGTGTCGCGGTCATGCTAGAAGGTTCGAGATATCGCTAGAGGAATGTACATAACTACCTAAGTTCGGCCACAAAGTAATAACAAGACCTTAGTGCAAGCGACATTGAACTTTAAGTTTACAGATTAAGGCACAAAATGGCATAACTTACTAGAGTTGTTTACGTTTAACGTCCTTGTAATTTCTTCTAGAAAACGAACATTCTAGTATGTACGACCGGCGTCGATGTTGAGATATATAAATAACAGGACTTGAGACGCCGAGTCAGTTCATTCTGAGCTTTCGGTGCGATACCTGCGAAAAGTGATCTAGTGCGAAGTAACGACGACTTTAGCGATACCAACGGATCTAAGGACTACTCTACGGATTGGCTAATAGTGTTTTGGAACCAACGACCTCAGCGACCTACCGGACTACGATTCTTGTGATTTGGCTTGTGTGATAGTGTTTGCGACCTGTTCATCGCCTAATAAATTCTTCTGATAAGTCAACGGTGTTTTATCCAAATCCCGAACTCCACGTTCGTAACATTTTGATAGAACTTCACTCAGGTAAGTTCATTAATCACTAATTGTTTGCGAGATGACTTCATCATTGGAGTCAAATCTTTTTCCACCAAGCCATTTCTTCAGGTTTGGGAACAAAAAGTAGTCACTCGGAGCCAAATCTGGAGAATAGGGTTGGATGAGGGAGCAATTCATAGCCCAATTCATGGATTTTTGCCATGGCAACTGCACATGTGTGCACCCTTGCATTGTCTTGGTGGAAAAGAACTTTTTTCTTGGCCAAATGAGGTCGGTTTTTTTTCAAATCGTCATTGAAGCGGTCCAATAAGTTGGCATAATATTCCCCATTGATTGTTCTTCCCTTTTGAAGGTAGTCAATGTGGATTATCCCACGTGCATCCCAAAAAACAGTCGCAATAACTTTATTGGCTGACAAACCCACCTTGGCCTTCTTTGGCGCCGATTCACCCTTAGAAACCCACTGTTTTGACTGTTGTTTTGTCCCTGGTGTGTTGTGATGGATCCATGTTTCGTCCATGGTTACAAAACGGCGCAAAAACTCCTCCATATTGCAATTAAACAACGCCAAACCTTCCTGTGAAGTTGTTACACGATTGCGTTTGTGGTCGACTGTGAGCAAACGCGGCACCCATCTTGCGGAAAGCATTCTCATGCCCAATTGATCTTTTAAAATTAAAACCACTGAGCCATGCGAGATCCCTACGGCTTCCACAATCTCTTGCACTTTCAATCTTCGGTCGGCCAACACCATATCGTGAATTTTTTCGATTGTTTCGGGTGTAGAGACCTCAACTGGGCGTCCAGGACGTTCGGCATCTTCAGTGCTTTTACGGCCACAACGAAATTCAGTAAACCACTTTTTTACCATTGAAATCGATGGTGCAGAGTCCCCATAGTATTTATCAAGCTTAGCCTTGGTCTCGGTAATGGTTTTTTTTCGCAAAAAATAATGCTTAATAAAGCACACGAAATTCACCTTTTTCCATTTTTTCCTCAAATTACTGGGTAGTCTGATAAAAATAGCTGTCAAACACAAACTAACTGACGCAGCAAGTTCAAATTTTGATAGGAATCAACTGACAGATACCTGTTGACAGGAGTAGTGTTGCTTTTTCAGTAAAGAGGTCAGAAATTCAAAAAGTCACGGACTTATTGACCCGCCCTCGTAATATGAATTTATGTGTTCAATCCACAAGCTCTTGAGAACCAGATTTTGGTTGTGATTGGCTCTGTCAAACCTAGAACCTATGCATCATGATGTTCAACCGCAATAGGACCACAAAATAAAGCCCACTTACAGATTTTATCTATATCTATAATATTTATTAAACTCATCCTAGACAATTATTATTGAGGTTTGGCAAAACAAAATGTGATTTTAAAACACAATGAGACATGAGAAAATCTTCAACGTGATAATAAAAGTATTTGTTTATATTTTATTTTTGTTAACACATTGATATTTATGGATTTGACTCATATTTATGATTCAATTAATTAGGATTTTAAATTGTATTTCTGTTTCATTACCATAAATGCTATAAAGTATCCAAAAAGTCAGGATAAAACAAAAAAACCCTAATAAACAAAAATTAAATACATCTTTCATAATCATCATTTTTTTCATCATTTATTTGAAACCCAAAATTATTTATAGGGTTTTACATGATACCAAAAGAGTGTTCCCTGACCCGAAAACTAGTTGAAATATTATCAGGGTCTGTGATTCCTCAGTAGATTAACATCATTTCAATGAAACTTCTATTGTGTCTAAGTAACATTATGTCCTAGTAGACCAAATTTAATCTGAATCAAGATTCATGAAGGATGTTTCATGAATATTACTTGTACAAAAATTTTTGTCTCTTGTTATTATTAGTCACTTAAATAAAAATTTTACCTACCTGTGAGTTTCTGTTCAAAGCTATGTCCAGATCATTTGAGATTTTATCAAAATGGTGTTTGCTTTCTTTAACACCTCTTATATCACTGTAAATAAAGTATATCATTAATAAATATAAAAAAATATTTATATAAGCTTGTCAGGCTCTCTTATTCAATTATTATTCATATGATTATGAGTGTTAAAAATTACGTAAGATAGGAAAATGTTTGGCATGCAGTTAATAAATTAACTAAATAGAAAAACTTAAATGTCATTAATGGAAATCAATAAATTATTGAGTACATACACTTTAATAAAGGCGTTGAGATTCTTCAATACAGTTCTGGAAGCCTGGTCTAATAAAATGGAATGGTACTTATTCATCTCTTGTAAAGCATGGATCATCCGGTTTAGGGTTGCCATTACAGTTGGATCTTCTGAGAAACTGCCGCTTAAATCCCAAAGTGCATTTGTGAAAGTGCTGCAAGAAGATGATATATAAAATAAATATAAAACTATGTATTTAATAGAGTTGGTTACTATTACCTGTTACGTCACTGCAATTTTCCTAACAAACAATCAACTAGTGATTACAAAGGCACATAACTATTTTAAACTAATGGTGCAAAAATGTCAAGTGAAAAAGATTTTAACAAGATTTTAAAATAATGACTTGAAGACACACTTTCCATTGTTGTGTCTAAGTTTAATTATACTTGAATATTTCATTTAATTTACCAGTTCTAAAAATAAAGCAATTCAGTTCAATAAAATAAGTAAGTAGTCCACAGCTTAGCTTACCCTCTATGAGTCATGTATGCTTTGCCAGATTCTACCATAACAGTACATGCTTTGAGAACCTTGTCCAACTTTTGTTCCATTGAATCAATGCTTGCTTCTTCTGTCTCCAGTTGCTCCCTGCAATGTAACATTGTTAGTTATACAACTTATTATCACGTCACACAAATTCACTTGCTATCAATAACTTTCATTGAACTGTTGGACACCATTACCTAAACTTAGGGGAATCACGAAGACATTCGTCGAAATCTATTAAAGGCTTCATGTTCTCTAAGTAAATTAATTACGTTCACACAATCACGTAGCTAACACAATATTATAACAACAAAATCATTTTGTGTTGCAGTTAACAGAAAAAATACAATCTGCACCTCCTTCCACAAACTATCCACACACACAATCAATCAATCAATCAAACAACAAACGTCAAAAACCACAGATTATAAAAAAATAAATAAAAGTCAAACAGTGCCAAAGAGTAAAAATAGGAGTCACGGTTTTTTTGTGAACATTATTTTATTAGATATTAATATATATTTTTTCTTGTTCAGTGGTTGCCGCCTTTATCGTAAACTAGCTGTTCCCCGCGACTTCGTACGCGTCATTTTCTGTTTTTATGATCGCAATAATTTTTCGATCGGCGGATATAGCTACGCTTCGAACCCCAAGCGACAACCGGTTGTCGCGATAACAATTGATTTTAATTGTGTCTGGAATAACTCACGATCAAGGGATTAAAAAAGCCCAATTTATACGGCTTAATGAAGAATCAAGATATTGGTTCTCCGTTAGAGATAACCTTAAACTACATCTCAAAATACTTTACTCAGAATTGTCATTTTCTTTACACAACATAGAATTTGATTTATTAGACCAAAAGGCAAGGCTTTCTGCTTCACAAGAAGCCCGCCAAAAATAATTAGTACCTTCAATGTAGGAAGTTACGTGTGTAGAGTGAGACGCGAGTCGGTCATTAACCATTGCGAAACCGTGCAGCGGGGTTTCCACGATCAGGGGGCTTACCATCAGCTTATAGCAAGCCACTCAATTTCCAGGCAGTTCAATAGTAGGGCTGCTTTTGCCCTGCTAAAAATCATACCATAACCGCTGAATAGCTGAACGACTTTAGCACCGCTAAACCAAAAGGTGAACTGCTAAGCTTGTCTATGGTCTGTTTGTCTGCAGATTGCATGAACGAGACAGAGCTATACTGGTTCAGATAAATCTGTCTCTTTTTAGTTGAAAACGTTCAAATACACAAATACATGATTTATTCCAAATTACCGGTTTTTGAAAAACTTTATACTTATTGGATTTTAAAGAGAAAAAGTCGATCTAAATGTTGCTATTTTGCAGGAGATTACTTAAAATACTCAATTCTAGTAAAATTACCTTCTTGGCGATAGTAATTAATGTACAGTGTTGGGTTATTGAAAATGTGGATAGACATTTTAACGTGATCATGATTGGAACGGTTCTGCCTGCATTTTTGGCGGTAACATTCAAAAATTGAAGAAATATTCCATTTTCCCGGAGTAGTACGTACGTTCGACTATTTTATATTTACAGTTAAACATTGAGTTAAACCACATGAGTAAATATTTATTCATGTGGTTAAACCATATTTTCACAATGTCATACTTGTGTGTAAGTATTGAATAAAGTAAAGTGGAATTGTAAGTAATTTTATTAAAATATTAGTATAAAAAAGTGATCATCCATTGACTTTCAGTGAAAACCAACAAAAAAAAAACGCCTAGTTTCTTACACCCAATTGTATAACCTTTGGGAATAACAGTTAACAAATCTTTAACAGCTGGAGACCACTCCAAGCGAATGGAAAGGGTGGCAGAAATTTTAATTCTGCGGCCGATGTAGTCATAAAATTAGGGTTTGAATGAAGTTTCTGGTTCAGTTACACTGTGTAGTAAAAGACTACTACTACTTTTTACATGGGTATTATAATAACCTATTCTATTTTAGTACTGACTGGGTAGACTAATGCAAAAAATAAAACATAAAATAATTAATTATTCAAGGAGAAGAAGAGGAAACAGAAAATTATATTACATATTAGGTATTCTCTACCAGTCGAGCATTTGGTTAAGTAGACATGTTTTGTAGAATTTTTGCAGTAAAAAAAACAAACACATGATTTCATATATGTAATATAATTACAAAAAATATATTTCAAACACATATTAAAATAAAAAAGGCATACTTAATATAAAAGTACTTCAGTTTTAACCCTAAATTTAAAATCTAACAAAACAACCATAACTTTCTAGGTATATGTATTAACTGGTCGGCTACCGAAGTTGTGGAATCGAGCCATAAGACAATGGGGGCTATCGCTAGTGAATTTGCCACTAGAGGCGCTAGTGTCGCGTGAGGTCCAATATCATTAACTTTGTACTGGTTTTAGCGGAATTTGTTGCATGAATTATAATTTCTTTAATTTACCTGCTGGAAAGTGATCTCCTTCGTAAAATATCGCAAATATGGATTATTTGGCGATTAATGTGAACGCTTTAAAAGCGGAATTAAGAAAAAGCGCAAAAATAGGCGGCCTCAAGAGCAACTATTTCAGAAGTTAGTTTGTTGATATCAAGATAGTTATTTATAAACAATATAACCTTAATTAGATTCAAGATATAACACTTTGTTTCGGCGCCAATCGCCTTTGACAGCTTTACCACCGGACCTCAGACTACAGTGGCGCCAACTGGTGAGCAAAGAAACAGTAGTCCCCATTTATTTGTGTCTGGAATTACAAGGGGTTAAAAAATACATCAATACATAAGCTTATTGGTGAACCTCTTCGTCTGTGAGATAAAATTGCTTGATCTGTGAGATAATTGATTAGCTGCATTGCAAAATGTTATGTAGGATTACAAATGCTTTTGCAATAAGGCTAGCTACCTAAGGGTTGGTAATGAACCATTGAATAAGAGTCTGTAGAACACCTATAATTGATCTCTCTCTGTCATTAAGAGTTTTTACATGTCTCTGTATAGGTATAATAGGCTTCAGAAAAATCTAATTCTGCTTTAACAATTGTTGTCATCATAAATTTGAGCAGTGAATATCTAGAATCACCTACAATAAAAGGAAATATTCATTAATATTATCATCTTTGTAAGACTGCTGCAAATGTGTTATATAAGAATTAAAACTTAGTTGTGTTTTACACCCAGGCAATATTTAAACAAACAAAATCAGCAACATATTCATAACACAAGGGTTTTAGGTGCTATAACCTGTAAAATATGTTTCTTTATCTTTTCTTTTTACTCAATTGAACGGAAAGGACATATCTTTAAAGTTAAACTAAAATGTGTATTGTATGTTTACCTAAAAGCCATACAGATGCTATAGTGCTCAGTTCATTCAAGTGAGACTACAAAGGATGATGAGACCATATTTTATTGTAAATTAAATGAATCATAGCCATCATTTACACTTATAATTTCCATGTATTTGTTACAAATCTGAAAAAAGTATTACACATAAATATTAGTAAGAAAGAAGAGTTATAAAATTTGAAAGTACAGTTTTGTCAATATATTCTATTGTATACCTATTACATCACAAAACCATGCTAACAATTTTGTCGAAATTGTATTTTCATTTTGGTAAATGATGATATAAACATTTTATACAAAATACTAACTCAAAGACCTTCAGGTTTCTTTACACTGTAATTAGGTTCCTTAATCTATAATGAAACATGTAAATTTTCACAAAACTGCTGAAAAAAGTCTGAGAAACGCATATTTTATGTCGAAAAAGTTAGTCTCCTAGTAACTTCTTCAAGATGGCTAGGATGACATTAGCTTCGCTCAAAAGGACGTTTACCTGCTGTCAAATTGAGTGTCATGGTATGAAAAGATTGAAAAGTTCATAGTAAAAAAATGGTGAACGGTTTAGAAACGTCAACGTAAATTGGCCTGCCACAGGCCTGCTAAAAACGATGTCATAGTACAAAAGAGCAATGCAGTCCAATAGCAGTCCTGCTTTAAGAGCTAATGGTAAGGCCCCAGGGGGATTACCATCAGCTTATAGCAAGTCACTCAATTTCCAGGTAGTTCAACAGTAGGTCTGCTTTTGCGCTGCTAAAAATCATACCATAACCGCTGAAAAGCTGAACGACTTTAGCATCGCTAAACCAAAAGGTGAACTGCTAAGCTTGTCTATGGTCTGTTTGTCTGCAGATTGCATGAACGAGATAGAGCTATACTGGTTCAGATAAATCTGTCTCTTTTTAGTTGAAAACGTTCAAATACACAAATACATGATTTATTCCAAATTACCGGTTTTTGAAAAACTTTCTACATATTGGTTTTTAAAGAGAATAAGTCGATCTAAATATTGCTATTTTGCAGGAGATTAGTTAAAATACCAAATTCTAGTAAAATTACCTTCTTGGCGATAGTACTCAATGTACAGTGTTGGGTTATTGAAAATGAGGATAATCATTTTAACGTGATCATGATTGGAACGGTCCTGTCTGCATTTTTGGCGGTAAAATTCAAAAATTGAAGAAATATTTAATAGTTTGTTTCCATTTTCCCGGAGTAGTACGTTCTAACTTCTAAGACTATTTTATATTTACAGTTAAACATTGAGTTAAACCCTATTTCCACAATGTCATACTTGTGTACAATTATTGAATAAACTAAAGTGGAATTGTAAGTAATTTTATTAAAATATTAGTAAAAAAAGTGATCATGCATTGACTTTCAGTGAAAACCAATAAAAAAAAACGCCTAGTTCCACACTCCTTTTATAGCCTTTGGGAATAACAGTTAACAAATCTTTAACAGCTGGAGACCACTCCAAGCGAATGGCAATGGTGGCAGAAATTTAAATTCTGCAGACGATGTAGTCATAAAATTAGGGTTTGAATAGTTTCTGATTCAGTTACACTGTGTAGTAAAAGACTACTACTACTTTTAACATAGGTATTATAATAATCTATTCTATTTAAGTTCTGACTGGTAGACTAAATGCAAAAATTAAAACATAAAATAAATATCAGTATATAAACTTGAAAAATTTGGTCTCAGGCGGGACTCGAACCCGCATCTCCTCGCATGCCGGGCGGGCGCCATACCATTAGGCCACCGAGACACTGCGACACAGCGCGAATTTTTCAAGCATACTCTTACGCTGTGAGCCAGCGTTGTTTCATCAAATGTTAGAAGTTTGCACCCTTAACACCCGAAAGAAACATCTTTGCAGATGTTTGACAGTCAGTTAAGATGAAACAGCTATTTATATACTTTATTTGATATTTTAGCAACTTAATTGCACTTATAATATCAGTATATAAACTTGAAAAATTTTGTCTCAGGCGGGACTCGAACCCGCATCTCCTCGCATGCCGGGCGGGCGCCATACCATTAGGCCACCGAGACACTGCGACACGGCGCGAATTTTTCAAGCATACTCTTACGCTGTGAGCCAGCGTTGTTTCATCAAATGTTAGAAGTTTGCACCCTTAACACCCGAAAGAAACATCTTTGCAGATGTTTGACAGTCAGTTAAGATGAAACAGCTATTTATATACTTTATTTGATATTTTAGCAACTTAATTGCACTTATAATATCACAGTATATAAACTTGAAAAATTTTGTC
Source organism: Anania crocealis (assembly GCA_949315895.1). Lineage (NCBI taxonomy): Eukaryota > Metazoa > Arthropoda > Insecta > Lepidoptera > Crambidae > Anania > Anania crocealis. The sequence continues at coordinate 9,009,557 of OX438859.1, read as the reverse complement.
TCAGGCGGGACTCGAACCCGCATCTCCTCGCATGCAAACTTCTAACATTTGATGAAACAACGCTGGCTCACAGCGTAAGAGTATGCTTGAAAAATTCGCGCCGTGTCGCAGTGTCTCGGTGGCCTAATGGTATGGCGCCCGCCCGGCATGCGAGGAGATCCGGGTTCGAGTCCCGCCTGAGACAAAATTTTTCAAGTTAATATACTGATATTATAAGTGCAATTAAGTTGCTAAAATATCAAATAAAGTATATAAAATAAATAATGATTCAAGGAGAGGAAGAGGAACACGAAAATTATATAACATGTTAGGAAGTCTCCACCAGTCGAGCATTTGGTTAATCCCTCAACCCCCAGGAGGCACTTGGGTGCCACGATAACAATTGATTTCAATTGTGTCTGGAATAACTCACGATCGAGGGATTATGTAGACATGTTTTGCAGAATTTTTTCAATAAAAATAAACACATATGATTTTATATAATATGTAATATAATTACAAAAAAATTTATGTATTTCATACACATATTAAAATAAAAGAGACATACTTAATATAAAAGTACCTACTTCAGTTTTAACTCTAAATTTAAAATCTTACAAAACAACCATAACTTTGTATATGTATTAACTAGTCGTCTACCGAAGTCGTGGAATCGAGCCATATTACAATTGATTTCTATTGTGTCTGGAATTACCGACATAAAAGGGGTTAAAAAATACATCGATACATGAGCTTATTGGTGAACCTCTTCGTATGTTAAATAAATTAGTTGCATTGCAAATGTAATGTAGGATTACACATGCTTTTGCAATAAGGCCAGCTACCTGAGGTTGGTAATGTAACATTGAAACCGAGTCTGTAGAACAACTATTAATCTCTCTCTGTTGTTATGAGTTTTTACATGTCTCTGTAAAGGTATAATAGGCTTCAGGAAAATCTAGTTCTGCTTTAACAATAATTGTTGTCATCATTGAGCAGTGGATATCTAGAATCACCTACAATAAAAGGAAATATTCATTAATTTTATCATTTTTGTAAGACTGCTGCAAATGTGTTATATAATACAGTTTCAACTAGTTTTCGGGTCAGGGAACACTCTCTCTTTTGTATCATGTACTATGTAAAACCCTAGAAATAATTTATGTCTAAGTTTTGTGTATTTTTGGGTTCCAAATAAATGATGATGAATGATATAAGAACTAAAACTTTGTTGTCATTTACACCCAGGCGATATTTAATAAAACAAAATCAGCAACATATTCATAACACAAGGGTTTTAGGTGCTTCAACCTGTAAAATATGTTTCTTTATCTTTTCTTTTTACTAAATTGAAAGAAAAGGACATATCTTTAAACTAAAATGTGTATTGTATGTTTACCTAAAAGCCATACAGATGCTATAGTGCTCAGTTCATTCAAGAGAGACCACAAAGGATGATTAGACCATATTTTATTGTAAATTAAAGGAATCATAGCCATAATTTACACTTATAATTTCCATGTAAGTACCTATTTGTTACAAATCTGAAAAAGTACATACATACATACATATTATCACGCCTCCTTCCCAACGGGGTAGGCAGAGACCAAGGCCTTCCACTTACTACGATCCTGGCATACATCTTTCGCTTCTTCCACATTCATCAATCTTTTCATGCATGCTCGTCGGTTTAGAGTACTCTTGACCTGACCTTTCTTCAGAACATCCCCGATTTGATCGTGGTAAGTTCGTCTAGGCCTTCCTCTTCCAACGTTCCCTTTCACACTCGTCTTGTAGATCTGTCTAGTCATTCCTCTCATTCATCCTCTCTACATGCCCAAACCATCTAAGCATCCCTTTCTCAATCCTTGTGACAATATCTTCTTTCACATTAAAAAATTATAAATATTAGTAAGAAAGAATAGTAACAAGTAAACGTCCTTTTGAGCGAAGCTATAGTCATCCTACCCATCTTGAAAAAGTTACTAGGAGACTAACTTTTTCGACATATTTTATGCGTTTCTCAGACTTTTTTCAGCAGTTTTGTGAAAATTTACACGTTTCATTATAGATTAAGAAACCAAATTACAGTGTAAAGAAACCTGAAGGTCTTTGAATTGGTATTTTGTATAAAATGTTTATATCATCATTCATCATTTACCAAAATGAAAATACAATTTCGACAAATTTGTTAGCATGGTTTTGTAATGTAATAGGTATATATTAAATCTATGAGTATATACAATAGAGTATATTGAAAAAACTGTACTTTTAAATTTTATAACTCTTCTTTCTTACTAATATTTATGTGTAATACTTTTTTCAGACTTGTAACAAATACATGGAATTTATAAGTGTAAATGATGGCTATGATTCATTTAATTTACAATAAAATATGGTCTAATCATCCTTTGTAGTCTCACTTGAATGAACTGAGCACTATAGCATCTGTATGGCTTTTAGGTAAACATACAATACACATTTTAGTTTAACTTTAAAGATAGGTCCTTTCCGTTCAATTGAGTATAAAGAAAAGATAAAGAAACATATTTTACAGGTTATAGCACCTAAAACCCTTGTGTTAGGAATATGTTGCTGATTTTGTTTGTTTAAATATTGCCTGGGTGTAAAAGACAACAAAGTTTTAGTTCTTATATAACACATTTGCAGCAGTCTTACAAAGATGATAAAATTAATGAATATTTCCTTTTATTGTAGGTGATTCTAGATATCCACTGCTCAAATTTATGATGACAACAATTGTTAAAGCAGAACTAGATTTTTCTGAAGCCTATTATACCTATACAGAGACATGTAAAACTAAAAACTCTTAACGACAGAGAGAGATCAATAGGTGTTCTACAGACTCTTTTTCAATGTTACATTACCAACCTCAGGTAGCTGGCCTTATTGCAAAAGCATGTGTAATCCTACATTACATTTTACAATGCAGCTTATCACTTATCTCACAGATCAAGCAAATTTATCTCACAGATGAAGAGGTTCACCAATAAGCTTATGTATTGATGTATTTTTAACCCCTTTTATACCAGTAATTCCAGACACAAATTAATTGTCTTATGGCTCGATTCCACAACTTCGGTAGCCGACCAGTTAATACCTACATATACTAAGTTATGGTTGTTTGTTAGATTTAAAATTTAGGGTTAAAACTGAAGTACTTTTATATTAAGTTGTCTTTTTTATTTTAATATGTGTTTTAAATATATTTTTTTGTAATTATATTACATATATGAAATCATGTGTTTGTTTTTTTTACTGCAAAAATTCTGCAAAACATGTCTACTTAACCAAATGCTCGACTGGTAGAGAATACCTAATATGTAATATAATTTTCTGTTTCCTCTTCCTCTCCTTGAATCATTAATTATTATTATTTTGTTTTATTTTTTGCATTTAGTCTACCCAGTCAATACTAAAATAGAATAGATTATTATAATACCTATGTAAAAAGTTGTAGTACTCTTTTACTACACAGTGTAACTGAATTATAAACTTCATTCAAACCCTAATTTTATGACTACATCGCCTGCAGAATTTAAATTTCTGCCACCCTTGCCATTCGCTTGGAGTGGTCTCCAGCTGTTAAAGATTTGTTAACTGTTATTCCCAAGGGCTATACAGTTGGGTGTGAGAAACTAGGCGTTTTTTTTTGTTGGTTTTCACTGAAAGTCAATGGATGATCACTTTTTTTATACTAATATTTTAATAAAATTACTTATAATTCCACTTTACTTTATTCAATAATTGAACACAAGTATGAAATTGTGAAAATATGGTTTAACTCAATGTTTAACTGTAAATATAAATAGTCTTAGAACGTACTTACTACTCCGGGAAAATGGAATATTTCTTCAATTTTTGAATGTTACCGCCAAAAATGCAGACAGAACCGTTCCAATCATGATCACGTTAAAATGATTATCCACATTTCAATACATAACCCAACACTGTACATTAAGTACTATCGCCAAGAAGGTATTTTACTAGAATTTAGTAATTTAACTAATCTCCTGCAAAATAGAAACATTTAAATCGACTTTTTCTCTTTAAAATCCATTAAGTAGAAAGTTTTTCAAAAACCGGTAATTTGGAATAAATCATGTATTTGTGTATTTGAACGTTTTCAACTAAAAAGAGACAGATTTATCTGAACCAGTATAGCTCTATCTCGTTCATGCAATCTGCAGACAAACAGACCATAGACAAGCTTAGCAGTTCACCTTTTGGTTTAGCGATGCTAAAGTCGTTCAGCTTTTCAGCGGTTATGGCAGCGCAAAAGCAGACCTACTGTTGAACTGCCTGGAAAAGTGGAAATTGAGTGGCTTGCTATAAGCTGATGGTAAGCCCAGGATCAGTCACACGACTTTTATCCTCGTTTAAAAATCTTTCTAATATTCAATTATCCACTGACGAAGTTTATTTACTAAACAAAGGCTAAAAATATTATTTACAACCACAAATTAATCAAAAAACGTTAGAAGGGCTGGCAGATGACGTGGAAATTGCCGTTGTATGTTACAAAAACGATCAACATGTAAAAAACTTAGTCACCAATATAGCGGCCAATCAAATTAGAAACGCTTCGAGGCAATCAATTCGCGGAGCGCCTAATTCAGAATACCATATTTATAAAACCTTACAAACAAAAATCACCAAAAATAATTTGATTGTCTTCAAAGCTGATAAAGGTAACACTGTAGTAGTTATGTCGCGTAATATGTATACCCAAAAAAGTAGAAGAAGTAATACAGATTGACGATTTCGTTCTTTTGCAATCAGTCCCAACAAAACGATTTTCTTCTGAAGTTAAAGAAGCCGTAAACTCTAACCCAATTTATTTTCCCAGATAATCCACATTCGCGAAACCACATCCTTGAAATGAATCCGCGTAGTCCCTGTTTATATGGTTTACCTAAAATACATAAAGACAATATGCCGATGCGCCCTGTAGTTTCCTACATCGGAGCACCGACGTATAAATTAGCCAAAAAACTTAATAAATTGTTGAAGGCGAAATCGTCATTCAACCCAAAATGTTCCCTTATAAATAGCTTAGACTCTTTTTTTTTCGCGAGCTGTGTTCATGGCTGTGTTTGACTAACCGTGACGTTGAGCACTGACAGCTCGCCGAACGAAGTAAGCCAGATTTGGCTAAGTTTTAGTTGCGCGTTTTTCGTGCTTACATTCGGTTTCTAGGTGTTATTATTCTAAGCTTAATTAACAAGAAGTTGTTTCCCTTCCTAGGAACTGCATATCATTAGACGTAAAAAGTTTATTTAGCAACGTACAATATAAAGAAAGCTTAGAATAATAACACCTAGAAGCCGCGTCTGAACCAAAACGTAAGCGTAAACGCGTGCCCCAGGGTATTACTTTACTCTATGCGCGTGCCATTTAATTATCCTTGTGTGCGCAACTGCGCAAGCTGAATAAATCTGTCTACACTCTTCTAACGCACACAAAAAATATGGCTTCAGTATTACCATCATCGGGCGTTTACCCACAAAAAATGGGAAAACGTGTTGTTTTGTTATACGACGATTTGCCATGTGTTTAATATGATCTTTAAATACATAAGAAAATATGATTACATTCATAAGTATATTACATATTTATTAATCTAATGACGAATTCCACCGTTCAATGTGTTTAAATTTAAATGCCTGTATGATTGTATAAATTCACATTAAGAAATTATTTTCATAGAATTAATAACACCAACATTTAGTCTAAACAGTATTAAATAGCTGTTATGGCAAATTCAATATTTTTCTCAATATTAAAAACAAACTAAACAAACTGTGTGCAATTTTTTTTCCCAAAACTAGCAACACTGATGTTGATAGGTTTTGTGTTTCAAATTATTTGTTTTTATTTCGATTTACCTACAGGAAATGTATAAAATGTAAGTACTTACGAGGGCGGGTCAATAAGTCCGTGACTTTTGGAATAAAACACAGATTTTTTGATAAACAAATCATTTTATTTTTAAACGTAGTCTCCCTTGAGCTCTATACACTTTGTCCAACGCTTGTCCAATTTTTTTATCCCTTCCAAAAAATATGATTTGTCGAGGTCCTCAAAATAGGCCTTTGTTTGCGAGATCACTTCATCATTGGAGTCAAATCTTTTTCCACCAAGCCATTTCTTCAGGTTTGGGAACAAAAAGTAGTCACTCGGAGCCAAATCTGGAGAATAGGGCGGATGAGGGAGCAATTCATAGCCCAATTCATGGATTTTTGCCATGGCAACTGCACACGTGTGCACCCTTGCATTGTCTTGGTGGAAAAGAACTTTTTTCTTGGCCAAATGAGGTCGGTTTTTTTTCAAATCGTCATTGAAGCGGTCCAATAAGTTGGCATAATATTCCCCATTGATTGTTCTTCCCTTTTGAAGGTAGTCAATGTGGATTATCCCACGTGCATCCCAAAAAACAGTCGCCATAACTTTATTGGCTGACAAACCCACCTTGGCCTTCTTTGGCGCCGATTCACCCTTAGAAACCCACTGTTTTGACTGTTGTTTGGTCTCTGGTGTGTTGTGATGGATCCATGTTTCGTCCACGGTTACAAAACGGCGCAAAAACTCCTCCATATTGCGACTAAACAACGCCAAACCTTCCTGTGAAGTTGTTACACGATTGCGTTTGTGGTCGACTGTGAGCAAACGCGGCACCCATCTTGCGGAAAGCTTTCTCATGCCCAAGTGATCTTTCAAAATTGAAACCACTGAGCCATGCGAGATCCCTACGGCTTCCACAATCTCTTGCGCTTTCAATCTTCGGTCGGCCAACACCATATCGTGAATTTTTTCGATTGTTTCAGGTGTAGAGACCTCAACTGGGCGTCCAGGACGTTCGGCATCTTCAGTGCTTGTACGGCCACAATGAAATTCAGTAAACCACTTTTTTACCATTGAAATCGATGGTGCAGAGTCCCCATAGTATTTATCAAGCTTAGCCTTGGTCTCGGTAATGGTTTTTTTTCGCAAAAAATAATGCTTAATAAGGACACGAAATTCACTTTTTTCCATTCATTCCTCAAATTACTGGGTAGTTTGATAAAGATAGCTGTCGGACACAAACTAACTGACGCAGCAAGTTCAAATTTTGATGGGAGTCAACTGACAGATACCTGTTGCCAGGAGTAGTTTTGCTTTTTCGGTAAAGAGGTCAGAAATTCAAAAAGTCACGGACTTATTGACCCGCCCTCGTACATGTGAAATGAAACTTTATCACTTTCTTTTTGTTTCTCTGATATGCTAGAACACTTCTTCATAGTGCAAACAGTCATTTTAAATTATTTCCCGCCTTAAAACCACTTTAGTGTCAATGTTTAATATGTTGACTACCATCTACATAATTAGCGCGCGCCCAAACTTGCCCGATCGCCTGGTATATGGATTACCATACTACATTTTTTTTTTAAGTTATTTAAACACACTTATCATTTCAAATAACTACAAACATTGAAACCTTACATTGTTGACGTGTTTAATTACTTATAGGTATTGTTTTAGCCATAAAATAAAATAATTTCAGGAATTAATATAAGTACCGGTCTTGTTGCTGTGAAGTCTTTTGTTATCCCTCGATCGTGAGTTATTCCAGACACAATTGAAATCCATTGTTATCGTGGCACCCGAGTGCCTCCTGAGGGTTGAGGGATTAAATAGTATTACACACGTTTCTATAACAATATTTACCTTATCAGTCAGCACTCAGCACTCAGCAGGTCTCAATTCCGAAAAAATGCTAATGACTTTCTATTAAAATATTGCTTAAATATCTGCTATTGCTAAAAGCAGTTCTACAATGTGTGAGGCGCTAATTACGAAAGCCACAGCCGGAGGTTGCAAAGAATACAAAAATTTAATTAAACTAATTTATTTTAAATAAAAAATTACAATACTAACTACTAGCTAGGGGGTGACGATTGATCGAAGAATGATCATAAAGTGAGGACATTTGGGATGGCATCGATCTCATTAGAATATGCTGCGTGGGCGCTTCGTGCTTAGCCGTTTCCGTGCGGAGGTAACCGGGTCACGATTGCGTCAATGCTGATTGTCAGTATCCATGGTCTACCAATATGTAACACCTCCATCCGCAGTTCAGCAACTATTTGAAAACTCTGTTTGAGATAGTTGCTGAGATGTTTCTATGATCTACTCTTATCTCATTAGGATTGGTAGATTTTGTATCTGGAATTGCATAGGTGCCGTTAGCAACATCCGTGCTACTTTCCACTTCAAAGACCACTCTTTCGTAGTATCGGCTTGCTACGACGATGATGAAGGCTATAGCGCTAAGTAGTAATACTACGTATAGGGGGATCGTATTATGGTACAGCAACTGTTCAGCGGCATCTCTTAGATTCACTGACGACTGTAGAGATACTTTGGTACTAACTGTATGAAGGTTTTCTAATTTCATAGTGTCCAAGGTAAATGATGGATGATCCTGGTGCCTCGACTCATCATACTGAGGCATTTCCATTATCTTCATGGCGTGTCCCCTGATGTGCTCGTTCAGGTTGGCTATGGTGAACTCCGCTATCTTGAGGAAGCAGTTGATCGGGATGCTGGATAAATTTAGGCTCATCTCGGTTGCTGTAGTTTGATGAATCTTGGCAGAGAAATTATGAGTTGATCTTTGGACGTTCTGTCTCTATATACCTATAATCTTTGCTAGAAATTGCTATATAAGGTGAGGTAGGACTATAAGGATATTATGATTTTTGTTCGGGATGATTGATAATTTATATCGGATATAAGGTAAAGGATAGACAATCGGCACCTTCATTGTGATTCTATTGCCTATATATAAATATCCTAGCTTAATTTCGTCATAAAAGTCCCTATAATTTATGTCAAGAATTTCATGATTAGAATATAAAATCCTTATTTTCATAATCATACATATCCTTAAAATTATATAAGCCTATAATAGATAAGGGGTGCTCGATGCACGTATAAAGGCTAAAGTATTTTCTAGCTTTGATAACTCACGAGATAAATCTTCGATGTTATCCTGCGCCGTAAGAAGTTTTAGGTACCTACATTAAATGAAGGTGAGGACTGAAATTTTCTATCGGAAGTGTGTTCATTACGTTGCTGTAAATACAGTGTATTAATTACATCATGCACAAATTCTAAAGCCTGTTCAATACTATCGGGTCGCATGCACCGAATACGAGTGCCTAGTGGGTCGCGCAGACCGCGTAGATATAATTGAAGTGTTAACTTTTTATAGAGCGCGCGTTTCGCTTCGATTGTACTCGGTATATTTTCATGCAGACTAATGTATGTCATTAACGTACTAAACAGATTTTGACACTGTTCATAAAACTCTTGAGGGGTTCCCGTACCTTGTGAAAGTAAAGACAAATCGTGATAGAGTGAAGTCTCATCGCGGTGGTCGGCAAATATATTAATTAATATCCTACGAATCTCATTCCAGTTCTCCGGGATACCGTTAGAATTTATTATAGAGGATGCGGGGCCGGTTATCTTGTTTAAGATACCATTTATTAAAGAAAGATTGCTTAACCTATATTCATCACCTTCTCTAACAAATTGAATGACTAATTGATCACACAAATTTACAAACCGCGTTAAAATATTTGAGTGGCCGTCGAACTCGGGAACGAGCTGGAGGGCTTTATAGACTTGGTCTACAGGTGAATCAGCCATACTGCTAGATTTTAAAATATTCTCCTCGTCTATAGTTCCTAAATCCCTATTAGAATCTAACACTAATAATCTATTAACGCTAACTAACCTACGGGACCGCGATTGCCTTGGATGGAAAATCTTGGTGAATTATAGGAAACACAGTAAGGAAAGCAACTCTAGTAGATCTAGGTACTCACATACGCATTTTTGATTTCTGCCGTATCTATGTCTGGATACTCCTCTGGACTGCAGCTCTTGTAGGTTCTGGATAGCCGCTCGCCGTGATCGATTCACTGACTCTAATTTACGACTATCCTACCGACTGCGCCAATTACGAAAGCCACAGCCGGAGGTTGCAAAGAATACAAAAATTTAATTAAACTAATTTATTTTAAATAAAAAATTACAATACTAACTACTAGCTAGGGGGTGACGATTGATCGAAGAATGATCATAAAGTGAGGACATTTGGGATGGCATCGATCTCATTAGAATATGCTGCGTGGGCGCTTCGTGCTTAGCCGTTTCCGTGCGGAGGTAACCGGGACACGATTGCGTCAATGCTGATTGTCAGTATCCATGGTCTACCAATATGTAACACGCTTGTATTGTTATCACATCCTTTAAACGAAAAGACATTAACGTTTGCTAATATTGAATAACAAAAGAACTATTTCTGTTTATGGGGTCAGGTAAAAAGTTAATATTTTGTTATTTATAAATATTAATTCTAAAAAATTAAAGCCGATTACCTAAAGAGTGGGGGTTGGAAATCATGCTTTCTTCTTTTAATAAATTGAGATGTTGCCAAAATACCTAGGTCATTCAAAGCTACGCTTCAAACCCAGTCATTACTTGCATTATACTTGTGATTTTAATGGAAAGTTTAGTAAATTACATTGATCATTGTTGGTTCTTAGAGAACATGTAGGATCATTGACGGATGAAAAGCAACTTTGTGCATATTTAAAACAGACGCTGAATCAAAACTGGACAGAAGATTCAAGTGCATCTCTTTTACTGTTCTGTCAAAAATTTTGTAGTAGAGTCAGTGATAAATGGGCAAGATTTAACCGATTTTCTTTGCCGAACCCTAGCCAATTTTGTAAAAAAAATTGAGATTGGTTAGATAGTGCCATCAACTGGCCAACTAATATAACGTGTGTTTCTCAAACTGAACATCTCCAATGTTCCAAATCTATTTTGAACATCTACGCCTGAACCATCTATGCTAGAGTCATCTACGCCTACACCATCAACATTATATGTATTTTACACCTCCAAAACCATTTGAAGAGTTGGGCAATAAGCAAAAAAGACGACGTGTAGAACTACTTAATAAGTCGTTTTCTCCGGAAGAACTAAATGCTGCAAAGAAATCGATAAAAAATCTTCAAAGTAGTAAGAATACTGAGCTGAAAAAATATATGGAACACTTATATAACCATCCTGAAGATGTTGACAAAGTGAAGACCTGTCTTAGCAATAAAAAAGATAGCAACGTATATACTCCAGAAAAAGCATTATCCCTGTAACGATAGTAGAAAAGCAGTATTTGAATAGAGTCATAAGCAATTTTTCGGAATCGACACTAGGCGCATCAACATTTCACACGAAACTACAGAACGATCAAAGAAGAAAGAACGATTTCACTCGCGAGAGATGCACAAGTGGCAACGTCCCGTCGCGCAAGTGCAAGTTTCGCGTCTTGGCTAGGTATTGTGCATTCCATTTACGTAAAAGATTTGTTAGTCGTAAGCGTGAGTGCGATTAATTTATATAAATAAGGTAAAAAAAAATGTAACTAAGTTGAATTGAATTTATATGATCAGTTAATTCACCGATGATATGTAAAAAAGTCAAGTAAATTGCATTTTTAATCAAAATATAAAATACCAAAAAACCGTATTCTATTGTAAAATACCTGAAAAATACCGCCCATTTAGTATTTTACCGTATTTTTACATCTCTAAGTATGGGAGTCCCGCTTCTTAAAACGTAGTGATTACTAGTTCAGTGCCAGATACTTTGAAGTTTTCTCGTTATCTGGCGCTTTGTGATAGGTGCAGCGTCCAAATACCAGAAACTCATTAAAAAAGTAAATTCACTCTATTATAATATAAAAGCATGACAGTGCTTTATTAAAAAAATTTAGAGACTTAGTTCACTGAATTTATTTAATTTAATAAATCTTAGCTGAAAAATTACAATAATATAATTGGAAATCACTTATTATTTATTTTACATATACAATTCAAAATCAATTCGGTTTGAGCTGTAGAACTGACTATCTTCGCCATGTTTTCTTACCCAGACACCAGTTTTAAAATGACCATCTGATGCCCATTTATGCATTTGTTCTGTTGAGTGGGGCCCTGAGATTTCAGCATTATCATCTTGGCTTCGTTTGAATTCCCATTTTACCTCAGCAGACTCATTACTTTCTTCCACAACATCAGAGGCTTCTGGATTATCTTTACCAAGAGTTTTTTTTTCCTTCTGATCAAAATCATCAGCATACATGTCTAAATCAGCATCTTGATTTTTGCTTTTGTCCTTAGCAATAATGGAACTTATTTTTTCATAAGTTTCTTGATATACATCCATGTTACCAAGTTTAGTTAAAATTTGATTTGCAAGCTCAGTTACTCTTGTAACATGTTTACTATCTTCATCCACAATTCCTGCTTTTTTTCTCTTCCATCTCTCTGCACTAGAAATTTTGGACCCAGCACCTAAAAAAAAAGAAGGAGAATAATACAACATTTTAAAAGATTTTTGCCTGTGGCTTTGTGTAATACAACAATTTTTAGGAATACCCAACATGTATTGTAAAATTGTAAAATGGAAGCTCAATAATCACATATTTTAACTGTCAGAAAAAAATACATGTTTTCAGTAGAATAATGTTATTATTGATTAATTTTTAATTGTTTTAGTATAAGCTTCTTTTATGTCATGGTGCTTGTAAAAAAAAGGTATTTCCAACATTCATCAGATGGCGTGGGCGTAGCCACGGTGGGGCAGGCAAAAAAAAATATCTAGGTACTAACTACAACACTCTTAATATCCGTAAGAAATTTCACACTCGACAGTCTACATAGAAAAAAACGACCAAAACAAAAAAAAATCCTCTTTCAAAATCCTTTTGTTTTTCGTTTGTGTGTGTGTGTGTGTGTGAGTGGTTGAGAGGGAAAGCAACCCGCCACCCGCCGCGCCCGGCCCCGTTCGCATCCGCGCAGCGCAAAGCTTCTTGTTCCTTCTATCGCGGCCCGATTCGCATTGTTTGCTTGTTTACTATTTTATTTTAAAACATTGTGAAAATGTGGACGATCACAACGGCAGTTTCATAACTGAAGCTCAAGTAATAGCAGACGCTCTTAAAGTTAATTTTACAATGCCACGAATCGCGAAAAGACTGACGCTCGGTGCTCTAGCCTTAAAAATGTAATGCATATTTGTAATAAGTACATAATTTCATAAAATAATATTTAAAAATTTAATTACTCTGGATATTTTTAGACTATCGATAATTCAACTATGAATAATATAATAAGCTGGCTGAGAGACTTGGACATTGATGTGTGATCCACGCAGGATATAAGCCATACGAAATGATGATGATGAACTATGAATACGATCCGAGTCCCTACTCTGCAACACAATGAATTTATAAATTCAGCTATATCTGCCCCTCTCACTCATGACAATATCCCAGAGTAAGTGAGAGAGACGGACATAGCTCAGAATTTGTGCCATCACATTGTAAACAAGACAAGCAATTTGTTGTGTAGTAACTTTTATTCAGTTCTGTAACAAAGTTTACAGTGAATACGGTATAACAACACCGATAGCATCACAAGTACTGTCTGTGAAAGAAACTCACGAAAATACACCGTAACTTGAGGGAACAAGATTTATATTGCGTTCACGCGAAGTATTAGTGTGCGTATACAGAGCTGTTGTTTTGCATTATTTTCGTCGGTGAGACACTGCTTGATTTTGGATTTTCGGAACGATACAATAGAGTTGTCGTCTGGTAGAAAACTGACATAAAAAATATAAAAAAGAAGACCAATCGAAATCAGAAACTTGATAACCGCAAGTTAAACTCTGTTTATGTATAAATGGGCATTTTCACTTTAATGTGCAATGATTTTATTTTTGATGAATTTTAACAAAACTTGTATTTTATTGCTAAAACTTGCTTAAGTTGATAGTAAATATAATGTATTTTAGGATTTATATAATAATAAAAATTGTCTAGTTTGTAACAAAAATGAAAGTAATTATTCTATGAATAAAAGGAATAAATAAATCTGCAATCATGACATTTATTATAGTGTAGGAAACATTATACTTAAAATCAACATGAATAAATAAACATTATTGAATTTTTAATAACCATCTTGTAATTTAATTCGGTTTTGTAACATTTTGCGCAAAACGAAATTTATTTTTTAAAGTTGCTGTTTTAATTCTGATAATTTTCTAATGACGTGAGTTTTTTTATAAGGGTATTGAATTTATTTTACGAAATATAAAAAATATGTTACTATTAATGGGAAAATTTTCGAAATATTTAACAAAGATTTATCAACAAAAAACGGGACAGTTACAAATGGACATGACATGTTACAAAACCGAATTTATAAGGTGTCGTCCTCAGTGTGACAAAATATAAAAAAAACATTAGGATTAAATCTCTTATGTTAACAATTGAGCAAACAATTGAAATAATCAAAAAATTTTGTGTTGGCGGTGCAATTAAAGGGGAAAGGATATAATGTATAGGTATACATACTTAAAAACATACAACAAAGTACGCTGAAACTAATTGCCCAACAATAAACATTTTCCTGTTTAAACAAGCCTTTACTTGTCCGTTTTGTAACGTTTCTTGTCTGTCATGTAGTAACGTTACAAAAAAGACGTTACAAAAATGTTTGAGATTTGAAATAAAATTAAATTTATCCATTAAATTGCAACAATCCCTTCATGCTATCATGTATTTGTAATTAACATGTTCTAAGTAATGTGCTGAACTCTAATTAGCCTAGATTTACGCCGTAAAATGTAATAAAAATACTTACTAACCACTAACCAGAAAAAACAGGAACCACAAATTGCACAGAAGATACGTCCATACCACGTTTGTTATTTACTGACACTATTTTCAGTATGGCCGATTCTTTTTAAGTCAAGTAGTCATGGTTGCAAGGCATAAATAAACATTTATCTTCAGTAGTTTCTACAATGGATGGGATATTTGCGTTACAAAACCAGACATGTCCGGAAAACCGAAAAGTATGAGACAAGCTTTACAAATTAATTGTAGTTTAATTATTATGATTCATTTAGCAAAATTTGTATTTCAATAAAAAACAAGAGTACCTTTATCAAATTTGATTATTACATTATTAACCACCAAGTTAAAACGCGTCAAAAACTGAAGGCCAAGTTGGCTACCTAGAAACGGGACAGTATAGAACCGATAATTATCATAATTTGAAATATATTTTTTACGTAAAATTAAATAACGTATGTTTATATATTAGTAAAACTAAGGAAAACCATCATGTCTAATTTAAGTTTAAGCTAAATTCATTACAGTAATTGTTTCTAATTTTTAATAAAATTATTTATGTACAAGGACACGTCGGAAACAGCAATTTGCCATTTAAAGTGAAAATGCCCAAATACAATCATACGATGCAAGAGTCACATCGAGCTTAATATTAATCTAATGTCTGAGTAAAATTGTGAATTTTTTTTCAAAAAAGAATTTGTTCTTTTTTCGTACTTTGTTCCGTTTTGAATAAGAAAGTCAGCTCCAGTCAAATTAAGTCAACAAACAAAATAATAAAAAAAATCCTCTGCATAAAATTACCGACAAATAGTGGGCCCAAAAAAAGATGGGAAACTCTGGTATAGATCTTATGATATAGATAGACTGTCATCGAATTAATATTTGTTTATAAAATTTAAGCGAGCGAGTTATGGAAACGATCGTTGATTCCCCTACGCAGACAGACTCGCTCATTGGAAAAGCATTTTTCGGATAACAACTGACTAACAAACACGATCTCGACCTGATCCCGAAGATGAGGACCCTAGAGCCGCGTTGACACGCCATTACACTTAAGAATGAGTCTGCCAGAAGTCAGCATTAACCAAATCGAGATGGCTCTTAAACAGCTGAAAAATGGAAAAGCCCTTGGAGAGGATGGCGTTACAACAGAGTTGCTAAAGGCTGGAGGTAAACCCGTACTGAGGGAGCTTTAAAAGCTTTTTAACGCTGTCCTGTTTGTAGGGAAAACTCCGGAGGCGTGGAGTAGGAGAGTGGTCGTCCTGTTCTTCTAAAAGGGAGATAAAACCCTGCTGAAGAACTATCGACCCATTTACCTTCTAAGCCACGTCTATAAGCTGTTTTCAAGAGTCATCACGAAGACCGCCTTGCGCGAAGACTCGACGAATCCCAACCACCGGAACAGTACCTTTAGCACAAAAAACTCGAAATCGTTTGCGTATCGAAAGCAAACGACAGAAAGTTTGTGCTTTGTTTTGTAGTTCTCGTTTTGACCGCGCGAGCGCTGTTTATGTTTTCATACTAAATATTTCAATGGCGATACGAACACGCAAACGATTCGAATTCGATAGTTTTTTTGTGCTAGACCCCCAGGCTGGATTTTCGAGCGGATACGGCACCATAGACTATATCCACACGGTGCGGCAGATTATACAGAAAACCGAAGAGTATAATCAGCCCTTGTGTATAGCATTCGTGGACTATGAGAAAGCCTTCGACTCGATCGAGATCTGGTCCGTTTTGGAGTCCCTGCAGCGTTGCCAAGTAGATTGGCGGTACGTCCAAGTGATGAGATGTCTCTACGAAGCTGCCACCATGTCCGTACCGTACCGTCCTACTCGTAATAACATACAGAGTCATAATGTGGACACTGACGGTACGGGTAGTTCACAAGTTCAATGTTGCTCAGCGGGCTATGGAAAGAGCTATGCTCGGAGTTTCTCTTAGGGATAAAATCAGAAATGAGGTGATCCGGCAGAGAACTAAAGTTACTGACATAGCCCACCGGATTAGCAAGCTGAAGTGGCAGTGGGCTGGCCATATTAGCCGCAGAACCGACAACTGCTGGGGTAAACGAGTTCTTGATTGGAGACCGCGTCTCGGCAAACGTAGTATAGGTAGGACGCCCTCAGGCTAGGTGGAGTGATGATTTGCGCAAGATGGCTAGCAGGAGCTGTATGCAAGAAGCCGAGGATCGACCTCAGTGGCGTGCAACTGGAGAGGCCTATCTCCAGCAGTGGACTGTGATAGGCTGATGGTGATGATGACGATAATGATGATGATGATGATGATCATGAGATACAAGGTGCTATGGGGTGTAACCCTTTTGTATGAAAAAATTAACTGGGGTAAGACCGCGGGAATAGTTTGCTAGTCATATTTTAGACTGCTGCCCCACCCTGAGCCCATGGCTGGCTACGCCCATGTCAGATGGTAGGATAATAATGGCATCAGGTGGTCATTTTCCAGAAAATGTTAAAATGCAACAAATTACCTAGACGTTGTAAAGTTTTAGCAATTGTTTCTTTTGGTTTCATATGCTTCATAATCTCTTTATAATTCTCTATCAAATTAAATGCTTCTTCTGGTTCCTCTTCATCACTGCTGGATTCATCACCCAGGCCTTTTTTATCATCATCCTTGTGAACTTTATATTTATCTTCTGGTCTGCCCTTGACTTTGACCCAGTCTATATTATCAAGCCAACCATCTCTAACCTCCTTCTCTTTCTTCCAATGATAATGCCCTTGAGTATCAAAATGGCCTTCTTCAAGTTCTTCTTTCATGTTAAAAGGTGTTATAGTGATCTGAACATGTAAAATAAATATTGATAAGATTTTGTAACACATATAAAAAAAACCCTTCAACCACTTTACAGTCTGACTCAGCTGTCATAAAACACTGATCTCATCAGACAGCTGAGAGATCAATACAGTGTGAGTCTTCACTATGTGCACATATTAAAATATGGTAAGATATGTTTAATTTTATCGAAGGAAAACTTCCTTTCTATTACTTATCATCTTAATTTAACTATTCTTAAGATCGTAATAAATGATGCGATAGGAATGCCATTCTGCCATAATTGCTAAAAAAAATTTGTGATTGAGATAATGTCATGAAATTTTTACCTAGTGATAGCTAATACGATGTAGAATAATTTAAAGTTATAAAAAATGGAGGTAAATACGGGGTTTTAATAAGAAATTTTACAATTATTAATTTTCGGGTTTGTGATCACCAACCCGCATTTGGCAAGCGTGGTGATTAAGCCAGTACCCATCGTTGCTATGGTAACTTGAATTCAATGATGGAGGCCTCTTCCCTGCAGTGGGATGATTATAGGCTGTTACTTTACTTTACTTTACACTGTATAAGAGAGACCCAACATAATATGTATTTAATTACAATTTTATTACTATGCAAGCATAGCTGCAGCTCTTTGAGGATTAATGGTAAAAATAAGTGTCTATCTCAAGCTTATGCTAATTCTTTGTAACACACACCAGGAAGTGAATTAATACTATAGGGGTTAAAATACAGGTATCAAATAGTACAGTCTTAATCCACTGTTGAATAATATCTAATAGGTTGGTTGATAGCAATCAATTGTTTGTACCCCAGGGCTGCAGGGGTATCGTGTAAACCTTTTCATGTAAATCAATATTAATGTAAAAATTACATAATTAAACAAATTTTTACCACGCGCCCCCCTGACTTCACTGGGAGATATCTCTCCTACCCCCTGCCCCATACCCAGCCCCTGCACTCTATGGCCAAATTCTAACTTATACCAATATTATGGATTATTCAGATACTCAGTACTCACTTCACCTTCCATTCCACCAACGCCGTCTTCTTCGCCTTCGATATCATCAGCATTAAGAACATTGTTTTTCTCATCTTCCGCGCCGCTATCTTCTTCATCGGAGTCCAAAGAATGTTTTTTCCCTTCTTTCTTGTGGACTACCTCATTTGGTACATCAAATGCTTCCGTAGCAGATCTCTTAGCCATTGTTTTCGATATTTCTGTAATATTTAGGATAAAACCATATCGTGTGACGCTATAAGCAAATCGCAAAATGAGTATCCTTAAATTAGCAAATAGGGCAAGCACACTGTGAAGCACACTAAATATGTACCAAAACAATGACACATAATATTTTACACAAAAATGAAATAATCCACACACACAATCCACACTACAGAATACAATACAATTAACTCTTTTTTTTTCTATAAAAATTTTACTGCTTCGGACGAGTCCATACAGCCTAGTCTTTAGTATTATAATGTCAATTTATAATAATACAATATCATAAATCTATATATATAAAAATGAAAACTGATTTAATGACTGACTGACTGACATATCAAAGCACAGCCCAAACTACTGGGATTTAAAATCTGAAAATTTTCACCGTGCTTCCTTTTGTAGTATAGGTGAGCACTAAGAAAGGAATTTTGGAAATTCCGCCTCTGAGGGGGTAAAATGGGCCCCATAAGTTTGTATGAAACTCCGTCAGTTTTGAAGCTAAGTCGATGAAAATTGGTATCCAGCTACCTGATTAGAAATTATGAATGACGTCTTTAAGGATTTTTATAAATTTAATCTTTAAGGGGATAAAAAATAGGGGCAAAGTTTGTTCGGTTCCGCGTCATATCCATACTCTTTACATATTTGTACTCTCTGACTTCACTTAGTTTGTTATTATGACATTTAATGTGTCAATCAGAAAATAAATATCATTTCTTACAAATAGAATAGTATTATTTTAGAATTCAATAATAGGCGCCGAAAAGGATGAATTAAGTAAGTTAAAACGTACACGAACTTCATTAAAGGCTGCATTATAAAATTCGGCAGCTAGATACAAACCCTACGAGAAATTTCTGATTATGAATTAAAATTAGTGAGTGACCAGTGACAAATGTACAAAATTACTAAGAATAATTTGGAAGAGATACGACAGCAAATAATTAAATTACTGATGACCCACAGTTGGAAAATGAGATGGAAGGAAAAAATAACCTTCAGGAATTTACAACACAGCATACACTAAAATTGGAGAGTTTGAATTTGATAGCACGAAACAATTCCATGTAGGTATGCAGCAAAGGAGGAGCAAAGGTCGGCCACAAACAAACCTTAGGACATCTAAATTGAATTCAGTACCATTCGACAAGGACGAAACATTCAAAAACATCATTAAACGGTTGGATACTTACTTAAAACTGAACAGATGTGATGATATGGATGCAAGGCAATACACGTTTCTAACATCTTTGAGCCCAGAATTATATCAGAAAACGTATTATATTATATTTATGTGCTCAACGGGATCCTTGTGAGTTAGAATTAGAGGAGTTAGATAAAATTCAGTTAGTAAATTATCAACAACTCAAAATTGGACAGATTACTAGAAGATTTAAAAATGGTGTATGATGGAACTCTTGTTTGCATATCAAACTATAAAGCTCAATTAGTGATTCAAGAAAATGTGACACCGAAGAACCGAAGACCGACACGAAGAAATAAGGAGGCTATGTAACGAAAATAATATGACAAAACTTAAAAGTTCCTATTGGCTGTCTTATCTATATTTAGGAACATATTCAGAAAATAAATATCAGTAATTACTATAAGAATGGTATTATCATTTTTAGGGTTCCGTACCCAAAGGGTTAAAACGGAACCCTATTAATAAGACTTCGCTGTCTGTCCGTCTGTCCGTCTGCCTGTCACCAAGCTATATCTCAAGATCCGCGATAGCTAGACAGTTCTATTTTTGCTACCGCAATAACAACAAATACATATTTAAGGGGGGCTCCCATAAAAAAATGCCATTTTTGGCCTATTTTTGCTTGCTACTCGTATCAATAAATGGTAACAGGTTGGCACTACATTAACTAAATTAATGTAGGTACCTACTGTTGTTTACGTTGTCAATGGTACGGAACCCTTCGTGCGCGAGTCCGATTTGCACTTGGCCGATTTTTGTTTATACGGTAGAGACAAATGTTGGGACATCGAAAAAAGTGTATGAAATTACACTGATATGACATTGTCAACTATATTAGGCAGTACAAAAATACTTCATAAACTGGGCAAAGACCCGTATCTCAGGCAGAAAAAGGTACCAAGAGTGTTACAACAAAACTAAGCAGCTGACTGGTGGATGAAATCAATATAGACTGGTAGACCATTTGACAAGCTTTCATTTAGAAGATAATTTGATAAACTTCCATTTAGTAACGATTTATTTTTTCTAGGACGCACCGCTTTTGAGGTCCTGGCAAAGTTTGTTTAGTTATACTGCCTTTCTAAAGCATTCCAATTTATCTTTTTATTTAATTTCCTGAATATTTAAAAACATACACTTTTATAACATGAAAATTAAACGTTGAAAAAAAAATCATCTCACTTCATAATTCCGTGTTGCTTAACTTAGAATTAGCTACCACCACCTCCACCACTAATGACCAAGCAGCAGTAATTAATTATGTTTCGCTTACATCATTTGAAGCTGAAGAAATAAATAACAATTTATAGACACAGTAGTCAGTAGGTACAGACGAATCAGTTCTCTATCCTGTCAAGTTTCTGAACACTAATTATCCTGCTGATCATCCTCTACCATTCATGCCTCGAACCTACATCCCACATAAAAGTTTTGTGAAACTACGTCAGATTTTTGGCATACATTTTGTAGTGTTGTTTATAAGGATTTTTTTATAAATTAATATTTGAGGGGTGAAAAACAGTGGAAAATTGTGTGGTTCATTATTTGTGTTTAACATCATAATGAGGTACTTGAAACTTCGTCTATCGATTATGAAGGGAGAATGACATAGGACTGCCTTTTCCAGAGCTCTACACCGATGCTGGTACTACACCGTCTAGGTCGTCGTTCACCGTCCGATCTAGGTCTTTTATCCAAACGTAGTATGCAAGCAAATTGTCTTTGTAAAATCGCCTTACTTGGTTGGAAATTAAGAATGTGGTTTTTTACGCAGGGCCTTTCTTACAGGGCTCTACGCCAGTGTTGATCATATTCGAATAGAGCCTTGCAAGATGCTTTTAATGGTTTGTTGTACTACAACACTGACAGTTTTTAAAGCTTCAAATGATATTGTACTTCAAATTTCATGTAAATGCAAATAGATGTGGTGCGAGCTTGCTTGGACCACGGTACGCTAGGAGAACCAACACAGATCCCTAAAACGATAGTTTAAATCGGCCTCTTTCATCCAACTATTGTATCAACGGACCCCGGCAACGACGTATCGGCTCCCACTAAGTGCCCACCACCACCTCGCCCGAGATGGCAACCCTCGGCACCGTAGGCAAAGGAAGTGGAGGAAAAGAGTGGAGGAGAGGGGGTTTAATCGTGACGAAAACTTTGTAACAGATCACGCGCGCGAAGCCGCGGGTATCAGCTAGTACTTACATAAACATAATAGCCTAACCTAACCTAAACTAACCTAACTCATTGAAATGTATGTGTGGTTTATACATTTCAATGATTAAAGGAATTTTACGTGAAAACGTAGATCAGAGTCAAATAGGAGCCTTTCCTTGTTTCTCACTCTAATTTGATTTATCCTACTCACTGACACATTATTATAACAATGACATCGCTTTATCATAATAATTTCACTTCACTTGCTTAGGATAATTTCACAAAACAACGAAACAAAGTCAAATCTCTCTCCTTTAGTTTCCCGCGCAAAACTCACAATTTACTCTGACAGAACCATCCTGGCAAAAACCATAGATATAGGATACAAGTAGATCCACTGACAGCCCGATAATGCGTGACCAGTTTTGATTTGTCAATGTGTGTGTTAACTAGTGACGTACCTTTAACATTTTTGGACTATCGATAATAATTGCAGTTTGTCGTTTGGAAAATAATGTTTACTGTCACACTGTTTTTATCTCGAGATTATGCACCTACTTTGCGGCATACCTAACCGCCCTCACTTCTTACAACTATAATAGTGGGCAGATAAATGTGCCCGGTGAGTATATTTTTTACATATAATTTAAAAATAAACAGACTTAATTAATAAAAAAAAATAACAGCCATTGTTAATTAGTTTTCTTTATTTATTTCTTCAAAAGATTTTCCCTTGTCATCTGCTGTGCCTAGTTAGCTTATCAATGGCAGTAAGTGAAAAAGAACAAGTAAACGAAATCTGAATAAACATTTACATTCTGATGTATCAAACACTGATTATTGACTTTTATACAAGATTATCTTAGTTATGTGATTCCTTACAGTTTCCTTCTTCAAATTGTTAAGTTGACATTCATTTGAGACGCTAAACGTAAAATAACATCAAATTTCTCCGGAAACATTCAAGATAAATGTCGACAATTAAATAGTATCGATAAATTTGGGTCAAGCTCTAGCGTACATGTAAAATATTTCGATAAATTATTTATCCACCAAAATAATGTAAATAATCGATACATAGAACTTTACCTATACAAAATATTAAAATGAACAAGTGGATTGAAATAATTTTATATTTACAACTTAACAACAAGATCAAATTCAACAAAAATAACGCGTTTTTACGATGACGACTTTCTACGTATTTACCTGTGAAATGAGCAATTTTCTGGATTATTTTTGTGGTTGACTCCACAGGCACTCACAGAACATGTGACCATTGTTAAATAAAATTGTAATTACTTCAGATAATCTACGATGTACTAGATAATTACATAAAATGTTGAACCTTATATCGCATATGCCACTGGATGTCACTCTGTCAAATACGACAGGTCACAAAACGAAAAGATTTGTTTTCTTTTTCTATCTTGCTAGATTTCCATAAGAGGTTTTCTTCTATCTCGCAGGCTTTGTCCGTCTATTATATTCTACGTTTATTGCAAAAACACAGAAAGAGAGAAGTACTGAAGTAGAATCGTCCCTCTTGGGACAGGCGAAGACATGAGCCATACTGCCTGGTCTTTTATAGAGTTTCTTGATCTCCATCTTGTAACGGTCGCGGGGTTTCTACTATCAGGGACGTTGCTTCTAGGAGAATGAGTAGACCAGTTCTTCTTGTAAGGCTTCTTTACCCGTCTCTATACTTACATAAACATAATAGCCTAACCTAACCTAAACCTAAACTAACCTAAGTCATTGAAATGTTTGGGTGGCTTATACATTTCAATGATAACTCCTGTAGTTTTACGCGAGAACATGGAACAGAGGTCAAATAGGAGCGCCTTTCCTTGTTTCTCACTTTTATTTGATTTATCCTACTCACTGACACATTATTATAACAATGCCACTACTTTATCACAATAAATGCCGCTTAAGATAATTTCACAAAATTACGAAACAAAGTCCAATTTTCTCTTCTCGTTTCCCGCGCAAAACCGACAAAAACACACACTTTTGTTAGCTTTTGGTTGTTTTGACCCTTTCGGAACCAGCTGCCATGTCTTTCGTAGGAATTCTACATTAAAAATTCAATAAATACATAAAATATCTTAAATACTTACTTACACCTAATAACTTCACCTAAACCACAGATAATGTAATACTAGTTACCTAAACTAACCCAACGTATGGTGGGTTTATACATTTCGATACCTTCAGGTTCAATTGTCGTATAAACCAAAATCTTTTACGTATCATCACCAAATCGTACTTTTCAGGAGAGCCAAAAAACGTTTTTTTATTTATTAAAAAAATCATAACTTTTTTATTTCAGAAGTTACTAAAAAATGACCAAGAGAAAACATTCTTAAAATTTTGCGATGGAAAAATCTAAATATTCAAAACATGCCCATCTTCGTTAGTTTTAAAGTTAGTTTGGATTTACGTCTTTAAAAAACACACTCGGTGGTTTATACGACGTCCTATAATGGATCTAAAAATATCTCTTTACGTCGTATTTGAATTTTTAGTAAACATGAGATTGCAATTGCTGACGTAAAGACCGATAGATGTAGATTTTTTTGGTTTTTACAACCATTGATTATAGTGATTTATTTAAATGAATTAATAAATCATTGTATAAAAGTAATGTAATGTTGACTATAAGCACACTTTTATTGTTTCGAGAATGTATAGAAATATATTTTTAGTGTTTTATCTATATTTGGTTGATGTAGATAAAATAAAATTGCCAAAGTGCGAAAATAACTTTCTTTTATTGTTTTTATGTTACAATGTTGAAGCAAAATTATGGCACAACATTAAGAATTTTTAATAACTCTAAGTAGAAAAAATCAACATATTGCAACTTAAAAGACGAAACTAATATTCACTTCTTTTATGCAATTATGGCAAAAAATTAAGACTTCTTTCCCGGTTCAGGGCTGCCGCCAATAAAATTGATTTCGATTGGTTGTGATGAATTTGAAACTTTTGAACAGGGAGTAGAGCCATGGTGTGCTCGGGAGAGGAATTTTTAGTTTTTTGAGAAGTTCAATGGTGAATTTATCTTTTTACAACTTTCATTATTGCTAAAAGTGACCATTCATGGCAATAATTAAAAGTTTGGGTACTTTCAAAGAAAGAAATTCATTAGAGAGCATCTCAAAAAGTTATAAATTGCTCTCTTGAGTACACTGTAACTCGTTTTCTGAATTTATCACATTTAGTCGAAGTTGATAGGCAGCGGCACTGGACCTGAAAAACAGCCTTATAGTTATGAAAATAATTCAAAGTAGAAATAACTAATCAACTTTGTTAAACTCAAAAAATAAAAGTTCCTAGACCACCAAACAAGATACGTTTTTAGTGGCTAATAAAATAACATATTAATAACAATATAAGCCTAGGCCTATGTAGAATATGTGAAACAAAATACTAGTCAATCCGCTCTTCCTCGTCTTCTTCATCAGTTAGCGTTAGAGTATCAGGTACATTACTTCCGTGTGATAATTGTAAAAGTCAGTATGAAATCTCTTTGGTATTACTCCATTATCGCAGAGACGTTTTAAGTCCCTATATTTTGCACCATAAGCGTGGACTTACGACATTGAAATCTTTCAATGCGTCTTAACACTCTTAACGTAAAAACCATTTGCAATTATCATAGATTTTTACGCCCGGGCTTAAAAAAATGTATGGTCATTACATCTTAACAGAAATACCAAAAACAACCACTCGGCTTTTACACTGTTTTTATGGAACTGGTTTAACTTTTCGGCAATGATTTTTTAGGGTGTATAAACATTTTTTTAGCGAATTTAAACATTTCGGATATACAGATCGATAGAGTAAAAATTTTGATCAAAATGGTATATTTAACTCGATTTGGCCAAAATGGTTTATACGCCAATTGAACCTGAAGGTATCGATTTCAATGATCACAGTACGCGAGAATGTGGATTCGAGTCAAATAGGAGCTCCTTTCCTTGTTTTTCACTTTTATTTGATTTATCCTATTTACTGAAACATTATTTATTATTATTTTAACAATGCCATAACTTTGTCACAATAAATGCCGCCTAACAGTTAATTTCATAAAATTACGACTAATGTACATATATTTCTTTTCGCTTCCTGCGCCCGGCTCCGAAAGAAAGGACAAATAAACAAAAAAAAAAAGGATGAAAGCTTTGAATAAACAGCCAACTGCTATAAGGCATGAACACCTAAACTGGACTGCGCAGTATCTCAAAAAAAACGAGCCGAGAGAGAGGTTCGAAAGTAAGTGCCTCCTTTTCTAATACGGTGTCCATAAAATATTATCTTCTCGGATAGCCTTACTGGATTGAAAAATACTTATTGTATTAAAAACTATCTAAAACGGATAATATCAGTATATAAACTTGAAAAATTTTTTGTCTCAGGCGGGACTCGAACCCGCATCTCCTCGCATGCCGGGCGGGCGCCATACCATTAGGCCACCGAGACACTGCGACACAGCGCGAATTTTTCAAGCATATTCTTACGCTGTGAGCCAGCGTTGCTTCATCAAATGTTAGGAGTTTGCACCCTTAACACCCGAAAGAAACATCTTTGCAGATGTTTGACAGTCAGTTAAGATGAAACAGCTATTTATATACTTTATTTGATATTTTAGCAACTTAATTGCACTTATAATATCAGTATATAAACTTGAAAAATTTTGTCTCAGGCGGGACTCGAACCCGCATCTCCTCGCATGCCGGGCGGGCGCCATACCATTAGGCCACCGAGACACTGCGACACGGCGCGAATTTTCCAAGCATATTCTTACGCTGTGAGCCAGCGTTGCTTCATCAAATGTTAGGAGTTTGCACCCTTAACACCCGAAAGAAACATCTTTGCAGATGTTTGACAGTCAGTTAAGATGAAACAGCTATTTATATACTTTATTTGATATTTTAGCAACTTAATTGCACTTATAATATCAGTATATAAACTTGAAAAATTTTGTCTCAGGCGGGACTCGAACCCGCATCTCCTCGCATGCCGGGCGGGCGCCATACCATTAGGCCACCGAGACACTGCGACACGGCGCGAATTTTTCAAGCATATTCTTACGCTGTGAGCCAGCGTTGCTTCATCAAATGTTAGGAGTTTGCACCCTTAACACCCGAAAGAAACATCTTTGCAGATGTTTGACAGTCAGTTAAGATGAAACAGCTATTTATATACTTTATTTGATATTTTAGCAACTTAATTGCACTTATAATATCAGTATATAAACTTGAAAAATTTTGTCTCAGGCGGGACTCGAACCCGCATCTCCTCGCATGCCGGGCGGGCGCCATACCATTAGGCCACCGAGACACTGCGACACGGCGCGAATTTTCCAAGCATATTCTTACGCTGTGAGCCAGCGTTGCTTCATCAAATGTTAGGAGTTTGCACCCTTAACACCCGAAAGAAACATCTTTGCAGATGTTTGACAGTCAGTTAAGATGAAACAGCTATTTATATACTTTATTTGATATTTTAGCAACTTAATTGCACTTATAATATCAGTATATAAACTTGAAAAATTTTGTCTCAGGCGGGACTCGAACCCGCATCTCCTCGCATGCCGGGCGGGCGCCATACCATTAGGCCACCGAGACACTGCGACACGGCGCGAATTTTTCAAGCATATTCTTACGCTGTGAGCCAGCGCGGCGTTGCTTCATCAAATGTTAGGAGTTTGCACCCTTAACACCCGAAAGAAACATCTTTGCAGATGTTTGACAGTCAGTTAAGATGAAACAGCTATTTATATACTTTATTTGATATTTTAGCAACTTAATTGCACTTATAATATCAGTATATAAACTTGAAAAATTTTGTCTCAGGCGGGACTCGAACCCGCATCTCCTCGCATGCCGGGCGGGCGCCATACCATTAGGCCACCGAGACACTGCGACACGGCGCGAATTTTTCAAGCATATTTTTCAAGTTTATATACTGATATTATAAGTGCAATTAAGTTGCTAAAATATCAAATAAAGTATATAAATAGCTGTTTCATCTTAACTGACTGTCAAACATCTGCAAAGATATTTCTTTCGGGTGTTAAGGGTGCAAACTCCTAACATTTGATGAAGCAACGCTGGCTCACAGCGTAAGAATATGCTTGAAAAATTCGCGCCGTGTCGCAGTGTCTCGGTGGCCTAATGGTATGGCGCCCGCCCGGCATGCGAGGAGATGCGGGTTCGAGTCCCGCCTGAGACAAAATTTTTCAAGTTTATATACTGATATTATAAGTGCAATTAAGTTGCTAAAATATCAAATAAAGTATATCTAAAACGGATTTTATGCACTAATAGACTATTAGCAGCAGGTGACTATTACTAATAGTCAGCTAGCAGGTGACTATTAGTAATAGTCACCTGCTAGCCCATGCTATTTATCTTGATTTAATTAGGTATGTTCTTTACTATTGTGGAATAGGAGAGTTACAGTGGATCGTTAAGTTGAAGTGGTAGTAGACTTGTCACGTTGTGATTTCTGAGCTGCGCACTAATCTCTAAATACTCACATTTAGTTAATACATTCATTGTTTCATTATTAAAACACATTTAATTTCACTTCAATAATAATCGAGTTTTGTTGTTTTGGTTAATAATAATAATAATAATAATATAATCATTTATTTTCTCTCCTAAAAGTAGTACAGTATACGTGGTTGACAATAACATGATATCATATTATATTTACAACTTTTGTGAGAGACTGGTGTCTATACTGGGTATAATCCCTGTGTGACAGATCGCCAGGCCCTCACCCTCTGAACCAAAACTAACTTGTGCATGATAAGAGAGTAATTAAATAATAAATAATTTGAACCTTTATTAATTTGCTATAAAGTATATGTGCTTATACTAATGCTTCTTTTGTGCTTGTGAGTGTGGGTGAGTGTGTATGAGCGTAGGTGAGTGTGTCTGTGTGCGTGTATCCATCCAGAGTGTGTATAGTCTATCTATGTCACAACTGTCAATAAATTTTCTGTAGTTTCATAATCAATATTAAGTAACCACTCTTGTAATATTCCTTTGCATTTTCGTTTTGTAAGAGAGTAGTAAGATAGGTTTTTATTCAGTTTATTGTATAAGTACCCTCCAAGAAAGCAGTAAAATTTTTGTGTAAATTTGAATTTGAAGCTGTGACTAGGACAGATGTCATTTTTCCTCCTTTTATTTTCCAGTTTAGGATCATATTTAAGTTCTGAATGTTTTTGTAAAATTGTATGTAAAATAAATAATTTGCGAACCGAGAGAACCTTGCATTCTCTGTACAATTCACTAGTTGGATAGGTGAACGGAAGGGATTTACTAACTTTCAGCACAGCTCTTTGTGCTTTTTCGAGTTTTATCATAGTTGTCTTTGATGATCCTCCCCAGGCTGTTATGCAGTAAGTAATAAGAGACTGACAAAGAGCTAAATAAACCATTTTAATTATTTTGTAGGATGCAACATGACGAAGATTTTTAAAAACAAACATTATTTTCGTATTCTTGACGTTAATAGATCTATGTGCTGGTAAAAGTTTAGTTGACTGTCAATCATTATTCCTAAATATTTTATTGACTCAGTGCTGTTTAGGTTTGGACAAGAGCAATCAATATCGGTCTGGGGGCAGCAGTGAGCTTGTAAAGAGAGAGATTGGAGATCCGATGCAGAAAGTTTTCTTTTTGAAAAAGGAATGTATTTGGTTTTTTTAACATTCAAAGATAACTTGTTTTCATTAAGCCATTTGGTAACCTTATTGAAACCCTTTTGCGCGTTATGAAAGACTTCCGGCCATGTTATTCCGCTAAAAAGTAAAGCCGTATCATCTGCAAAAGCAATGATCTTCCCATTTGTCATTTGGAGTTCGCAGAGGCCATTTATGTAGGTTAAAAATAAAGTAGGGCCAAGCACACTGCCCTGCGGGACGCCATATTCAATCGGAAGATCATCACTGTAGTACTCACCAATTTTTACCCTTTGATATCGATCAGATAAATAATCTTTGAAAAGTTTTAACTGAGTATCTCTTATACCAAGTCTTTCCAATTTTCTTAACAAGAGTGGTACAGACACTGTGTCGAAGGCCTTTGCAAGATCCAGAAATATTACTAAGACTTTTTGATTACAATCCAATTTAGAAACGATGTGATGTATTAATTCATGTACAGCATCATTTGTAGAGTGTTTCGACCGAAAACCAAATTGGAAAGGAGAAAGTAGCTTGTTATTTTGTAAGTAATTAGTTAGACGTCTATTTAGCAATTTTTCTAAAATTTTTGATAGAGTTGGTAATATGGATATAGGTCTATAATTGTCGACACAGTTTCTGCCACCACTCTTGTAAATTGGGTGGATTTCAGCAAGTTTCAGTTCCTTAGGAAATTTGCCAGTTTTGAAGGAAAGATTGCAAATGTATGTAATCAAAGGTAATAATAAAGTTTTATAATTTTTTAGAAAAACAGCAGATATATTATCTCTTCCAACAGAAGAGTCTGATTTGAGGCTCATTATTAGAGCGTCAATTTCTTGTTGGTCAGTATCAAAGAGGGCAAGAGAGTTAGTATGGATCTTATCTGGAAAAATAAGGGGCGTAAGGGTGTTGGTGGAATTTTCCTCTGCTGAAGTTTTCCCAATATTAACGAAAAATGTATTAACTTTATTTACTGAAGTGTTGGGATCATACTTATTGATTAGTTCCAGTGCATCCTGGTTAATTTTATTTGTATTAGTTACTGACTTAATTGTATTCCATAATTTCTTATTATTCGTTTTAGCGGCATTTGTTAGCTCAGCTTTATTATAATCCGTTTTTAGTTTTTTTAGTTGTTCGCTGCAATAGTTCCTGTATCTTTTGTAAATAGTTTTAATTATTTCATTGTCTGGGTCTTTTTTACATTTTTGATGAAGCTTGTCGCGATGTCTTAAGCATCTGAGGATTCCTGGATTTATCCAAGGTTTTTTTACTGTTTTACGGTTTGATGATTTTATTACTGTAGTGTGGTTATTTATGGCATTGTTTAGGATATTTATCAAATGTGAAGTAGCTAGGTTTACATCATTAAAGGTATAAATATTACTAAAATCGGTGTTAATTAGCTCCTGTTCTAACTTACAATAATTTACACGTTTTATAATTTTGTTAAGTGGTCTATTTTGTTGATGTGGGTTGATCTGTAGAAGTAATATAGTTGCATCATGGTCAGTGATAGATGTCTCAGCAACGTAGCAGATGGCTTCTTTTTTCGTTTTAATGATAACATGATCTAAGCAAGTTTTAGAATGCGTAGGGAGTGTATGTGCAGGCAAAAAACCATTTGCTGCAATTAAATTTAGGTAGGTAGCACTATTTGGATCTTTGGTGCCCATGATGATATCGATATTGATATCGCCAGTTAAGATTACGTTATTAACGTTTGAGAATTGATTTAAGTATAGCCCAAGAGATTGAATGAAAGTAGTAGGGTCTTTGAAACTGGGTGGTCTGTATATCGCTATAACAAAAGTATCATTATTTACCTTCAACGTCACATTGTTGCATTCTGCAATAACTGTATTATCAAATAAAACACTCAATGATTGTTTGCAGTATACAACCACGCCTTCATTTTGCGTTGGGTTATGTACATTACTATAGTGAATATATCCATCAATCTTAGGGATAATATAAGTTGATAATAGCCAGCATTCAGTGAAGATTATTATGTCCCATTCAATTTGACTTCGTTGTAATAGTATCAGAAAATCGTCTATATTTCGGGTGATGCTTCTAATGTTTTGATGAATAATTTTTAGATGTAGGTCTGGGTTAGGTATGACATTTATGCAGTTATCTATATTATTTAAGATTGACGAATGAGCTATTGTGAAGTGATCAATATCATCACTTATATCTTTAATAGAATTGAATTTTTATGCGTATATTATTTATGACACATTGGAGTATGACTAATGTAAATGAGTTAAGTGTTGCATTATTTTGCTTATTTGTGTATCTGTGAGGTTTAAACTGTGGAATTTCAAAGAGCGAATTTATGAGTGTATTGATGATTATGGGTAAATAGTTTCTCATATGAGTTGATGTTTGACAGTGGTACAAGCACAGTAACTGAAATAATATTGTAAGTAAGATAGTACACTTGTAGATAAAAACACTTATCATGACAATACAAGCAAATACATAAAACCAATTTAACAAAAAAAGGCGGAATATCCGTGGTAGTCAGATGTTGTTTTTAAGTTTTGTAATAACTTCTTCTGATTCCACTCGGTATACAGGCTGTTCATCATTTTTGCGCAAGTAGATTTGACCTTTTGAAGTCCAACAGTAGGTATATTTATATTCACGGGCGAATAATCTGGCTAAATGAAATAGCTTCTGTGTTTTGAACGTAAGAGTTTCTGGTATAAATATGGGTGTAGTTGGGCCACTTAGTTTCAAATGGCCTGTATTCAGCTTTTCGGCTCTAGGTTTCTGTCTGTTGAATACTTTTACAGCCTGTAGAATTTTTTCTTTCTTTAGCACACTTTGCCTCTCGACAATAATTGGGCTGGCAGAATTCTTTTTTGAGTTGATACGATATATATCTATTATGTCCGACTCTAGAATGTCTTCTTTCACAGAATGAGCTAGAGTTTTTATAATAGTACACATCTCTTCTTTAGTTTCCATGCCTTTTGGGTGCTGTGAGAGCCTTGGAACATTTCTTATTTCTAAACCAGTTGACTTTAATTTACGCTCCAATGTTTCCAGTTTATTTTCCAAAGTTAAGACATATTTTTTATCATTCATATTTTCTTCCTCAAGTTGATGTAGCTTTTCGATCACAGTGTCATATTTATCGGATAAAAATTCAACGCTAGTTTTCAGCTCATTGTTTTGCTGTGTAATATCATTAAAACGCTTCTCAACAATATCTGATAATGAAGAAAATAATCCTCTCATTTCCAACTTCAAAGAATGAATAGCATCATCATCATGTTCGCGCTTACGTTTAGGTCGTACGCATACATTGCCGCTTTCACTACGTTCCGATGGCGTATCTGAGTCATACGACTGGGGTGCACGCACAGCTGTGAGTTGTGCGAGAGGGGCACCTTGTGCGGCGGGAGGCGGGGAGCGACGTAGTGGCATAGCGAGCGACAATGTTTATATAACAAGTACCAGGCTAGCAGGGATTACTTAGAGATTGATATTATGTTTGCAATGAGAGGTCTCTAAATTGGACACCGATCGGTGTTTTCATACAAAAATCCTATCCGCCACTGTAACTTGAGCTCTTAGTTTTTATTCAAATTGGCACTGGCAAATATATTCCTGTCCTTTACTTACTACAGTAAGTGGCCGAAGAGTTATTGATCTGTCAATGACAAAGAGCTGTCAGTTGCGCATGCGAATGTCCGTATGCTCTGAATGACTAAAATAACGTTACGTTCGTTTGTCTTCGTTTAGCAAACGCACGGAACCACATACTCATTTCACAAGGGTCGTGAATGAATTATTTCAAGAAATATCATAATATTTGTTTTTTATATTTTTACGAAATGTATGTTAAAGTCATAACTTATTTAATGAAACTTCACGCAGACGAAGTAATTTTCATGAGCCTGGCAGAATGACGTTCGACCCACGACAGATGTTTAAAAAGTTAATAAAAATAATAGGGGTCAAAGTATGAAATTGCCGATTATTTTCCCACTTTTTATTTTGTTTATAGCTCTTAAGTATAGTCGTATTATTGCGTAATTCTTTTTGTATTGTATCAAAAACTAATCAAGTAACTTTTGACTAAAAAAAAAAATGCAATCCTAGTGCCTATTACTTCAAAGGAAGTCGTTGAAAAGACCCCTTACAATGTGTCAGCTGACCTTCTTGCTTCAATTAAGTATATTTGTATTATATACTTTGATTTTCAGAAATTTAAATACTACAATGCGTAGCTTTATAACCATCTAACTTTCACCTTTAATTGCATCGAAAACGGTTCAGGCGTTTTTATAAAAACTAAAAAATTGTTAGTATGGAAAAATGACTTTTCTCGATTTCGTCCATACGAAACGGATATTTCATACTTTAACCCCTAATAGTAGTGTTGCAGGTTTACAAACATTGGGAATTTATTTGGGAAAAATACTTGTTTTAAGAACTGGTTGGTAAAGAAAACAAATTAATTCAACGACCAGTCTGTAGTTTATAATTATAGTTAGAATTGTTGAAGTTATATTGTTAAGTGTTTCCGAACACACCCTCATTATAAAAAAAGTAAAGTGTCAAAACTGACACTTCCTTCTTCCTAAATAAATGAAACGCAATGGACGTACGCAAAGGCTTTTATTAATATCGACCGATATCTTCTTCTCTGGACCTCTTTAAACCTGAAAAACCAACAAGAATAATAAAATAATGTAAATTAATAACCTAAAAAGTTTGAGCGTTTTCTTGTTAGATTTGTTTGTTTTACAAAGAAATAGTTCCTTGTGATATTTCCATGGTTTTGGGGAGATTTGAGTTGGTGTGTTGAGCACTCAGAAGTTCCTTCGTGACAATGATTTGCAAATTCGATTTCATTTCCTTCGACTTTGATTTGCAAGGATGTCGAGGGAGACACTTTCGTTCTTGCTGTTGAAGAGCCGACCTCTCAGGAAGTCGAAGGAGAAGACGGTGGCCGTTACCTCGCCTTTTTGATACCGGCTTATAGTCGCCGTGTATAATATTTATTATTTTGTTCCGGTTAAGTGCCATCCATTGATGGCCGCTTGGTTTGGCTACCAGGCTTAGAATATTACCTTCCGTTTTATGCTGACTTTCCGCTGATCAAATGAAAGACGCAAGAAGCTTGTCTCGATGAGATTCGGGTTGGTACCACGCCACGTGGATGCATAAGGTTACCCTACCCTATCTTTGTTGAAGTAAGTGGAAACATCTTCTTAATCCAGTTAGCAGTCTACAATTTCGGTTCCCGTTTATTAGTATTCCGTTCATAATTAAATTCAGATTATTCCGTTTAGTATAATTTACATGATAAGTTTGGTGGTACAACTCGCTCAGAAGTAAGGGTAATTCAGAGCATTACAAAGGACTCACGCCTGAGATTTCTGTGTTACTTTTTTTAAGAGGTGGTAATCTTAGCCGGAGAAAATAAATATTCTGTTAATTCATGCTCGTCTCTTCATTTACCATCTTATTCTGTCCATCCACCTCATCCCCAACACCCGCCAAACACCTAAACGTTGCAGACTCGTTTAGGACCAAATCGGAGCAAATAAAATAAAACAATAAATTATTGACAAAAAATTTATTACAAATTTAAAATATTATTGAACAAAATTATTATATGCAGCCTTTGTCGCATCGTCAGTTTTTTTCCCGTCATTTTAAGAGTATCTTCGTTGGCGTACGTTTTTAATCTTAAGCTTAATTATCTGTTTGCGATACTTTTAATTAGTTCCTGTCTTGATTCAGTAGTGAGAGATTGTACTGGATGATGAGGAATATCGTTTAAGCGAGGATAAAATTGATATTTTTTCGAAAAATTTTGCTGTCTTTGGTGGGTAACAAATATTTTTTGCCAGGTTTCTTTCCACTTTCCAGCAACAGATTCATCCTTAGGCATCCTATACAGCAATAAAATACACATAGAGTAAAATGTAACTAAATATTTTTATTTAATAATTTACTAGCCGTGGTAGCCCAATTGAAAAATTCTTGACTCACACTATGAGGTTGCAGGTTCAAGTCCCAGCAGTGGCTTAAACTAATGATTTTTAATTAGTATTTGAATTTATGTTTGGATCATAAATAATTATCATACTACATCAAAATATGCTATTTTAGACAGTGAAAAAAAACCCGGTCATTTCAAAATAAAAAAATCTTATTATCATAAATTACTTATAGCGTGGACACCCTTCTCCATAACATACTTGCTAGACAAGGACACACTACTATTTATGTTATCTCCTTGGGTCGTTTTCCTACTTTTCCATTTGGCAGAGAAAAAGTAATCTTGGCGCTATTGTTTTAGAGTGCACATTTGGAAATATGAGATATAGAAGTACTCGATCCAGGTTAATATTGAAAGTGTATGTATGTAACGTTCACTCACTGAACGAACAAGCAATATACATAACTGGAATGTGCACTAGTGACAAAACGCGGTCCGAGTGACAGAGATAGAGGCCTCTAACGTCTGTAGAATGATAACCTATAACACAACTTATGGAGACCACTTATGGGTTGTATGTGGGTAAAGCCAGACGGTTACCTATCTTAATTCCGAATTTTAATATTCCGAATATCATAATCACGAAAACGTTTGGACATTTTTTCAAAATTCCGAAGTTTTGTTTGCCATATAATCGCAACTCCGAATTTCATTTGCCCATTTATTCATTTGTACGACGTTTTAGAATCCAGACGAATGAGTTCCAGACACACGAAATCTAAATGCACAAAATCCAGATGATCCATATTATGCAAGAAAGCCAGATTTTTAAAACCCAAATTTTTGAAATACAGTTAATTGATATCCAGACAAATAACATCCAGATTTTTAAAATCAAATTTTTTTAAATTACAAATTCAAGATTTCCAGTAAAACTTTATCCTTGTAATCTAAAGAGTTGCAGTAAAAATGAATGATGGAATGATATAATTTTAAATAACATAATTTTGAAATGTATAACAAACGATTGAGCTAAAATTAATTAATATTACAACCTTTAATATTACATTTACGTGATATGATGATTACAACAAATAACATTTATTTAGTATATCATTCATTTACGATAACACTCTTTTTATACAATATTTAAAAGATATAATGATTACTTAATATAAACTCCAATTTATACACCACTACTTTTAAATTACTACATTATTTTTTAAGGTTAATTAGTTGAGACATTACCATTTTATTAATGATAGCAAAAATTTATAATATTTAAAGGAGATGTCCCATAATAGGCCCAGACATAGTACACCATTTTCAAAAATCAAGAAAAATTTATTGTTTCTGGGAAAAATACATATAAATTTATATAACGTATAATTAGTGGTTCAAAAATAAATAAGATCGAATAATTTTTCAAACTCCATTAGGCATTCCAAGATGGCGTCAATCTAAAAAACTTTAAATGTCAGTAGCTGTCAGATACCCCTTGTCACTTTGGCATAATCATTCACTTCAAGTTTTTGTTCTGCTTGTTGCGTTTTAAATGTAGTTCATTATAACGACCATTTTTTCGTTTTCTGGATTTGGTATTGATTGACACATTAATTTCATAATGTTTGTTGTTACAACAGTAAGCGATGACACTCGACTCCTAGATGCGCGTTTTCTAAACTGCCAAAACTGACGGGCGTCGTCAAAATGTCATCTTCCGCCATGATGGTTTTGTTGTTTTGTATTGCTATTTTCTTACTTATCTCTTTATTTGAACCACTTAACGAAGCTATTTTAAAAGAATTGGTAAGTAACAAAATATTGTAGGTGTATTGGTCTCTCTTTTGGTGGGGTGTACAGGTTCTGGGCCTGGTCTCCATACAATTTGGGACATCTCCTTTACCTGAGTTATTCACATTTGTTTTTATCCCAAAATGACGCAAAATTCATGGAAATATTTACAAGCCCATTCATATTTAAAATTAATTACTCAATCGTATCCTCTCGCTTTCGCATACTCGCGCTCTCACTTACACATTCCCCTAACTGCCCACAGCTGATATAATTTTATCAATTAAACTAAAACAAGTCTTCTACTCATGTGCAATGGGTAAATTTCTTTAAAAAAAGGCAAACTAAATTTAATTAGTACTTTATTCTTTAATCCTAACTTCTCCTTCATACTTGAACCGGGCTTAGGACCGGCAAAATTACTTTTTAAAATAATATTAAAAAATAAAACATCTATGAACAAAAAGAGAAAAAGCATTCCATTAAGTAATTAAATTTAGCAAAAAGTAATTTTGGCGTATTTAAAAAGTTAGAATCAGCTGATATTTACAATAATTTACCTTACATACCTACATAATTACAAAATTTTAAGACTTACACGTATTTTAATTGTCCTTCAAAATGTCCACCTCGATTGTCGATACACAAACGGGCACGTAAAATTAATTAAATTGTTTTTTAATGAGAGAAGTATGCTTCTCTGACGTTTCACTTCCTCAAATGCGTCTATTATGCGCTGTTTTAATTGTTCAACACTAACCGGCTCACTTATGTACACTCGACGCTTAATTTCACTCCACAAAAAGAAGTCCATAGGAGTGAAATCAGGTGAGCGCGGAGGCCAGGCTACGGGCCCGCCTCGACCGATCCACTGGCTTCCGAACTCTTCGGATAGGAATTGACGCACTGCGCTATGGTAGTGTGGAGGCGCCCCGTCTTGCTGAAACCAGAGGTTTCGTAAATTGGCCACCGGAATGTCATCCAACATCGAAGAAACCATCGTCTGAAGCAAGTTTAAATAGCTTTCGCCAGTGAGACGTTCTTCAATGAAATAAGGGCCAACAATGTTATCGTTTAGGATTCCCGCCCAGACGTTAACACTAAACCTATGTTGAAAGGAATTTTCCTTAGTTAACATCGGATTGCGTATTGACCACCAGTGCTCGTTGTGTTGATTAAACAATCCGATCCTAGTAAACAAACACTCATCTGAGTACAGCACATTTGTTTCGCTATTATTCAATAGCCACCTGCACAATGCGATTCTCGGTTCACACTCCACTGTATTTAGTTCTTGAACCTTTCTGTAATGGTAAGGATGCAATCCAGCCGAATTTACAATCTTCCAGGCACAGTACTGGCTGATATTAAAATGGCGAGCAGCGTCATTTGTGCTTCGTCGGGGATCTTCTGGAAAAAACGCCAGGACGTCGTCGTACAGGTTTTGAGAGTACGCTGGTCTTCCTCGTCCTTGACTGTTCGACGGTGCGTGAAACGAGCCGTGGTCTAATAAACGCTGATAAGCATTAACAATTCTTCGGACGTTAGGTAGACGAGCGTTCGGGTATTCTTCTCTGTACATGCGTACAGTGGCACTAGCGTTCTCACCAGCTAAAAAGTACACACACAACATAGCCACATACTCCCGAGATGAAAATTGGTAAGCCATTGTCACGAATCAAACAATTACTTAATACGCCGAAAGGAGCGCGCACGCACAATTAGAGTATCAAATAGTCACTGATTGTTTACATTACTAGGCGCTCCAGGGGGATCGCTGGCGCGGCGCGGGGTGAGGTATTCGAACTTCAAGGCGGCGTACTGCTAGGATTTATCAATGGATCAACGAGCGGCGGCAATCAGTAAACCAATGAAAAAATACTCTCGCGCGTGTTATTCTGGAGATGCGTAGTGCGACAACGACTAACCATTATTTAAATTTTTATGTGGATAATTTTGAAGTTACGTTTTTTTTATTTTTGACTACAGATATATGATCAGTTATCCTACTGATCATCCTCTACCATTCATGCCTCGAACCAACATCCCACATGAAAGTTTTGTGAAACTACGTCAGCTTTTTGGTATAAATTTTGTTATGTTGTTTATAAGGATTTTTTTATAATTAAATATTTGAGGGGGTGAAAAACGGTTGAAAATTTTGTGGTTCATTATTTGTGTTTAACATCATATTGAGGTACTTGAAACTTCGTTTATTGATCATGAAGGGAGAATGACATAGGACTGGCTTTTTCAGAGCTCTACACCGATGCTGGTACTACACCGGTCTTCTATCCAAACGTAGTATGCAAGCAAATTGTCTTTGTAAAATCGCCTTTTTAACGCTAATGGATCGAGAAAAATGGTAACCTACTTTGTTGGAAATTAAGAATGTGGTTTTTTACACAGGGCCACTTCTTCCAGGGCTCTACGCCAGTGTTGATCATATTCGAAAAAAGCCTTGCAAGTTGCTTTGAATGGTTTGTTGTACTACAGCGTTGACAGTTTTGAAAGTTTCAAAGGATATTGTACTTCAGATTTCATGTTAATGCAAACAGATGTGGTGCGAGCTCGCTTGGACCACGGTTCGCTAGAAGAACTAACACCGGATCCCTAAATAGTTTAAATCGGCCTCTTTCATCCAACTATTGTACCAACGGGCCCCGGTAAGTCGGCAACGACGTATCGGCTCCCACTAAGTGCCCACCACCACCTCGCCCGAGATGGGCACCCTCGGTACCTTAGGCAAAGGAAGTGGAGGAGAGGGGGGTGAATCGTGACGAAAACTTTGTAATAGATCAAAACCCACGCGTGCGAAGCCGCGGGCATCAGCTAGTCAGTATATAAACTTGAAAAATTTTGTCTCAGATGGGACTCGAACCCGCATCTCCTCGCATGCTGGGCGGGCGCCATACCATTAGGCCACCGAGACACTGCGACACGGCGCGAATTTTTCAAGAATATTTTTACGCTGTGAGCCAGCGTTCAGTCCCGCCTGAGACAAAATTTTTCAAGTTTATATACTGATATTATAAGTGCAATTAAGTTGCTAAAATATCAAATAAAGTATGTCTTTCAAAAGTTCTACCAACCGTTTTCGGGATTTTAGAATTTTGCCTAATGCAGAAACTATACAATGATATTAAAATTTTTGTGTTCACTGTTTGCAGCTTGATTTTCGATACAACCTTTTTTTCCCTTGTGTTATACTGTTTGTACCGCGGTCTGACCTAAAAAACTTCAATGTTCTACCTAAGTACGAGTGTACGGGTACACCATGTTCGAGTTACAATCTAGTTTGTTCGTTCAGTAATTTTGAAGAAAATTAACATTTTTGGGGCGCGACTGGAGAGAATTAGAATCTTAGAATCTTTATTTTCAGATGCAATGTAGTGTTGATTTTGGGTTCAGTTGGTGTACACATAGTAAATAAGTATGTACGTGATAAAATGATAGAAAGTAAGAAAGTAACAGCCTATAATCATCCCACTGCAGCAGGGAAAAGGCTTCCATCATTGAATTCAAGTTACCACTGCATGATGGGAATTGGCATAATCACCACGCTTGCCAAATGCGTGCTGGTGATCACAAACCCGAGCAACGTTAGAAAATTCGAAACTTTTTGTTGCCCGACCCGGGGTTCGAACCTGGGATCCCGAGATCTTAGCCCGGTATTTAAATCACTAGACCAACGGGGTGCTGGATAAAATGATAGGGAATTGAAATTGGTTACCATTTTATCTCACTTATAAAATATATCCTTATTTGCATCTGTCACTACAGATTTTCTGAGCAAAATTTTTTTTTTTACTTTAAAATTACTGAACGTAGGTACAGATAACGGCAAGTCAACCTACCCAAAAAGTTAAAGGTCATTGAATTGATTTTCAACTATACAGGGTGAAATTTTAACCACCTTCCAAATTTTAATATATCAATCTACGAGATAAAAAACAAATGACGTATTTTTTCTTTTGGTATAGCCCAGTACAAAAATGTCAAGACAAGGCACTTAGAAAATGTCCGCAAAAAATCTAAAATTTTTGATACAGCTGCCTAGCAACACTTTTTTTACGCGATTTGCATCTTATTCATTTAGTACGATACTATTCGTAATTTTTTGATTTTCCCTTTATATCTTATCAGGCCTAGGACCGTGAAAATTGAAAACTATATTGCGAAAAATATTTTCAGGTGAAAGCTTAAATTACGTTTTTTACTTCATAATTGGGCTCTAAATACGATACTGAAAGCCTATAAAAATTTTGGAAAGTGGTTAAAATTTCATCCTATATGTCCAACAAATAGAGATCAATATCAATTCACAAAATTTGACGTTTTGTGGTAGGTTGACGTGCTGTTGTCTGTTGTACATACTAGAATTTCGATTTTAATTCGTAGTTCATGATTTATTTAAATACATAGGATTATAACGCTGTTCCTAAACGAGACGTGATTTTCCCAATAACCAAAGTTCTTAAATCGCAAATTTACAAAATTCAAGGATGAGACTTAAAAATAGTAAAACAAAATATGAAATTGGAAACTTTTTTTATATACAGTATCTACAATACTTAGGTCCAATACTAGTAGGGGATTATTGGGCATTCTAAAACAGTTTTTTCACATCATCGATCTCACTATCGTTCGATCAATAATGTTAAAAAAACTTTTTTAGAATCCCCAATAATCCCTACGCATAAGCGTATTATGGCGATAAATACGTAAATCTCACTGCCGATCAAGACCTCACTCTGTGCGATAGATTGCTCAATAAAACAAATGAAAGTACATCGCGCTTGCAGTAGGTAAATGCATTTGATCATGTTTTGAGCTACACTTTTTAATCATCGACGCGAGAATACTGTAATCAGTTCGTTAAAACCCACTATTCACGACGGTCAAGTTAAAAAATCTGTTATGAAATTTCTAAAACAAAAAGATTCACTTAAATTAGAATGCATCTGTCCTACGACATTGAACGAGGCTAAGCGTCATGGGAATTTATTGCCAAACACTATACGCAGTATTGTGTGTGGTCCATCAAACTGTGGAAAGACCAATTTGGTTATCAGTCTTTTGTTACATAAGGATGGACCACGTTTTCGTAACCTTTATGTTTACTCTAAGTCTTTATACCAACCTAAGTACGTATTCTTAGAAAAAGTATTGGAGAAGGTTGCAGGCACATCTTATAACAAGTATAATCATAATACTGAAATTTTATCTCCACATGAAGCGTTGCCTGACTCAATTATCATATTTGACGATGTTGCTTGTGAAAACCAAAACAATATACGTAGTTATTTCGCCATGGGTCGACATAAAAATATTGATTGTTTTTATATGAATCAAACTTATACTAAAATACCCAAGCAACTAGTAAGAGATAATGCTAATCTTATTATATTGTTTAAGCAAGACGATATAAATCTAAGACATGCTTACGATGAACATGTTGGGTCTGATATGACATGGCCACAGTTTCGTGAAATGTGTTCAACTGTATGGAGTAAACCTTACAGTTATGTGGTTATCAATAAGGATTGTGAACGTAACAAAGGCTGTTATCGAATGAACTTTGATACATTCATAGTAATGGACAATTTTTAGGCGTAGGAAAGTGACGACCCCACCGCCCGCTGGTAGGTTACACTACCAGTGCAGTCAGTCTGTGGTTGATCCGCCATGCTTTTACACAAGACCACTTCGGTGTAGGAGGCGAGCACTGTTCGTAGACAAACGCATCCGGTTTCTACAGCGATGTGGCAAGGCACAGGGGAAGTGCCTCAAAGGGCGCACGCCAGGATCCGCATAGTGGCGTGTGGCCAATCACCTGCAACCTCTGCTTTCTGCCGGTCGTATCGGCCATCCGGTCCACTGGCACCAGGAGGCTGAGGTCGAGAGAGTGGATCCGCACCTGCGCAACTGCCTATGCACTTAAATATATTCACGCGCAGATGACTCCTGCATGTTTCCTGGTCTTGAGCGCAAGCCCTGCGGCGATGGAGAGCCGATGGTGGGGGGAGGATCGGTGTGTCCAAACCTTAGTTGGCATCTGCACGTAGGCGGTTGTCTGGTGATGGTCGTTCTGGGTCCCGATCGAGGCGAGGGACCGGTTCGGCAGCTCAGACAATGACAAAGCAGCCCTATTCAGGGAGCGCTCTGCTTTCCCCAATCCGGGGAGGGGCCTAGAAAAGGTGGCCTAAAAATAGCCCGTCTCATTCTCAAAGCAGATGGCTAACCGCGGTCATTTGTTCACCATCTTAATGCGGTCGAAAAATTAAACTTAAAGACCTTATTATAGGAACGTGGAACGTTCGTACTCTTTTAGACAATGACATAAACTTATGTCCGGAGAGAAAGACGGCCCTAATCGCAAGAGAATTGGCCAAATATAACATAGATATAGCCGCAATAAGCGAAACCCATCTTACGGACTCGGGAGAGCTATGCGAACGGCTGGGAGGCTACACCTATTACTGGAGCGGGAAGCCAAGTACTGAGAGAGCGGCTAGTGGGGTTGGGTTTGCTGTAAAGAATCAACTGGCAAAAACACTCAAAGAACTACCGAAAGCCATAAATGACAGAATAATAACACTTAGACTTCCGTTGTCATCGATGCGGTACCTACATCTCATAAGTGTATATGCCCCCACACTGCCCTCTCCAGAAGAAGAAAAAATCAAATTCTACAGCAAGCTGAATCAAGTCCTGACTAAGATATCATCCACAGACAAGATAATTTTGTTCGGAGACTTTAACGCACGAGTTGGTAACGATTATAGGGCTTGGAGTGGAGCTCTTGGTCGTCACGGTGTTGGTAAATGCAACGCTAATGGCCTCGATCTTCTTACTCTCTGTGCCGAATTTGATCTTACAATTACTAACACCTGTTACCGATTGCCAGAAAAGCTCAAGACCACGTGGATGCATCCAAGATCTAAGCACTGGCACCTCCTAGACTATGTGATAGTACGCAAGAGAGACCTCAGTGAAGTACTTATCACTCGAGTAATGAGGGGTGCTCAGGGCTGGACCGATCATCGGCTAGTCCGATCAAAACTACGATTCCAATTAAAAGCACCACGTCGAGCATCTCACAAGATCCCGGCAAAAATACACTGTGAAAAGCTTGTTCGCAACTCGCATTTAAGTCAAGAGCTAGATGATGCATTCTGC
This sequence comes from Anania crocealis, assembly GCA_949315895.1. NCBI lineage: Eukaryota > Metazoa > Arthropoda > Insecta > Lepidoptera > Crambidae > Anania > Anania crocealis. The sequence goes on along the minus strand of OX438859.1, from coordinate 8,964,726 downwards.
ACTAGTATGCCAGAGACGGAAGAGGGTATATCTATTGATGAGCAGTGGCGTTCATATGCTGACAACCTTCTCACCTGTGCCTCACGAGTTATTGGGAAACCGGAAAAGAAAAATCAGGATTGGTTTGATGATTCCGAAGTGGAAATCAAAAAGCTCGTTGAGGACCACAGACGTACTCTTCTTTCGTCAGACATCTCTGAGCGGCGAAATGCTAATCATAGTCTAAAAGTAAAAGTACGTGCTCTCAAAGATAAATGGTGGGTAGAAAAAGCCAATGAAATCCAGCGCTATGCTGATACCAATCAGTCTGGTAGATTTTTTGAGGGTCTCAAAGCTATTTTCGGCCCAAAAACTAAGAAGGTAGCTCCAATTTACAACAAGGACAAGACACAACGGCTTACTGAACAGAAAGATGTTCTTGCCCGATGGGCAGAACATTTTAATGACGTTCTTAACCCTAGTACACAGACAGCTGACTTGTTGCTTATTGATAGCCTCGAAGGTTTACCGGTACTTGATGACTTGGCGGAACCACCATCTTTTGATGACTTTATGAAGGCACTGAGGAGACTGAAAAATCGCAAGGCACCTGGGGTAGATGGTTTACCGTCTGAATTATACAAATACAGCGGCCCTCACGTTAAGAACAGGTTATTCCAACTTATCCTAAAAATATGGGAGAATGAAGTAGTTCCGCAAGATTGGAGAGATGCCTCCATCTGTAAATTGTACAAAGGCAAAGGCGACATCGCTGATTGCAGTTCGTACAGAGGTATCTCTCTACTCTCAGTAGCTGGAAAAATCTTAGCCCATATTATAAACACTCGTCTATCCCAGCACGCAGAAACCATACTTCCCGAGACCCAGTGTGGTTTCCGCCCAGGCCGAGGTACGGTGGATGCTATCTTTGTCGTGAGGCAAATCCAAGAGAAGAGCCTGGAACAATACCGTCCTCTTTATATGTGCTTTGTAGATCTGGAGAAAGCCTTTGACAGAGTCCCGCGTGAAGCCCTGTGGATAATGCTAAAGAAAACTGGCTGTCCTGAAAAGTTGTTAAACTTGATACGTCAGTTTCATGACAATATGACAGTTAAAGTTCGACATGAAAATGACTTTTCAGACCAAATACCAGTAACCAGTGGCGTGAAACAGGGCTGTGTATTGGCTCCCACTCTGTTTTCTCTATACTTTGCCTTTGTTATGCGGGATGCGGTTAGGACTTGCAATAGTCAAATTGAAATTAGCTCTAGAACCGATAAGAGCATATTCGATCTATCCCGTTTCAGAGCTAGGAGACAAGTTTCCAGGCTCTCTGTTCTGGACGTCTTATATGCCGACGATGTTTGCCTTATGGCCGACTCAATAGAGTCTCTTCAAGCCTGTGTAGACTCATTACACGCGTCGTGCCACAGGTTTGGCCTGATAATAAGCACCAGCAAAACTCAGGTTTTAAAACAACCTGCTCGTGGTTGTCTTGCTGACCAATCCGCTATCAACCTGGATGGCTCTACTTTGGAGGAAGTACCATACTTCAAATACTTAGGCAGCAGATTAAAGCATGACAACACACTAGAATCAGAAATACCAGCCCGATTAGCAGGTGCTGCAGCGGCCTTTGGCAAACTTAGGGCCCGTGTTTGGAATTCACACGACCTCAAATTGCAAACTAAAATATTAGTGTACAAAGCGATTGTTCTGCCTACATTACTATACGCATCGGAGACATGGTGCTGCTATAAAGCAGATATCAAGAAGTTAGACACATTTCACCTCAGATGTCTAAGATCCATTTTGCGCATTAAGTGGCAGAACCGAATTCCAAACACTGAGGTATTGCGTCGCACAGGTATGTCTGGAGTTGAAGCTCTTGTAATGAAACATCAACTGAGATGGAGCGGTCACGTCCTACGCATGCCCGATAGCAGACTGCCGAAGGCAGTCTTCTACTCTGAGCTTTCAAACGGAAAACGGAAACGAGGCGGGCAATACCTTCGCTATAAAGACGTACTCAAACGCAATCTTGTGGCTTGTCATATACCAAGTGGGAGTTGGGAGAGTCTTGCATGTCAAAGACCGGAATGGCGTCGAACCATTCACAAAAGTGTTGACCGTTTTGAATCTGAGCGTCTAGAAGACCTTGATGCGAAACGCCAAATACGGAAGACTAGGCAAAAACCCACCTACTCTTATACATACGATTCAGCTGGCCAATTATACTGTGCATCTTGCAACCGAGTCTTTAAAACCAAATTCGGTTTTGCCAGCCATATTAGAGCCCACCAGCGTAATTTATAGGAGTCGCCGTCACCGGATACGGTGTGGACGACATGATGATGATGATGATGAGTAATGGACTAACTAAACCCTTTATAAAGCTGATAAGTTACTAACCATTCAGTTTTATTAGACAAGTCAAACAGAGTGGAATTCTCAACAATGGAACGGAACCTCAAAGAACAAATTGTAAAATCTGCTGCAGCTGTAAAAAGAAAGGTAGAAATGATTAAAGACGTAAAAAATACAAATGAAATGACTTTGGATACAATATTTAAACCTATCGTTAACCCACTGACATTGTTGACAAACCAAACTGATAATAAACGTGTTACAAATAAAGAATCGGAACAAAACCCTAAAACTGAACCTAAAAGAACTAAATACGACGAAAGCGAAGCATTAAGTACTTCTACTGAAGATTTTGAAGAATCTGGTGATGATGAAATCAACTCGGATACTAATGTTTACAAAACATCTAACAAAACCCTGACCACGTCGCCCTCGGTGGATCACGATGTCCATGAAAACTCATTTAAATCTCTTCAATCTTCACCAAGTATAAACAACGACTCTTTAACATGGTCGGTCTCATCTGAAGTGATGAAAGATGTACCTTATGGTGTTAGAAATGAACGAGGGAAACTTTGGCTCGGCAAAACCCGTGTTCATGATGATGACCACATCCTGAAAATTGGAAATCGTAGTTTGAAAAAAACTCTAGGCTTAAAAGAATTATTGTATAAAAAGGTACCTAATTTAGATATTATTACAGAAGAAGACTTACAAAATTTTAAATTGTTACTTACGGATACTAATGCACATAAACGTAGTTATGATCCATCCAAACCAATAAACAGTAACAAAGGATTTAAATATATGAATATTATTAAACCTTTGTTTAAGTTTACAAGACATCATACAAGTAGCTTAGAAAGTCTTCCAAGAGGAGAAGGTATCGATGTTTTAAAAGAAGTTAAGAAAGACACTGATTTAGTCTACTGGAACGATCCAAACGAGTTAGTGGAACGATTAAAACTACTACTTGGATCCTGGGCAGCTGGTAACACCGGGGTACACAATGAAATTTATGCAATAATCGAAGAAATGCAAGAAGCTGGTATTATAAAAGACAAAAAATATATAAAGCTTCCATCAGGAGGATTAGGCAGTATCATTTCACTACAGAAACAGAGAAGACGGCAATGAATATAGATAAATTTGGGCATCACATTCATAAGCGTTTACGATTGTCTGAATTCACAGATATTCTTACAAATACATTAGTAAGAACAGATGCAGGCGATTTTGATTTAAAATCATCAAGATTAAAAGGATTACAATCTCCAGAGAAAGACGATGAGGCTGTGAATAAAGAATACGTAGATAAATGTGTTCAAGAACTAAAGAATGAAATGAAAACAATTCAAAGTAATATCAAAAAATACCTCAACAATTTAGAAAAATTAACTACTATCAATCTGAGTACATTGTATTACACTAAAAAGGACATCGATCTCATGATTGCAGCGAAACCTTTCAAAAATGAGTAAACAAGACATCGTAAACGAGCTTCACAAAGCAGCGAGAAGAAATTTCTCTCGTAGGCATACTATTATAAAAGGAATAGATGATTTATGGCAAGCGGACCTAATGGATTTTCAAAAATACTCATCATTCAATAAAGGATATAAATATGTTTTAGTTGTAATTGATGCTTTATCAAAATACTTATGGGTTAGACCATTGAAGTCAAAATCCAAACAGAGTGTCACAAATGCAATGCACAATATATTAATAGAATCAGCACGAAAGCCTAAACATTTGCAAACTGATTTGGGTACAGAGTTTTATAACGATTCTTTTAAACAGTTAACAAACAATTATAACATAAATCATTATTCAACGTACTCGGTTAAAAAAGCAGCTATTGTGGAACGAGTAATAAGAACGATAAAATCTCTGCTCTACAAATTATTTAGTTTATGCGGTCGATATCAATGGTTTAGAAATAATTTAGATACCGTTGTACAGCAGTATAACAACACTTTGCATCGTATTACAAAATTCAAACCAATAAATGTTAATAGTTCTAATGAGACTGTTGTCAAATCTAATATTATTAAAAGCCAAAAGCAAAAAACGCGTCAACGAACAACATTTCAAGTTGACGATTTTGTTCGTATAAGTAAATACAAAGGAGATTTTTATAAGGGTTATACACCCAATTGGTCTACCGAAATTTTCCGTATCATAAAAGTCAATCAAACAATTCCTGAAACGTACCAAATTGAAGATAAACACAATCAAATTATTCTTGGTTCTTTTTACGGATATGAATTACAAAAAACTAAATTGCCAGACCTTTATCTTATTGAGAAAGTTATAAAGAGAAAAGGAAACAAACTTTTTGTAAAATGGTTGGGTTTAAGTGATAAGGAAAATAGTTGGGTTGACAAAAGCAAATTAGTGGTGTAGGTATATAAGTAGCACATTATTAACCTCTAAAACTCACTTTATGATTATCGATGAAGGAAGGCAGTGGTATAATTAATAGCTTGATAGATCATTTACCGTTTGAGTTACATTTACCTGGGTACCAATTTTGTGGTCCTGGTACAAAACTTCAGAAACGATTACTTCAAGGTGAACGAGGGATAAACAAATTGGATGAAGCTTGTATGCATCACGATATTGCTTACTTGAATAAAGATTCTGGTGCTCGACATAAGGCTGACTTAGAACTGTTAAATATGGCTAAGAGAAGGCTTAAATCAAAAGATGTTGGGAAAGGGGAAAAAATTGCTTCATGGATAGTTAAAAATGCGATGAAAGCGAAAATCAGAGCAGGTCATGGCATAACAACATTTAAGAAAGCAATAAAGAAAATAAAATCAGGACTAAAAAAAATTAAATCCAAAGATAACCACTCTGCTATAAAATATGCCTATGCAGCTGCAAAGAAACTTTTTGGTGATAAAAAGGGAATACGTATACCTCGATTTATTCCTCTTCCAAAATGTGGAGGACTTTTACCACTTATTCCCATTTTTGCGGGGTTATCAGCTTTAGGTTCTCTTGCTGGAGGAGCGGCAGGTATAGCAAAAGCTGTTAATGATTCTAAAGCCGCACAAAAGAGTCTTCAGGAATCTGAAAGACACAACAGAATGATGGAAGCGGTGGCTCTTGGAAAAGGGTTATATATTAAACCTCATAAAAAAGGGACAGGTTTATATCTGAATCCCTCAAAAAACTAATTCAGCGGCTACCTAGACGTGCGCTCACTAATTTGGATATATTAGAGCATGCCAGTAACATTCCATTCTTTCGTGGTGTATTCATGAGAGATACATTACCTTCGAAACCTAAAAAGATGGAATGTGCAATCATGAATTTGGACAGTAACAAAAATCCTGGTACGCATTGGGTAGCCTTTGTAAAGCAAAATAATTACGTGGAATATTATGACAGTTTCGGTAATTTAAAACCACCGCTGGAATTAGTCAAGTATTTGCGTAAAATACCTATATACTATAATTATGTACGACATCAAGCCTTTGGTACTGTAAACTGTGGTCATTTGTGTCTAAAATTTTTAAGGAATTATTGGAAAAAGCATTTATAAAATGAAAATAATTAATAAAATTGTCAGTATAATGATGTCTTTCACTGTGTCTATAACCGGGAGAGGAGCCTCCCTAACAACAAATTATTCACCAACGTTAGAACTTCGAGGAGACTATGAATGTGGTCTTCTATATTTTTCAACCTTTAATTCCATTCCTAACATTGATGAAAGAAACAACAAGTTCTATTATGGTGAAAATGAAATCATCGAAATTCCTGAAGGGTCTTATGAGCTTCAGGATATTTGTGACTTTTTAAAAAATAGCATCAAGAACACTGTATTGAAATTAAACTGCAATAATAACACATTGAAAACAAATATTTATTGTTCCAAAGACATTCATTTCGAAAAAAGTGACTCACTTGGTAAAATTTTAGGTTTTGGAATGGAAACAATAAATGCAAATATAAGTACCGAATCGCAGTATCCTGTAAGCATTCTATCTACAACCATAGTGCGGATCGAATGCGATGTAATTAGTGGTTCATTTGTAAACGGGAAGGCAAGCCATATAATTTATGAATTCGTGCCTAATGTACCACCTGGTTATCGAATAATTGAAATACCTAAAAATTTAATTTATTTTCCTGTTAACCAAAGTTCTATAAGCGCTATTAATATAAGGCTGTTGGACGCTGAAAACAAAGAGATAAACTTACGAGGAGAAGAAGTACAACTGTATTTACATTTCAGAAAAATATGATTAATTTCAATAAAAGCCCTTCTTCATCATGTACTCTGCTCAGTTCTAACAGAACATTGAACAAAGACAGATCGCTTCAGCTTAAAAAGAAGCTAACTAAGACCAATAAAGAATTTCTTAAGATAATTGGTTTAATAAAATGAATATTTTAAATATTTCTCAACAAACATCACATGATAACAGCATTGAAAGTTTCGAGTATCATTCATACAAACCATACGTAACAAGTTTTAACAAGAATGATGAAATACGAATACCTATCAACCAACAAGACCTGTACGTGCTACCTTCACTTAGTAGTTTATATATCGAAGGCAAAGTAAATGTGTTTAACAGCACCACTAAAGAAAAAATATCCAATGTACATTTCGTTAATAATCCAGCACTATTTCTTTTTCAAGATATTAGATATGAACTGAATGGAGTAGAAATAGATAAAACTAAGAATGCAGGTATTACTACAACAATGAAATCTTACCTATCCTTAAATGAAAATGAATCCAAATGTGCTCGAGTTTGGGGTTGGTCAACCGCAGGAACAAAGAATGTTAGTGGTGGAACATTTTCCGCGTCCATTCCGTTAAACAAGATATTGGGATTTGCAGAAGATTATGAAAAAATAATTATCAACTGTAAACACGAGCTAGTGTTATTAAGAAGTAATACAAATCTTAATGCAATCAAGTTAAATGCAGGCGAAATCGTAGAGGATATTATAATCAATAAAATCATTTGGCGAGTCCCACACATTAAAGTATCAGATAGAGAAAGAATTAACCTATTAAAACATTTAGAGAAAGATCGAGCTATTCCATTAGCGTTTCGTAATTGGGATTTGTACGAATACCCTTTATTACCTAAAACACGTAAACATACTTGGTCTATAAAAACGTCATCACAAATAGAAAAACCACGATTTGTTGTCATTGGCTTACAAACCAACCGCAAGCATAACGCTGCATTGTCAATGGCAGAGTTTGATCATTGTCACGTACGAGATATAAGAGTCTTTTTAAATTCATCATACTATCCGTATGAAGGACTAAATGTCAGTTTTTCAGAAGACAAATTTACTTTATTATACGAACAGTATGCAAGATTTCAACAGTCGTATCACGGACGTCGACCAGAGCCATTGATGAGTTTAAAAGAATTCAAAGACGTTGCTCCTTTATTTGTTATCGACTGTTCACGACAGCACGAAACTTTAAAGGGATCGATCGATGTTAGAGTTGAAATCGAAACAGATCAAGCAATTCCAGATCAGACAGCTGCTTATTGCTTGATTTTAAACGATTGTATATTTGAGTACAAGCCTTTGAGTAATATTGTAAGGAAACTATCATGAATAAAAATTCAATAATCGTAGATCTGCAAGGATTTAAAAATAGTCTGAATGAATTTATAGTGAAAGAATTTGCTATAGCTACTCAAGAGCATACTCACATATTTTTAATAAAGCCTCCATACCCTTTTACTTCATTGAGTGCTGAAGAAAAGAAACAGGTTTGCTGGATCGAAAAGAACAGAGGCTATCGGTGGAGCGAAGGATACGTCGACTATAGAGAATTTCAAAGAATTATTAAATCCTATTTAAAAGGTAGAAAGATTTTTGTAAAAGGAGATGAAAAAATTAAATGGGTGCATGATCTATGTGATAACGAAAATGATATTTCAGACATATCTTCTTTAGGCGCTCCCAATTTAAATACTCTTTGTAAACTTTATTGTTTAAGCAACCCTATATTATATAACTGTTTTAATCATAAGAAAATATGTGCATTAAAAAATGTAATATGTATAAAGAAATGGTGTGCTGAAAATAAAGTAACTGTTTGATTTTTAAGAAAACTATTATGTTATAAATAATGATACCTAATAAATACATGCCAAATAAAAACTCTTTTATTATGAGGATTCCTTTTAGAAGTAAAACAAAGTGTTCATATAAAGTTTACATTTATTTAGAAAACAAACTTATCTAATACATAAATACAAAAAGCAGATTTCTTACTTAATAAAAAATTATGCATAATATTATTTATTTAAATTAAAAAAAAAGACTTCTCTGTAGGTTATGCGTGACTAAATACCTGAGAAAAATTATTTAATTTATAAAATATGACATTTTATTAAAATCCGTAACTGTAACCACATAATTTTTTTGAAATGTTATTTACCACATTTTCTGTTTGATCCAATATTGGATCGATGTCATCGGTCACTATGTACTGTGCACGAAGCCGGTCTCCATCTTCCTCCTGCACACCAGTTGACTCTAAATTAATTATTTCTATTCGAATCAATCGTCGTCCAGTAGCCGGTTTGCTCTTAGCCACAAACGATGTGTTTTTGTTGATTCGATGATGGATGTACGTCTTTTTCTCACTCGTTTTCTTCTTATTGATTGCTCGCCGCACTTTGTGCTGCAACGAGTACATTTGGTCAAACCCTTCCAGAGGGTCTTGCGCATCTTGCAAATACCTTAAAGGTACCTCTTCACTGGAAATGCCGTAGTAAGGAGTGTTGACTTGCTGTGTATTCTAAAAGAAAAAACACATTCCTAATTTAGAAAACACATAAATGGATTTAAAGCACTTGTGATAACAACAACAAAAAGACAACGAAAGTATTACAAAACTTGTCTCAGCAACAATCATTTTGCTACACTTTGCCGGAAAAGTGAAGTTGTTGTCATCATAAAAAAATCATACTTTTACTTACCATTTTGCTAGTTGCAGGAAGTTGACAGTTGTCTATAGATCGCTGACTCAAATTGAAACTAGTATAAAATAAACAAATTTTAATAGCTATATATACGTGTTCTAAATGCTGATACAGCAACAAATATTTGGATTTCATCATGTCACAGGTTTCTACAAGTTTTTAAATAAAAATGCTTATTAGTCAGTAAAGTAATTTATTTTCATAAGTATAAATATCTGTCGAGTACATGAAATCTGAGGCTCTTAACCTAATTAAACTAGTACATTATTACTTTAGCCACTCATACAATATTGCTGCCTAATAATATATTTATTTTCACAATCACAAATATGATGAAATATCTGTTATGTACAGGAAATTAGTTATTAGAACCACTGATTAAATAATTTCGTATTTACAAAAAGTGATCAGGTATCTACTGAGTATAGACAATTTAAAATTGGATTCCTACATGTTAGTTATACAAAAGTTGTCTATTAATTCAACCACTATACATCATATTACTACCCATGTTTTATTTTATTAATACCATCACCATTAGTATATAGTATCACAATGACCCCATGACATAGTGGAAATTTTGTTTTTTAAAATAATACGTTTATCATCATTCGCTGACAAAGCTATCTTGTTCTGTTCTTGTGTAAATATTTCATGTTTTAGAGATTTAAATATAACATTTTTCTTTCTTAAGTAAACATTTTCATTTAATATCCTGTAATAATCTTTAAAGTGTACATTTCTTAAAACTTGTTTCTGTATACCTTTTGCTTTTTTATACTCATCCTGAGTTGTTTTGATACAGTACAATTTCGACCTTAATCCGACAAATTCAGAAATTATATTCCCACCTAGCTCATCTTTGAATAGTCCTGGTACCTTTTTATTTAGACTTGGAATATTAAAGATGTTGTTATCAGGATAATTACTAGTGTCAAAATAGGGAAGGAAATGTGACTTTAAATCTTTGTAAAAGTCATTACATTCTATTGAATAAAGAAAACTGTCAGTATCCGTATAACAAAGTTTTAACTTTTCCTCATAAAAAGGTTTCATAATAGAATAGTGAAAATCAAACATATGACTTTTAGATATTTCTAAAACGGTAAAACCAATGTATATAGGTTTATCTAGAGTAATAGTTTCAGGTTTCATTTGAATAGCTACAAAATTTTCTGAAAAAATTGAAGCACTATGGAAATTTGGTCGAGCAATTAATTGCTCAGCACAGTAACTTTTTTTCGTTTTATTTTTATCATCACTCCATTTATTTACCAATTTAATACTAACTCTTTTTTCAACGTCTTCAAGAGTTTTACCAAATATACTATTATTTAAAAGTTTGAAGAAGTCTTGTTCAAATGTAGATTTTGCCTTTTTACGTAATTCAGTATTCATATCAATGTATTGTTTTAAATAAGGACTTTGTTTGAATTGAATCACTCTATGTATTTTCTTTAACAATAATCCATGTTTAAGACATGTTTGCAGGTGAGCAATATGAATGACATAAAAAAATTTATCGTACAAATTTGGAATTAATTTTGAGGTTTTAGAACCTGGTGGAGTAAATTTTTGCACACAAAATGGAAAATCGTTATGAACATTATGCAGATGTTCGGGATACTCTAAGTCTACTTCTAGTATGTAACCAGTATCCCCGTCTATCGAGATATTTTTGAAATCAATTCTAGCGATTTCTAAATTGTTTAATAACTTAAAATTTGAATGAGGTAAATAAGCGCACATTGCATAACCATATAGATTATTACAATCAATATAAATTAAAAAGTTATTAATTTTTTTAGAGTCATGATTCTTTAAGTATTTGTTATTAGCTTTTGAATACCTTGTGGAACACAAACATATACCACCACGTATTCCTTTTTGAATCATTCTTATTATTTCCAAGTCATTTATTAACTCTAAATTAACACCCGTCTTTAATAACATCGCGTCAAAGCTGAGACTTGGAGCAGTAACGTAAAAAGTTGGATCTAATTTATAATTTGCCTTACAAGTTCGACGGAAACTTTCAAAAACGTCTGCTAGTAAAAGTACGTCAGATTTAAGATACAAATCAGTGTATTCGCCAAGGTTCGATAGTTTAAAAGTTTGCCAAACTTTTCTCGCATGTTCATAATCCATGTCTGATATTTGGCAATTGTGTAATTTACTAAAAAAACAATCTTGGGAAGGAAGTTTATCTTCTTCATATGAACTCCAAGCAGTCATGTATTCATAAGGATACACTCCTTTGCGTTTTAATAAATTCAAATGCTCATTAGAAGGAAAAAAATATGGTAGATGTTTGAAATCATCGTTAATAAGGTTTGCTACCAGTTTTTCTAAACTGGTACCTAAAAATTTATAAGAATCGACAAATCGAACAGGTATTATGTCCTTTACATTAACTTGAAAAAATTTTGTAAACGATATATAATTTTCCTTATTTTTCGCGATCACTTGTATTCTACCAGGTAATTCTCCTAACTGACGTATAAAAAGATGACTGTCATAACCAGCTAAATTATGAAAAAAAATCGGTACGAATTTAGGCAAACGGTATTTTATATTGCAATAAGAATGAGCTGCACCGCGATACCGCCCAGTGAGATGGCAATGATCTTTTACTTTATCATCAAATAATATTTTATCACACAGAAAACAATTTTTAGCTTGAGAAAAATTGACAATATCTTCGTCTGTTAAAGATATTGGCACTGTTGACTGCAAAATGTTATGAATATCAGTTAAATCAACTAACAAACTTTCGAAAAACTTATCTACACAGTTAGGACCTCGATAGGATACGTATTTATTCCGCGAGTTATCATAGGAACATACAATATAATAAGCAAATGCAGCGGGTATGTGTTTTTGCAACGATACTGTGCAAGTTGTTCCAGTATTGGATTCAGTTGGCTGTAACAATGACTCAAAGTCTGCGTACAAGACAAAAGGCATATCTTGCATTCGTTCGTAGTGATTAAAACGTATATAAGCCCCTTCATTGGGTAAAATGGTTGCGACACCACTGCAAACATGAGCTTCTAATTTTTTATTGTTATCGAAAAATATCATACAATCCTCGCAAAAATATATTTTTGAGTGATGCCTAGTTAATTGCTTGCGTATTAATTTAGATAAATCTTTAATAAGGCAGTAATGAGTACGATTTCCATGTTCAAGATAAAGCATGTTTATGTGATGTTTTTTTCGCGATTTACTTCGGTATAAAGGGCCAACAACTTTGTTTTTTTTAAGACCGTAAACGTTGATACTTAGACGAGGGTTATTTTTCTCAAAAATTTTAATGTCCGCGAAACCCACTGGGAAGCGCATATTTTTTACGTTAAGCACACTTTCAAAATGTGGATAAGCTGATGTTCGATGAGCGTTTTTCTTTGCGGGAAAAAGGGCTGCCACTACACACCACAAAAAGCAATAATTATCAGAATTTTGTATGTTTATACACGCGCGTTTATATTTAATAGTGTCAGGTAAATCTACGTAGCCCGAGGCTCTCAAGGGATTGTATTTATTTATATTTACTTCTAGATATAAGCTTCGCAAATAAGCCCAACCGCTATCTCGCTCTTCAAATTCTTCAATTTTTTTACAAAGCAAACGTATAACGTTTGAAAACATATCTTCAAAATTAAAATTTTGATACAAAATAATGTTTTCAGTTGCAAAAGATTTAATTGAAATCATATTATTCTTATGCTGAAAAAATTCAGAAAATAGCTCAAAGTTAACTTTAACATTAGTATAAGTTTCTATTCGTGCTGAAACTAATAGACGTACGCGTGTGCGCAAGTGCGATAAAAATTGAAAGGGTAGGTTCGTGACAGAGTTGTTGTCCTGGCCGACGTCCACGCCTCGAAAACGATAAGATGCGATACGACTGCGAAAAGCGCTATGAATCTTTTCAATGCCTTCGCTCTCAACAACCGAACTATTATTCTTGTGTAAAATACTTTTTAAGTGGGCAGAGAAAACTTTGTTATTTACGGATATATCGCAAACTGAACAGAAAGTAGACTTAACCATGATAATAATGTAGATAGTAAAGCGGCTTAAAATTATTAAGTAAGATCTACCTTATTAAAAGATATTTATTAAACTAGCTAAAGCATATTTTAACGAAAAAAAAGGAAATCATAAAAAAATGATTTATTTTTTCTTTTTGTGAGCTAAATAAACCCCGTCTTCGTTAAATTTTGTTTTAGCTAATTTAACAAACTTTTTTAGCGTATTAAATTCTGGTGAGTCCTCTTCGCCCTGCAAGCGGACCCAAACAATCGCCTTCTCACACCTGTCCAGACCTGTTAAGGCTCGTACCTCGTCCGCGTTGTAAAGACGGAGTTCCGCCAACAAACCTCCGTCTAGCTGTGCAGTCCGACGTGTCACTCCACCAGGAACTCTACGAGTCAGGCAACTGGTTGTTGTGATGTTAGCCGTCGTGTGTTGTGGCGGTAACTCGTCGTCAGATTCCGAGTCAAATAACCAATCTGAGCCGTTACTCGTTGATGGTTGATTTTTGACTGTCTTTTGGCGCTTGCTTGATTTTGCAGGCTTACTCGTTTTCTTGGAACTGAAAAGATAAAAACTTACCTAATTAACCTATCTTTAACAGACATATTAAGAATAAGTAATAACTTAACATAAGTTAATTTGTAATAATAATCAATGTAAATTGTAAATTACCTTATAATTTCCTCATCTGAATCAAAGTAAAGATTTTCACTGCTGCTCTTTGCAGACCTTTTAATTTGCTTGCTCTCAGCCCTGCAATAGATAGACACACCAGTACTGTTAGAGTACCAAAAGATAATTTTCACAAGAATATATACATAAATATGTAAAACATACTATAAAATGCAAATAATAAAGACAAAATAAGGTAAGAGTATGTTAGTAAAATAATTAATATGATAAAAAACTTACGAACATTATTTGGGCAGCGTTGAAGTTCCTGGTGATTTACTTGTGAAGATTTACGAGCAGTACCTTACTGCGGAGAACTGATACAATGCCAAGCATTTTTCACGTTTTTATTATAGAAAAACGCAAAACAAGCAATAATTTTTCAGAAGTAGTCAACCTAAAATTATGTTATTATCATCTACAGGAAAGTAATTGAAAAAAAATTCTAAGTAGAATGTGTAAAATTTCAATCAGCCGTTCAATAATGGTGTAAATTTAACTTATAGTTAAATGTATATAATAAATAGGTATTCACCACATAATGTATATAGAATAAATAAAATTTCGTTTTAGTTTCTTTTACTTATCGTTTTTCAGAATAGTATGTGTAAACTTATTTCAAAAAACATTATTTTGTAGAAGAATCAAATGCTATTATTATATAAAACCTCTCAAATATAACTATCATGTTTAAATCATATTAATTGCTAAGGCATTGTAAGTATTTGAATAGCACTTATGTACATTAATAATTAGGTAAGTTAGGATTCAGTTCGTATCTATAATATTAATAGAATATTTCAGAATTTCATAAAGTTGACTACTTCTGAATTTTACAAAATTCAGCATAATTATTTGTTTAGTTGTTCATACTTGTGAAACTAACCCCATTTGTAATAATTGTAAGCATTATTTGTATCCGCTGACTTACGCAACGCGAAAAAAACTCGGTTTACACTGAACATGAAAATTATTCCATAAATATTTTAAAATATCAACCGAATAAAAATATATAAGTATTGCATTAAACATACATTTATATTTACAACTACTAGGTATTAGTCACATAGAATCTTTTTTAAATAAACGTAAACTGACTTCAAGACTACATCTACGCACAACTGTTTTGTACTTAAACTATACTAAAATGCGAACTATGTGTTCAAAGATTTTAGATTTTCTCGAAAAGTATTGAATCGATTTCAACAAAGTTCATATGGGGCCGCTTCTAAAGTAGTATGTCTTATCCAACGAAAAAAAATCATCAAAATAGTCAGAACAATCGCAGGATACACATTTAAAAAACACACTCACGAATGGAAAACCCTCATTTTTGAAGTCGGTTTAAAATATAAATATGAAAAGACAACAATTAACATGGTTAAAATATTTACATTACCCCATGGCTAACGGGTAGAGAATTTGTTAAGGCATTAAGTCTGTCATTATGTAGTTTAAAGGCGTAATAAAAATTTAATTCATTTATTTATCCAATAACGATAGGTAATACCGATAACATTTTGTAACTTCTTTCATAACCATATGAACCAACCTTCATGTATTAATGCCTAGTCAGACAACTCGTAACCTAATTAAGATGTATTGCGAATAATATATTGTGCAAACCAAATACAAAATTCAGCAGTATTTATTTAATTTTGACTTGATTTAATTTGATATTATTGATTTGGGGTACATTTAGCTTATATAAAACCTTTAGTAGAATGAGGAAACTATTTTATGATTCAATTAAACATAATGATCTGCTATAACGTCAGTTGTTTTTTAAGTATAAAAAAAATAACTTTCATAATTCACGTTTGATACTAAGTAATACTTAACTATAACTTTCCTATTGTTGCTTCCTAAATTTGCTTAAAATGTATTCGGTTTGTTATTTTATTGTTATACAAACGAGATTAATGATAGGTACTTAGAATATTATATAAAGTTAGATTGATAGTTTCATAAGTAACCAATAAATAAAATTATTACTAACTTCTAATAAAAAGAATAAATTTTTTGTAGAAACCTAAAGTAGATACCTATTTGAACGTTTGAGACATATGGTCTATGTACCTCATTACGTAAGGTAAATATATTTTACAATATAGGTATTTTGCAGGCATTTTTTGTACAGGCGTATTTTTTTATTATTATAATAGTTAGAACAACACACTTACAACACACACAACACACAAGCTTTATTTCCGTGTGTAAATTAACTATGACAAATTTTAGTTGCGTTAAAACATATGGAACTTTAATAAATATTTTTACTTACGAACTTGATGTGTGGCGCGTGACGTAGCTGTCGCATAGCGACAACGGGTATATAATGTTTGAACATTCACAATTAAAATCGGAGAACAATGTGTACCTCTGTATGATGTGCAACTTATTCGGGGATCCAGTCCTGGGAGGCCAGGAAGCCCCATCCAGCTTAAGTTGTATTATCTATAGGCGTATTCTGTTTCCCTACTTTGAAACGAAGTGTTAGCGCAAGTTGTACAGATTTTATTCGGGGATCCAGTCCTGGGAGGCCAGGAAGCCCCAACCAGTTTAAAATCTATATTCATATTTGTGCTGCACAACGTCGAAAAGTTAAAAACGTTTTATGAGTTTCAGTGAAACCGATTTACATCTTTTTGATGTGCAACTTATTCGGGGATCCAGTCCTGGGAGGCCAGGAAGCCCCATCCAGTTTAAGTTGTATTATCTTTTGGGTGTATTCTGTTTTCTTACTTTGAAACGAAGTGTTAGAACAAGTTGTACAGATTTTATTCGGGGATCCAGTCCTGGGAGGCCAGGAAGCCCCAACCAGTTTAAAATTTGTATTCATATTTGTACTGCACAACGTCGAAAAGTCAAATA
>OX438859.1:8753068-8947607 GCA_949315895.1 Anania crocealis | reverse complement strand
GTTAAGAAAGACACTGATTTAGTCTACTGGAACGATCCAAACGAGTTAGTGGAACGATTAAAACTACTACTTGGATCCTGGGCAGCTGGTAACACCGGGGTACACAATGAAATTTATGCAATAATCGAAGAAATGCAAGAAGCTGGTATTATAAAAGACAAAAAATATATAAAGCTTCCATCAGGAGGATTAGGCAGTATCATTTCACTACAGAAACAGAGAAGACGGCAATGAATATAGATAAATTTGGGCATCACATTCATAAGCGTTTACGATTGTCTGAATTCACAGATATTCTTACAAATACATTAGTAAGAACAGATGCAGGCGATTTTGATTTAAAATCATCAAGATTAAAAGGATTACAATCTCCAGAGAAAGACGATGAGGCTGTGAATAAAGAATACGTAGATAAATGTGTTCAAGAACTAAAGAATGAAATGAAAACAATTCAAAGTAATATCAAAAAATACCTCAACAATTTAGAAAAATTAACTACTATCAATCTGAGTACATTGTATTACACTAAAAAGGACATCGATCTCATGATTGCAGCGAAACCTTTCAAAAATGAGTAAACAAGACATCGTAAACGAGCTTCACAAAGCAGCGAGAAGAAATTTCTCTCGTAGGCATACTATTATAAAAGGAATAGATGATTTATGGCAAGCGGACCTAATGGATTTTCAAAAATACTCATCATTCAATAAAGGATATAAATATGTTTTAGTTGTAATTGATGCTTTATCAAAATACTTATGGGTTAGACCATTGAAGTCAAAATCCAAACAGAGTGTCACAAATGCAATGCACAATATATTAATAGAATCAGCACGAAAGCCTAAACATTTGCAAACTGATTTGGGTACAGAGTTTTATAACGATTCTTTTAAACAGTTAACAAACAATTATAACATAAATCATTATTCAACGTACTCGGTTAAAAAAGCAGCTATTGTGGAACGAGTAATAAGAACGATAAAATCTCTGCTCTACAAATTATTTAGTTTATGCGGTCGATATCAATGGTTTAGAAATAATTTAGATACCGTTGTACAGCAGTATAACAACACTTTGCATCGTATTACAAAATTCAAACCAATAAATGTTAATAGTTCTAATGAGACTGTTGTCAAATCTAATATTATTAAAAGCCAAAAGCAAAAAACGCGTCAACGAACAACATTTCAAGTTGACGATTTTGTTCGTATAAGTAAATACAAAGGAGATTTTTATAAGGGTTATACACCCAATTGGTCTACCGAAATTTTCCGTATCATAAAAGTCAATCAAACAATTCCTGAAACGTACCAAATTGAAGATAAACACAATCAAATTATTCTTGGTTCTTTTTACGGATATGAATTACAAAAAACTAAATTGCCAGACCTTTATCTTATTGAGAAAGTTATAAAGAGAAAAGGAAACAAACTTTTTGTAAAATGGTTGGGTTTAAGTGATAAGGAAAATAGTTGGGTTGACAAAAGCAAATTAGTGGTGTAGGTATATAAGTAGCACATTATTAACCTCTAAAACTCACTTTATGATTATCGATGAAGGAAGGCAGTGGTATAATTAATAGCTTGATAGATCATTTACCGTTTGAGTTACATTTACCTGGGTACCAATTTTGTGGTCCTGGTACAAAACTTCAGAAACGATTACTTCAAGGTGAACGAGGGATAAACAAATTGGATGAAGCTTGTATGCATCACGATATTGCTTACTTGAATAAAGATTCTGGTGCTCGACATAAGGCTGACTTAGAACTGTTAAATATGGCTAAGAGAAGGCTTAAATCAAAAGATGTTGGGAAAGGGGAAAAAATTGCTTCATGGATAGTTAAAAATGCGATGAAAGCGAAAATCAGAGCAGGTCATGGCATAACAACATTTAAGAAAGCAATAAAGAAAATAAAATCAGGACTAAAAAAAATTAAATCCAAAGATAACCACTCTGCTATAAAATATGCCTATGCAGCTGCAAAGAAACTTTTTGGTGATAAAAAGGGAATACGTATACCTCGATTTATTCCTCTTCCAAAATGTGGAGGACTTTTACCACTTATTCCCATTTTTGCGGGGTTATCAGCTTTAGGTTCTCTTGCTGGAGGAGCGGCAGGTATAGCAAAAGCTGTTAATGATTCTAAAGCCGCACAAAAGAGTCTTCAGGAATCTGAAAGACACAACAGAATGATGGAAGCGGTGGCTCTTGGAAAAGGGTTATATATTAAACCTCATAAAAAAGGGACAGGTTTATATCTGAATCCCTCAAAAAACTAATTCAGCGGCTACCTAGACGTGCGCTCACTAATTTGGATATATTAGAGCATGCCAGTAACATTCCATTCTTTCGTGGTGTATTCATGAGAGATACATTACCTTCGAAACCTAAAAAGATGGAATGTGCAATCATGAATTTGGACAGTAACAAAAATCCTGGTACGCATTGGGTAGCCTTTGTAAAGCAAAATAATTACGTGGAATATTATGACAGTTTCGGTAATTTAAAACCACCGCTGGAATTAGTCAAGTATTTGCGTAAAATACCTATATACTATAATTATGTACGACATCAAGCCTTTGGTACTGTAAACTGTGGTCATTTGTGTCTAAAATTTTTAAGGAATTATTGGAAAAAGCATTTATAAAATGAAAATAATTAATAAAATTGTCAGTATAATGATGTCTTTCACTGTGTCTATAACCGGGAGAGGAGCCTCCCTAACAACAAATTATTCACCAACGTTAGAACTTCGAGGAGACTATGAATGTGGTCTTCTATATTTTTCAACCTTTAATTCCATTCCTAACATTGATGAAAGAAACAACAAGTTCTATTATGGTGAAAATGAAATCATCGAAATTCCTGAAGGGTCTTATGAGCTTCAGGATATTTGTGACTTTTTAAAAAATAGCATCAAGAACACTGTATTGAAATTAAACTGCAATAATAACACATTGAAAACAAATATTTATTGTTCCAAAGACATTCATTTCGAAAAAAGTGACTCACTTGGTAAAATTTTAGGTTTTGGAATGGAAACAATAAATGCAAATATAAGTACCGAATCGCAGTATCCTGTAAGCATTCTATCTACAACCATAGTGCGGATCGAATGCGATGTAATTAGTGGTTCATTTGTAAACGGGAAGGCAAGCCATATAATTTATGAATTCGTGCCTAATGTACCACCTGGTTATCGAATAATTGAAATACCTAAAAATTTAATTTATTTTCCTGTTAACCAAAGTTCTATAAGCGCTATTAATATAAGGCTGTTGGACGCTGAAAACAAAGAGATAAACTTACGAGGAGAAGAAGTACAACTGTATTTACATTTCAGAAAAATATGATTAATTTCAATAAAAGCCCTTCTTCATCATGTACTCTGCTCAGTTCTAACAGAACATTGAACAAAGACAGATCGCTTCAGCTTAAAAAGAAGCTAACTAAGACCAATAAAGAATTTCTTAAGATAATTGGTTTAATAAAATGAATATTTTAAATATTTCTCAACAAACATCACATGATAACAGCATTGAAAGTTTCGAGTATCATTCATACAAACCATACGTAACAAGTTTTAACAAGAATGATGAAATACGAATACCTATCAACCAACAAGACCTGTACGTGCTACCTTCACTTAGTAGTTTATATATCGAAGGCAAAGTAAATGTGTTTAACAGCACCACTAAAGAAAAAATATCCAATGTACATTTCGTTAATAATCCAGCACTATTTCTTTTTCAAGATATTAGATATGAACTGAATGGAGTAGAAATAGATAAAACTAAGAATGCAGGTATTACTACAACAATGAAATCTTACCTATCCTTAAATGAAAATGAATCCAAATGTGCTCGAGTTTGGGGTTGGTCAACCGCAGGAACAAAGAATGTTAGTGGTGGAACATTTTCCGCGTCCATTCCGTTAAACAAGATATTGGGATTTGCAGAAGATTATGAAAAAATAATTATCAACTGTAAACACGAGCTAGTGTTATTAAGAAGTAATACAAATCTTAATGCAATCAAGTTAAATGCAGGCGAAATCGTAGAGGATATTATAATCAATAAAATCATTTGGCGAGTCCCACACATTAAAGTATCAGATAGAGAAAGAATTAACCTATTAAAACATTTAGAGAAAGATCGAGCTATTCCATTAGCGTTTCGTAATTGGGATTTGTACGAATACCCTTTATTACCTAAAACACGTAAACATACTTGGTCTATAAAAACGTCATCACAAATAGAAAAACCACGATTTGTTGTCATTGGCTTACAAACCAACCGCAAGCATAACGCTGCATTGTCAATGGCAGAGTTTGATCATTGTCACGTACGAGATATAAGAGTCTTTTTAAATTCATCATACTATCCGTATGAAGGACTAAATGTCAGTTTTTCAGAAGACAAATTTACTTTATTATACGAACAGTATGCAAGATTTCAACAGTCGTATCACGGACGTCGACCAGAGCCATTGATGAGTTTAAAAGAATTCAAAGACGTTGCTCCTTTATTTGTTATCGACTGTTCACGACAGCACGAAACTTTAAAGGGATCGATCGATGTTAGAGTTGAAATCGAAACAGATCAAGCAATTCCAGATCAGACAGCTGCTTATTGCTTGATTTTAAACGATTGTATATTTGAGTACAAGCCTTTGAGTAATATTGTAAGGAAACTATCATGAATAAAAATTCAATAATCGTAGATCTGCAAGGATTTAAAAATAGTCTGAATGAATTTATAGTGAAAGAATTTGCTATAGCTACTCAAGAGCATACTCACATATTTTTAATAAAGCCTCCATACCCTTTTACTTCATTGAGTGCTGAAGAAAAGAAACAGGTTTGCTGGATCGAAAAGAACAGAGGCTATCGGTGGAGCGAAGGATACGTCGACTATAGAGAATTTCAAAGAATTATTAAATCCTATTTAAAAGGTAGAAAGATTTTTGTAAAAGGAGATGAAAAAATTAAATGGGTGCATGATCTATGTGATAACGAAAATGATATTTCAGACATATCTTCTTTAGGCGCTCCCAATTTAAATACTCTTTGTAAACTTTATTGTTTAAGCAACCCTATATTATATAACTGTTTTAATCATAAGAAAATATGTGCATTAAAAAATGTAATATGTATAAAGAAATGGTGTGCTGAAAATAAAGTAACTGTTTGATTTTTAAGAAAACTATTATGTTATAAATAATGATACCTAATAAATACATGCCAAATAAAAACTCTTTTATTATGAGGATTCCTTTTAGAAGTAAAACAAAGTGTTCATATAAAGTTTACATTTATTTAGAAAACAAACTTATCTAATACATAAATACAAAAAGCAGATTTCTTACTTAATAAAAAATTATGCATAATATTATTTATTTAAATTAAAAAAAAAGACTTCTCTGTAGGTTATGCGTGACTAAATACCTGAGAAAAATTATTTAATTTATAAAATATGACATTTTATTAAAATCCGTAACTGTAACCACATAATTTTTTTGAAATGTTATTTACCACATTTTCTGTTTGATCCAATATTGGATCGATGTCATCGGTCACTATGTACTGTGCACGAAGCCGGTCTCCATCTTCCTCCTGCACACCAGTTGACTCTAAATTAATTATTTCTATTCGAATCAATCGTCGTCCAGTAGCCGGTTTGCTCTTAGCCACAAACGATGTGTTTTTGTTGATTCGATGATGGATGTACGTCTTTTTCTCACTCGTTTTCTTCTTATTGATTGCTCGCCGCACTTTGTGCTGCAACGAGTACATTTGGTCAAACCCTTCCAGAGGGTCTTGCGCATCTTGCAAATACCTTAAAGGTACCTCTTCACTGGAAATGCCGTAGTAAGGAGTGTTGACTTGCTGTGTATTCTAAAAGAAAAAACACATTCCTAATTTAGAAAACACATAAATGGATTTAAAGCACTTGTGATAACAACAACAAAAAGACAACGAAAGTATTACAAAACTTGTCTCAGCAACAATCATTTTGCTACACTTTGCCGGAAAAGTGAAGTTGTTGTCATCATAAAAAAATCATACTTTTACTTACCATTTTGCTAGTTGCAGGAAGTTGACAGTTGTCTATAGATCGCTGACTCAAATTGAAACTAGTATAAAATAAACAAATTTTAATAGCTATATATACGTGTTCTAAATGCTGATACAGCAACAAATATTTGGATTTCATCATGTCACAGGTTTCTACAAGTTTTTAAATAAAAATGCTTATTAGTCAGTAAAGTAATTTATTTTCATAAGTATAAATATCTGTCGAGTACATGAAATCTGAGGCTCTTAACCTAATTAAACTAGTACATTATTACTTTAGCCACTCATACAATATTGCTGCCTAATAATATATTTATTTTCACAATCACAAATATGATGAAATATCTGTTATGTACAGGAAATTAGTTATTAGAACCACTGATTAAATAATTTCGTATTTACAAAAAGTGATCAGGTATCTACTGAGTATAGACAATTTAAAATTGGATTCCTACATGTTAGTTATACAAAAGTTGTCTATTAATTCAACCACTATACATCATATTACTACCCATGTTTTATTTTATTAATACCATCACCATTAGTATATAGTATCACAATGACCCCATGACATAGTGGAAATTTTGTTTTTTAAAATAATACGTTTATCATCATTCGCTGACAAAGCTATCTTGTTCTGTTCTTGTGTAAATATTTCATGTTTTAGAGATTTAAATATAACATTTTTCTTTCTTAAGTAAACATTTTCATTTAATATCCTGTAATAATCTTTAAAGTGTACATTTCTTAAAACTTGTTTCTGTATACCTTTTGCTTTTTTATACTCATCCTGAGTTGTTTTGATACAGTACAATTTCGACCTTAATCCGACAAATTCAGAAATTATATTCCCACCTAGCTCATCTTTGAATAGTCCTGGTACCTTTTTATTTAGACTTGGAATATTAAAGATGTTGTTATCAGGATAATTACTAGTGTCAAAATAGGGAAGGAAATGTGACTTTAAATCTTTGTAAAAGTCATTACATTCTATTGAATAAAGAAAACTGTCAGTATCCGTATAACAAAGTTTTAACTTTTCCTCATAAAAAGGTTTCATAATAGAATAGTGAAAATCAAACATATGACTTTTAGATATTTCTAAAACGGTAAAACCAATGTATATAGGTTTATCTAGAGTAATAGTTTCAGGTTTCATTTGAATAGCTACAAAATTTTCTGAAAAAATTGAAGCACTATGGAAATTTGGTCGAGCAATTAATTGCTCAGCACAGTAACTTTTTTTCGTTTTATTTTTATCATCACTCCATTTATTTACCAATTTAATACTAACTCTTTTTTCAACGTCTTCAAGAGTTTTACCAAATATACTATTATTTAAAAGTTTGAAGAAGTCTTGTTCAAATGTAGATTTTGCCTTTTTACGTAATTCAGTATTCATATCAATGTATTGTTTTAAATAAGGACTTTGTTTGAATTGAATCACTCTATGTATTTTCTTTAACAATAATCCATGTTTAAGACATGTTTGCAGGTGAGCAATATGAATGACATAAAAAAATTTATCGTACAAATTTGGAATTAATTTTGAGGTTTTAGAACCTGGTGGAGTAAATTTTTGCACACAAAATGGAAAATCGTTATGAACATTATGCAGATGTTCGGGATACTCTAAGTCTACTTCTAGTATGTAACCAGTATCCCCGTCTATCGAGATATTTTTGAAATCAATTCTAGCGATTTCTAAATTGTTTAATAACTTAAAATTTGAATGAGGTAAATAAGCGCACATTGCATAACCATATAGATTATTACAATCAATATAAATTAAAAAGTTATTAATTTTTTTAGAGTCATGATTCTTTAAGTATTTGTTATTAGCTTTTGAATACCTTGTGGAACACAAACATATACCACCACGTATTCCTTTTTGAATCATTCTTATTATTTCCAAGTCATTTATTAACTCTAAATTAACACCCGTCTTTAATAACATCGCGTCAAAGCTGAGACTTGGAGCAGTAACGTAAAAAGTTGGATCTAATTTATAATTTGCCTTACAAGTTCGACGGAAACTTTCAAAAACGTCTGCTAGTAAAAGTACGTCAGATTTAAGATACAAATCAGTGTATTCGCCAAGGTTCGATAGTTTAAAAGTTTGCCAAACTTTTCTCGCATGTTCATAATCCATGTCTGATATTTGGCAATTGTGTAATTTACTAAAAAAACAATCTTGGGAAGGAAGTTTATCTTCTTCATATGAACTCCAAGCAGTCATGTATTCATAAGGATACACTCCTTTGCGTTTTAATAAATTCAAATGCTCATTAGAAGGAAAAAAATATGGTAGATGTTTGAAATCATCGTTAATAAGGTTTGCTACCAGTTTTTCTAAACTGGTACCTAAAAATTTATAAGAATCGACAAATCGAACAGGTATTATGTCCTTTACATTAACTTGAAAAAATTTTGTAAACGATATATAATTTTCCTTATTTTTCGCGATCACTTGTATTCTACCAGGTAATTCTCCTAACTGACGTATAAAAAGATGACTGTCATAACCAGCTAAATTATGAAAAAAAATCGGTACGAATTTAGGCAAACGGTATTTTATATTGCAATAAGAATGAGCTGCACCGCGATACCGCCCAGTGAGATGGCAATGATCTTTTACTTTATCATCAAATAATATTTTATCACACAGAAAACAATTTTTAGCTTGAGAAAAATTGACAATATCTTCGTCTGTTAAAGATATTGGCACTGTTGACTGCAAAATGTTATGAATATCAGTTAAATCAACTAACAAACTTTCGAAAAACTTATCTACACAGTTAGGACCTCGATAGGATACGTATTTATTCCGCGAGTTATCATAGGAACATACAATATAATAAGCAAATGCAGCGGGTATGTGTTTTTGCAACGATACTGTGCAAGTTGTTCCAGTATTGGATTCAGTTGGCTGTAACAATGACTCAAAGTCTGCGTACAAGACAAAAGGCATATCTTGCATTCGTTCGTAGTGATTAAAACGTATATAAGCCCCTTCATTGGGTAAAATGGTTGCGACACCACTGCAAACATGAGCTTCTAATTTTTTATTGTTATCGAAAAATATCATACAATCCTCGCAAAAATATATTTTTGAGTGATGCCTAGTTAATTGCTTGCGTATTAATTTAGATAAATCTTTAATAAGGCAGTAATGAGTACGATTTCCATGTTCAAGATAAAGCATGTTTATGTGATGTTTTTTTCGCGATTTACTTCGGTATAAAGGGCCAACAACTTTGTTTTTTTTAAGACCGTAAACGTTGATACTTAGACGAGGGTTATTTTTCTCAAAAATTTTAATGTCCGCGAAACCCACTGGGAAGCGCATATTTTTTACGTTAAGCACACTTTCAAAATGTGGATAAGCTGATGTTCGATGAGCGTTTTTCTTTGCGGGAAAAAGGGCTGCCACTACACACCACAAAAAGCAATAATTATCAGAATTTTGTATGTTTATACACGCGCGTTTATATTTAATAGTGTCAGGTAAATCTACGTAGCCCGAGGCTCTCAAGGGATTGTATTTATTTATATTTACTTCTAGATATAAGCTTCGCAAATAAGCCCAACCGCTATCTCGCTCTTCAAATTCTTCAATTTTTTTACAAAGCAAACGTATAACGTTTGAAAACATATCTTCAAAATTAAAATTTTGATACAAAATAATGTTTTCAGTTGCAAAAGATTTAATTGAAATCATATTATTCTTATGCTGAAAAAATTCAGAAAATAGCTCAAAGTTAACTTTAACATTAGTATAAGTTTCTATTCGTGCTGAAACTAATAGACGTACGCGTGTGCGCAAGTGCGATAAAAATTGAAAGGGTAGGTTCGTGACAGAGTTGTTGTCCTGGCCGACGTCCACGCCTCGAAAACGATAAGATGCGATACGACTGCGAAAAGCGCTATGAATCTTTTCAATGCCTTCGCTCTCAACAACCGAACTATTATTCTTGTGTAAAATACTTTTTAAGTGGGCAGAGAAAACTTTGTTATTTACGGATATATCGCAAACTGAACAGAAAGTAGACTTAACCATGATAATAATGTAGATAGTAAAGCGGCTTAAAATTATTAAGTAAGATCTACCTTATTAAAAGATATTTATTAAACTAGCTAAAGCATATTTTAACGAAAAAAAAGGAAATCATAAAAAAATGATTTATTTTTTCTTTTTGTGAGCTAAATAAACCCCGTCTTCGTTAAATTTTGTTTTAGCTAATTTAACAAACTTTTTTAGCGTATTAAATTCTGGTGAGTCCTCTTCGCCCTGCAAGCGGACCCAAACAATCGCCTTCTCACACCTGTCCAGACCTGTTAAGGCTCGTACCTCGTCCGCGTTGTAAAGACGGAGTTCCGCCAACAAACCTCCGTCTAGCTGTGCAGTCCGACGTGTCACTCCACCAGGAACTCTACGAGTCAGGCAACTGGTTGTTGTGATGTTAGCCGTCGTGTGTTGTGGCGGTAACTCGTCGTCAGATTCCGAGTCAAATAACCAATCTGAGCCGTTACTCGTTGATGGTTGATTTTTGACTGTCTTTTGGCGCTTGCTTGATTTTGCAGGCTTACTCGTTTTCTTGGAACTGAAAAGATAAAAACTTACCTAATTAACCTATCTTTAACAGACATATTAAGAATAAGTAATAACTTAACATAAGTTAATTTGTAATAATAATCAATGTAAATTGTAAATTACCTTATAATTTCCTCATCTGAATCAAAGTAAAGATTTTCACTGCTGCTCTTTGCAGACCTTTTAATTTGCTTGCTCTCAGCCCTGCAATAGATAGACACACCAGTACTGTTAGAGTACCAAAAGATAATTTTCACAAGAATATATACATAAATATGTAAAACATACTATAAAATGCAAATAATAAAGACAAAATAAGGTAAGAGTATGTTAGTAAAATAATTAATATGATAAAAAACTTACGAACATTATTTGGGCAGCGTTGAAGTTCCTGGTGATTTACTTGTGAAGATTTACGAGCAGTACCTTACTGCGGAGAACTGATACAATGCCAAGCATTTTTCACGTTTTTATTATAGAAAAACGCAAAACAAGCAATAATTTTTCAGAAGTAGTCAACCTAAAATTATGTTATTATCATCTACAGGAAAGTAATTGAAAAAAAATTCTAAGTAGAATGTGTAAAATTTCAATCAGCCGTTCAATAATGGTGTAAATTTAACTTATAGTTAAATGTATATAATAAATAGGTATTCACCACATAATGTATATAGAATAAATAAAATTTCGTTTTAGTTTCTTTTACTTATCGTTTTTCAGAATAGTATGTGTAAACTTATTTCAAAAAACATTATTTTGTAGAAGAATCAAATGCTATTATTATATAAAACCTCTCAAATATAACTATCATGTTTAAATCATATTAATTGCTAAGGCATTGTAAGTATTTGAATAGCACTTATGTACATTAATAATTAGGTAAGTTAGGATTCAGTTCGTATCTATAATATTAATAGAATATTTCAGAATTTCATAAAGTTGACTACTTCTGAATTTTACAAAATTCAGCATAATTATTTGTTTAGTTGTTCATACTTGTGAAACTAACCCCATTTGTAATAATTGTAAGCATTATTTGTATCCGCTGACTTACGCAACGCGAAAAAAACTCGGTTTACACTGAACATGAAAATTATTCCATAAATATTTTAAAATATCAACCGAATAAAAATATATAAGTATTGCATTAAACATACATTTATATTTACAACTACTAGGTATTAGTCACATAGAATCTTTTTTAAATAAACGTAAACTGACTTCAAGACTACATCTACGCACAACTGTTTTGTACTTAAACTATACTAAAATGCGAACTATGTGTTCAAAGATTTTAGATTTTCTCGAAAAGTATTGAATCGATTTCAACAAAGTTCATATGGGGCCGCTTCTAAAGTAGTATGTCTTATCCAACGAAAAAAAATCATCAAAATAGTCAGAACAATCGCAGGATACACATTTAAAAAACACACTCACGAATGGAAAACCCTCATTTTTGAAGTCGGTTTAAAATATAAATATGAAAAGACAACAATTAACATGGTTAAAATATTTACATTACCCCATGGCTAACGGGTAGAGAATTTGTTAAGGCATTAAGTCTGTCATTATGTAGTTTAAAGGCGTAATAAAAATTTAATTCATTTATTTATCCAATAACGATAGGTAATACCGATAACATTTTGTAACTTCTTTCATAACCATATGAACCAACCTTCATGTATTAATGCCTAGTCAGACAACTCGTAACCTAATTAAGATGTATTGCGAATAATATATTGTGCAAACCAAATACAAAATTCAGCAGTATTTATTTAATTTTGACTTGATTTAATTTGATATTATTGATTTGGGGTACATTTAGCTTATATAAAACCTTTAGTAGAATGAGGAAACTATTTTATGATTCAATTAAACATAATGATCTGCTATAACGTCAGTTGTTTTTTAAGTATAAAAAAAATAACTTTCATAATTCACGTTTGATACTAAGTAATACTTAACTATAACTTTCCTATTGTTGCTTCCTAAATTTGCTTAAAATGTATTCGGTTTGTTATTTTATTGTTATACAAACGAGATTAATGATAGGTACTTAGAATATTATATAAAGTTAGATTGATAGTTTCATAAGTAACCAATAAATAAAATTATTACTAACTTCTAATAAAAAGAATAAATTTTTTGTAGAAACCTAAAGTAGATACCTATTTGAACGTTTGAGACATATGGTCTATGTACCTCATTACGTAAGGTAAATATATTTTACAATATAGGTATTTTGCAGGCATTTTTTGTACAGGCGTATTTTTTTATTATTATAATAGTTAGAACAACACACTTACAACACACACAACACACAAGCTTTATTTCCGTGTGTAAATTAACTATGACAAATTTTAGTTGCGTTAAAACATATGGAACTTTAATAAATATTTTTACTTACGAACTTGATGTGTGGCGCGTGACGTAGCTGTCGCATAGCGACAACGGGTATATAATGTTTGAACATTCACAATTAAAATCGGAGAACAATGTGTACCTCTGTATGATGTGCAACTTATTCGGGGATCCAGTCCTGGGAGGCCAGGAAGCCCCATCCAGCTTAAGTTGTATTATCTATAGGCGTATTCTGTTTCCCTACTTTGAAACGAAGTGTTAGCGCAAGTTGTACAGATTTTATTCGGGGATCCAGTCCTGGGAGGCCAGGAAGCCCCAACCAGTTTAAAATCTATATTCATATTTGTGCTGCACAACGTCGAAAAGTTAAAAACGTTTTATGAGTTTCAGTGAAACCGATTTACATCTTTTTGATGTGCAACTTATTCGGGGATCCAGTCCTGGGAGGCCAGGAAGCCCCATCCAGTTTAAGTTGTATTATCTTTTGGGTGTATTCTGTTTTCTTACTTTGAAACGAAGTGTTAGAACAAGTTGTACAGATTTTATTCGGGGATCCAGTCCTGGGAGGCCAGGAAGCCCCAACCAGTTTAAAATTTGTATTCATATTTGTACTGCACAACGTCGAAAAGTCAAATATGTTTTTATGAGTTTTACTGATACGGATTTACATCTTTTTGATGTGTAACTTATTCGGGGATCCAGTCTTGGCAGGCCAAGAAGCCCCATCCAGCTTAAGTTATATCATCTTTTGGGTGTCCTATTCTATTTTCTTACTTTGAAACGAAGTGTAAGAACAAGTTGTACAGATTTTATTCGGGGATCCAGTCCTGGGAGGCCAGGAAGCCCCAACCAGTTTAAAATTTGTATTCACATTTGTACTGCACAACGTTAAAAAGTTAAAAATGTTTTTATGAATTTCAGTGAAACCGATTTACATGTTTTTGATGTGCAACTTATTCGGGGATCCAGTCCTGGGAGGCCAGGAAGCCCCAACCAGCTTAAGTTGTATTATCATAAGAGTGAATTAGGTTTCCTTACTTTGAAACGAAGTGTTAGCGCAAGTTGTAGATACAGATTTTATTCGGGGATACAGTCTTGGAAGGCCAGGAAGCCCCAACCAGTTTCAAATTTGTATTCACATTTGTACTTCACTACGCTGAAAAGTCAAATATGTTTTTATGAGTTTTACTGATACGGATTTTCATCTTTTTGATGTGTAACTTATTCGGGGATCCAGTCTTGGCAGGCCAAGAAGCCCCATCCAGCTTAAGTTATATTATCTTTTGGGTGTATTCTATTCCCCAACCCAACCAGTTTCAAATTTGTATAAATTTTTATGTACTAAACTACGTTAAAAAGTTTAAAACGTTGATTGATCGGCAGTGAGATTTCAACTTTGCGAAGGGATTATTGGGGATTCTAAAAAAGTTTTTTGCATTATTGATCGAACGATAGTGAGATCGATGATGTGAAAAACTGTTTTAGAATGCCCAATAATCCCCTACTAATACTCACTTAGCCCCAGGTCTTAAGATATCCTCGGGGTTAAAATGCAGGCTACAAATTACAGAGTATCTTTGAAAGTTTTCTTTAGACATAGCGTCAAGCCACTCTTTTTTATGCTCTCATTTCTGGGTAGTCTGCAAAAACACCAGTAGTGTCAGATCACAAAGATTTAGTTGAATTTAATATTATTACCTTATTGTATAATTTAGTAGCCACTGAGCTAATCTTTAGTGTCAACACATTAGAACGGTACATTCATGTAAGATTAGTCTCCACAAATAAAATACAGGGATCAGATCGATATATTATACTTTGTTATGGGGACACGAGATTTACCAGAAACCCAATCTTTTTTTAGCAAGATAGAATTTTTTTTTATCATTTTAAAAAGTATTCGCCGTTTTCCAACAATTTTTAATCATTTAGTGGCATTGGTGGATTTGAGGAATTGTTTGGAGCATTTAGCAAAAAACAATTCCTCAAATCCACCAAAACAAAATAACATGCTCACCCTATACAGTTTGAATACAATTCAATGAAAATTTACTTACTTATAGAAAGAAATACCGCATCCAGCATATGATTCAAGAATCAAAATCGCATACGAAGCAGTTTGAAAATCAACAAAATTAAAAGTTTATAATTTGATAGACTACACATTAAGTTAAGTGTCAACATGAGGTTGCCATATTTGGGGTAAATTATTTTACTATATGTAGTTATAATTTTTGTCTTTTCTGTATTAATAAAATTATATTTAGTTACTTTATTAAGAAGGATTTAGTATAAATAGCATTATTAAATAAAACAATACTAGAAAAAAATACTACAAGGGACATGCAGTATGTTAAAAATTATGGGACGTCAATATGTAATCCTAACAATTATGTTTTTTTTTCTGGCATTATTAAGAATGAAACAGACTATTGAAAGTTGAAACAGAGGCCTCACCCACCAAACGTCAGACCGCATCGCGTTCACAATGTATTATCGACTTTACAAGACATTTATTAAAGTTGATTTTTCTACAATGTACAATACTAAGTGCTTATTCCAGTTATGTAATTGTAAGTTTCTTCTTGGTAATCACAATCACTGATTATCTTTTTTTTTTGACATGTTTTGATGTTGTTGTTTTTTTCACCCATTCTGGGTAGGCAAAGGGAACTATGCCCATACAGCCAATTCTTTAGTAATATTTTCTTTATTTTTGCATTAATCCTTTGACGATCGGATATTCCAGACACAATTAAAATCAATTGTTATCGCGACAACCGGTTGTCGCTTGGGGGTTGAGGGATTAAAACGTTGATGTTAGACGTTTTAATGCTTCGATGGAGTTTTTGGAGACGGTCAAAAGATTGAAGGAATGTAGAGAAGTCCCCAAGAAAGAGGTGAACTGTTGGCGTTCCCGCGCAAAATTCACGGTCCACTTTTCTTGTTTACGACCCATACACCATCTTATTTCACCGAACTGTGTATTGTTCACTCGCACGACACTTTGTTCCGCAAAATAACACCACTTTTACGACCCAAAAATCACTATAAACAATAAAAATTCGATAAAATAAACGGACTCCAAACGTATCTTACGAACTCCCGCCAAAAACTCTCTGACATGTTTTGACACGTTTGACGTTTTAAGTTTTTTTATTTGTTGAATTGACAGTTCAGTTCATCATATGTATTGTCTATGGTTCAGTTGTTGATTGATATTATTTGTTCAGAGAAGAATTTTGAATTTATTTCAGTAAAAAAAAACATTTTTTGGATAGTCGTAAAGTATAACTTAAAACTTTACTTTATACATGAACTTCAATAATACTATAAATTAATTTACCTAAGAGTTGTTTTTATGTTGTAGTATAGATGTATCTAAAAGTCTTCAATGTTGTACATTTGATGCCATAGTTTCCACATTGAACTGCAAAAACGGTTGTTTAAAATAAATAGAGCTATGGATTTGTACACGGAACCTACGAAAGGATATCTTAAAAATTACCATATTTTAACTGTCCTTTTATGTGCTATTTCAATACCTTTATCCATGTCTATGTGGATTATGAATTTAGTTTATTCAAAACTCATAAGAGAAAACGAAGGACTTGATGGTAAACATTGTGATAAGATTTTTATAAATTTAACCTGAGCTGTAATATTCTGCTTTAGTATGTTGCTTTATTGACTATTTCTTTTTTAAGAACCAGTAGTAATATCCCCAGCCCGTTGGATGGCTTCATGTTTCATACCACTTGCAATGGCAGTTTATGGATATAAAAAGAAGAGTGTTAATTTTAGTGGAGCTTTGTTTGGGTTTATTGTGGGTCACATACTGACTTTAAGTAACTTCTGTTTTCTGGCTACCCTGTTTACATTTTTTATGACATCGTCAAGAGCAACTAAAATAGGATCTCACATTAAGAAAAAAATTGAGGAAGACTTCAAAGAGGGTAAGTTAAGTTATTTGAACTTTTTTTATCTGCTATACTTAGAAATAATCATGAACATTGTGTTTTTTTTAATTCTAATTAACAATATGATGCATTTTAAATAAAAAATAAATGCAGCTAAAAATTGTTGGAGATTTATAAAAAAAACAGTGTTGGGTATTGATAAAGTCATTAGAGCAGTTAGGCATATTTACATATGCTGCTAATAAGTAGTTATTTAAGGCAAATATTTTTATATTTCATATTTTGTGCTTTACTTATTGTTTTATCCAACAATCTCTTACTTTTTTCTGACTTATTAAAACCCAAACCAAATAAATTTTTTCACTTTCAACTTTTTCACCATGAAATATATTCTTAATCCCTCGATCGTGAGTTATTCCAGACACAAGTTAGTTAGTTGGACTAGATCCCTCAACCCCCAGGAGGCACTCGGGTGCCACGATAACAATTGATTTCAATTGTGTCTGGAATAACTCACGATTGATGGATTAAATTTTCCGCACTTAGCCTCTTAAGTTGGGCCTTTGTGCACAGACACAATTGAAATCAATTGTTATCGTGGCACCCGAGTGCCTCCTGGGGGTTGAGGGATTAATATATATAAATTACGTGTCACATTGTTTGTCCGTGATGGACTCATAAACTACTTAACCGATTTTCAATTTGTTTCGGTCACAACATCCAACATAGCATTAGGATATTTAAATTTGCTGAACTAGCATGGAATATAAATTGCACAGAACATATAAAACGAGTAGAAGTAGCATCCACTCCTATTTGTATGAAAACCAGTGTAACCAAACTAACACATTTGTGATTAAATCACATTATCACGCACACCAAGAATGTCTTGTAGCGATTGGTTATGCAATTATAAAACTAAAAAGCTAAGCTAAAAAGTATCACCGCTGTGCCGGTCGGAGAATTGCTGGATTCGGTCTCCACGCTCAAGGCCCGCGATAGAAGCTATGCAATAGCTTAATTTTATAATTTTATGTATTTTCTATTTTGACTTTTGTAATTAATTTTTTCTGTTATTTTGGCAGATATGGTTACCATAGGCAACCATACTGTCAAAATCATAAACGTAGAATATAATAGACGGACAAAGCCTGCGAGATAGAAGAAAACCTCTTATGGAAATCTAGCTTCTTCTTTCTTCTTCCTAGCAACTGTCCCGACTGGTGACGGGGTCTGCTTTCCGACTATTCTTCCTCCACTTTGCCCTATCCTGGACGTCGTCCTCGGTTAAGTCACAGCTTTCTAGGTCTTTCTTTATGACACTCAACCATCGCAGTTTTGGCCTTCCTCTCCGCCTTTGACCCGGTAGGTTTTGGTTGAGTGTTACATTGCCGATGTAGTCAGGTGGTCTCCTTTTCACGTGTCCAAACCATCGCAGCCGATTTTCTTGTAATTTATCGGCGACGTCACGCACGCCGAGGCTACCGCGTACGTACTCGTTGCGGATCTTGTCGAGCCTCGTCACTCCGCACATCCATCGCAACATCTTCATCTCAGCAACTTGAATGGTCTGTACGTGTTTTTTTGTGACAGCCCAGGTCTCGCTACCATATGTTAGCACTGGTCTTATGACTGACTTGTACACCAGTCCTTTTAACTTTATGGGCATTCTACTGTCACATGTAACGCCCGTAACTTCACGCCACTTGAGCCAGGCGGCTGCTATGCGGTGCTGTAGGTTATTCTCCAGATTACCAGACTCGTTCATCACGCTGCCGAGGTACTTGTACTCCTGACACTGTTCAATCACCTGTCCATCTATTACGATCGGAACAGGGTCGGGGCACGCGATGTTAAGCGCCATGTACTGGGTTTTCTTAACGCTAAGCACTAGTCCGCCTGCTTGCAATTGCTCCTTCCATGCACTTAAGGCCTCTTCCAAATCTTGCCTCCTATTACAGCAGATCGCCACATCATCCGCGTATATAAAAGTCCATGCAGCTTTTTGTTGAGCATCTTCGGTCAGTGAGTCCAGTACTAGACTGAATAGGTAAGGACTTAAAACTGATCCTTGATGGACCCCTTCTCTGACTGGGATAGACTTAGTAATACCGGCTGTTGTTCTGATAAAGGACCTAGCCGCCTTGTACATGTCAGCAACAACGGACACGTATGCCTCAGGGATAAGTCTTTTCCTAAGACTCCACCATATAGTACTTCGAGGCACACGGTCAAAAGCTTTTTCCATGTCTAAAAAGGCGATGTAAAGTGGTTCTTCTTTCGCTCTGTGTTCTTCAGCAATCATAGTTATAGCGAATGTTGGATCTACAGTTGACAGTCCTGGCACGAAACCGTACTGGTGTCGGGAAAGTGAGCACTCCATGCGAAGTCGGCTATCTATGACTCGTTCGTACAATTTCATAGTATGGCACATCAACTTGATACCTCTATAATTATTACATTCGTATCTGCTTCCTTTGCCTTTATAGAGAGGAACAATCGTACTCAGTCTCCAAGTGTTTGGTATGCGCTCGGCTTCCAGCAACATCATGTTAAATAGATTTGTCAGTATTAAGACACTCTTTTCTCCCAAACACTTCCACGCTTCAATCGGAATGCCGTCCGGACCTATTGCCTTTTTGTTCGCCATTTTCTTAAGCGACGTCTCAACCTCCATTGGTGTTATAGGTGGTATAAGGCCCAGATTCTTTTCCATGCTTGGTAGGCCGGCGTTCAGGGGATTTGTGTTGGTATTCAGTAAGTTATCATAATACTGATACCATGCTTCTAGGATGTCCTTATCGTGATAGAGTAGATTTCCGTTTGGTCCTATTACTACTTTTGATTTGATGATGTCTTGTGTAGCTTCATTGCGCGACTTAGCTAATTTGTAAATGAGTTTTTGACCGTCTTTACTCTCCAAGGAGTCGCTCCAAAGTTCTTTTGTAGCTCTCGATCTCTCAACAGCGACTACTTTTCTGGCTTCTTTCTTCTTAAGTTTGTAAAACTCTCGGTCTTCATTAGTCTTGGTGGTCTGCCACATTTTGAAAGCTTCTTTCTTTTCTAGTAACGCTTTTTGTACAGTTTCGTTCCACCACCAGGTAGTTTTAGGTATTCGCTTTCCACCCTTAGTTCGCCCAAGAGTCTTATTTGCTGCTCTAAGAATCTCAGTTTGCAAGTGCGTCCAAACTGCATCTATATCACTTTCATTGTCTTCTGGAATGTTAGGGTTTTGAGCTCCCTCCTAAAATCGCCCATCTTTGCTCCCTTAAGAAGCCACCATCTGGTGAGTTCTGGTTCCTTCTCTTTTTTGTTCTTCGTCTTCCTCTTAAACACCATATCCATAACTACAATTCGATGTTGTGACGTGATGCTTTCCCCAGGTATCACTTTGCAGTTTTTGACTCTACCGATGAGAGATCTGTTCAGAAGTATAAAGTCGATCTGTGAACACGCCGATCCGCTTTTGTATGTTATTAGGTGCTCAGGCTTTTTGGCAAAGAATGTATTCACTAGGGCCAGTTCATGTGACATAGCAGATAACAAAATGGCTTTACCCTCCTCGTTCGCGGCGCCAAAACCGTGACCGCCATGTACTCGTAGACATGGCTCGCATTCAGTACCAACGTGACCATTCAGATCACTTCCCAGGATTGTTATTTCGTTACTGGGTATTTCCTGCAGGATATCGTCCAAGAAAATCCAGAAATTATCTTTCTCAGTTCTTGAACAGCCTACTTGAGGGGCGTATGCTGACACTATGTTTACCACCTCTCCCTGGATGATCACTTTTACACTCATAGCTCGGTCGCTAAAACGTTTGACTTCTACGATATTATCCAGATGGTCATGACTGATTACTATTGCCACTCCGTTTCGGCCCCCTTTTGAGCCTGTGTACATAAGTTTGTATCCTTCTCCTATGTTGCGAGACTTTGAGCCCTGCCATCTGGTCTCTTGGAGACAGGCGAAGTCAATCCTGCGGCGTGTTAGTAGGTCTGCGAGCTCCTTCGTCCTTCCCGTTAGTGTTCCTACATTTAAGGTGGCAAAGCGGACTTTGATGTTACTATCTGGGACTAACGTCTTTAACCGAACCCGTCCTTGATCCGGTAGCCCTTGCATACTTGTCACAGAGGTAGGGCGATGTGTCTGCGCGTAGTTTTGCGGCGACGCCCTATTTACGTCACAGTATCTTGATAGTAACCTTTTCATTCTTCTGTTTTGACGTTATTGGGTTTATTAGTCCAGTGCCGATTGTCATCTGACGCACAAAAACCTACCCTTAGGGGAAAGGAAAACCCTCGAATTTATGGTGGTCGTTCGATGGCGTGGGTATTTAAGCCCACACATAAAGCGGGGTCTGGTTATACCGCCAGATACTCGGTCGCCAGGGCCTCGTCCGTTGTCTAGCAGGGGGTACCGCGTGCAGGTGAGGTTGACAGTTGGGCCGGTTAAGATGTTAGTACCGTTCGCCCCTTACCCCCTCTTATGGAAATCTAGCAAGATAGAAAAAGAAAACAAATCTTTTCGTTTTGTGACCTGTCGTATTTGACAGAGTGACATCCAGTGGCATATGCGATATAAGGTTCAACATTTTATGTAATTATCTAGTACATCGTAGATTATCTAAAGTAAATACAGTTTTATCTAACAATGGTCACATGTTCTGTGAGTGCCTGTGGAGTCAACCACAAAAATAATCCAGAAAATTGCTCATTTCACAGGTAAATACGTAGAAAGTCGTCATCGTAAAAACGCGTTATTTTTGTTGAATTTGATCTTGTTGTTAAGTTGTAAATATAAAATTATTTCAATCCACTTGTTCATTTTAATATTTTGTATAGATAAAGTTCTATGTATTGATTATTTACATTATTTTGGTGGATAAGGGGGCGTCCATAAATTACGTGAGATGTTTAAGGGGGGGAGGGGGTCGAGTCGAATCTCATCTAATCTTACGTTGGAGAGAGGGGGGTCTCGGCAAATATCACGCATTTTTTTTCTGATTGAAACAAAAAAAAATATACTATTTTGGTCCATTTAATCCAGATTGTACATATACATGCTTATGATTTAATCTTAAGCGTAATTGTAATACGATTAAGATTCACTAATTCGTTCGAAAGAAAATAATTTCATTCAAGTTTACGTAAGAAACCCACATTTTGAAAAATCTCACGTGAGATTGGGGGATGGGGGAGGGGGTTGAATAAAATCTCACGATATCTCACCAGGGGGGGAGAGAGGGACAGAAAATTAAAAAAAACACCTCACGTAATTTATGGACGCCCCCTAAATAATTTATCGAAATATTTTACATGTACGCTAGAGCTTGACTCAAATTTATCGATACTATTTAATTGTCGACATTTATCTTGAATGTTTCCGGAGAAATTTGATGTTATTTTACGTTTAGCGTCTCAAATGAATGTCAACTTAACAATTTGAAGAAGGAAACTGTAAGGAATCACATAACTAAGATAATCTTGTTTAAAAGTCAATAATCAGTGTTTGATACATCAGAATGTAAATGTTTATTCAGATTTTGTTTACTTGTACTTTTTCACTTACTGCCATTGATAAGCTCACACGGCACAGCAGATGACAAGGGAAAATCTTTTGAAGAAATAAATAAAGAAAACTAATTAACAATGGCTGTTATTTTTTTTTATTAATTAAGTCTGTTTATTTTTAAATTATATGTAAAAAATATACTCACCGGGCACATTTATCTGCCCACTATTATAGTTGTAAGAAGTGAGGGCGGTTAGATATGCCGCAAAGTAGGTGCATAATCTCGAGATAAAAACAGTGTGACAGTAAACATTATTTTCCAAACAACAAACTGCAATTATTATCGATAGTCTAAAAATGTTAAAGGTACGTCACTAGTTAACACACACATTGACAAATCAAAACTGGTCACGCATTATCGGGCTGTCAGTGGATCTACTTGTATCCTATATCTATGGTCAAAATCCTTATTTTCTTCGAAATTCTTTTAAATTTAGAAAATTCAAAATTGTTCGACTCGGGGCGTTAGCACATGAGTAAAAATCCCTACAGAGTACAAGCTTCTTGACTTTTAATCCCTCAACCCCCAGGAGGCAGGCGCGTGCCGCGATAACAATAGATTTCAATTGTGTCTGGAATAACTCACAATCGAGGGATTAAACTATTCTGATAGGGCTGACACCTGTTGCAAGTCAAAAAAAAATAGGTAGTAAAAATTAAATACGGTAAGTACCTCAGTCTGAATCTAATACCTACAGTTTCCTTAAATAAGTGATCGGAAAATATTCGCATGGCATGTCAAAAGATAATTAATTTATAATTTTATTTTTATACTTATTACATTATTAAAATAATCTTGGTATGTTTTTTTTTCATTTCACCAATAAAATTAACATAATTATCTGGACCTGGCAGTATTTTAAGGAACCCGGCCTGTAGACATGTTACCTGCATTAAAGCCTTTACGATGAATAAATAAGGAATCATCGCTTATATTTAAGGCATTTTCCGATAGGATTCCGATTTCTTGCACTTGTGTCGATCCAGACATTTCCTATACAATATCATGCAACAAACCATAGCAGTGCGTAACTGACCCTTTGTTTATTTAACACCAATTTTCCTTAATCAATCTATACTAATATTATAAAGCTGAAGAGTTTGTTTGTCTTAATCAATCTATACTAATATTATAAAGCTGAAGAGTTTGTTTGTTTGTTTGTTTGAACGCGCTAATCTCAGGAAGTAATGGAGCGATTTGAAAAAATCTTTTTGTGTTGGATAGTCCATTTATCGAGGAAGGCTTTAGGCTATATAACATCACGCTGCGACCAATAGGAGTGAAGCATAAGTGAAAAATGTTGCAATAATAATTACGAACATAATAACGGAAATTAGCGCGGACGAAGTCGCGGGGAACAGCTAGTATTATATAAATAATTGAATCATAGAAATGGTAAAATCACAATTCGTCAGCCAAATCACTTAAATAAATGTCGTCTAATGCGCGCGACGTGCAGGCGGCAGCCCTGTCATTTATACCGCAACTGAATCGGCGAAAACCAGTTTTTACCCCGGCGACGCGTCGGTGAACGCGTCGGTGAGATGTCACGCG
This sequence comes from Anania crocealis, assembly GCA_949315895.1. Classification (NCBI taxonomy): domain Eukaryota; kingdom Metazoa; phylum Arthropoda; class Insecta; order Lepidoptera; family Crambidae; genus Anania; species Anania crocealis. Next base: position 8,923,524 of record OX438859.1, on the reverse strand, counting down.
CACATCGCCGCGCTATGTGTGAGTGGAACAACAGCGGGCCGCCTATAGGCAGCTTGTATTCTGGTGGGAATATTTATTCATGTGGCGTTAGGTTATAAAATTTTCGTTACGGAATTTCTGGATTCGTACTCCACGCTCAAGGCCTGCGATTGAAGCTATGCAATAGCTTAACAAGCAATTTATAAATCTTTTTTATAAGCTGTTACTTTTTTAATGTGTCATACATAATTATAAGTATTGATAACTAACTTATCGATATTTTACCACATCCCTAAATGAGTAGCGTTTCGATACATTACAAAAATAAGTAATTACCAAAATATAGTTTCGACCTTATCTCTATGGGCAGTGGAATGGTTTTAGGTTGTACTTTTTAAGGATTGTTAATATCCGCAAAATTTATAATTTCTATTAAAATAACGATATAATATTACTTAGGGGGCGTCCATAAATTACGTGAGGTGTTTTTTTTTAATTTTCTGTCCCTCTCTCCCCCCCTGGTGAGATATCGTGAGATTTTATTCAACCCCCTCCCCCATCCCCCAATCTCACGTGAGATTTTTCAAAATGTGGGTTTCTTACGTAAACTTGAATGAAATTATTTTCTATCGAACGAATTAGTGAATCTTAATCGTATTACGATTACGCTTAAGATTCAATCTTAAGCATGTATATGTACAATCTGGATTAAATGGACCATAATAGTATTTTTTTTTTTTGTTTCAATCAGAAAAAAAATTGCGTGATATTTGCCGAGACCCCCCCTCTCTCCAACGTAAGATTAGATGAGATTTGACTCGACCCCCTCCCCCCCTTAAACATCTCACGTAATTTATGGACGCCCCCTTACCGATGGTATGTGATTTGCCTCCTTTGGATAAATTATTTTTAGTGCTTGTGTTTTTGCACTCTAATACTGTGCAGGTCTGCTTATTTAAAGGTTATTGTCAGAATAGCACAACGTCAATACGTTTTAGCAACTGTCATCGTCTGAAGCGCGTAAAAGGGGGCGGAAACGTGATATGCGCCATGCGTAGCCGATGTGAGATACGCGGGGCCCGCCTACTTACTAATTCTATCGTTTTTTATGTTCTGTGATAAATTACTATGCAAGATAACTTTAGTTTCTTTACAGGTGGTCAAAGGAATTGGATACAGGTACTTTGCAATGGGGGCATGGCAACCCAGCTGGGAATACTGTACTTACTAGATGTTGGATCATCAGAGAGACCCATTGACTTTGTTAAAGATTATAGAGCTTCTTGGCTAAGCATGGGTGTACTAGGTAATTTTTTTCGTTTATTTCTTTCACTATATTATGCAGTATGCTACAAAATGTAATTTAAATACTGCAAAAAACTTGTATTTGACACCCTCAAGGTAATAAAAATTTATAGGATATTCTTCTCCTTGAATTAGAACTATGACATATGGAAGTTATACCCTATACTAAAAGTACCTAATACAAATATAGATACGAAAAACAACTAAAAAAAGAACTCTTTTCCACCTTGGAATAATGCTTCACTGAGGAAACTGTTAAACAAAATGTGATGTATAAAAGCATGATGGAATTGTTTTTTCATATTGAAACTTTTTTTATTTGTTTGAATAGGTATTTTTAAGTTTTGATAGTTTTGTTGAAGTCATAAATAAATGTTATGTTATACATAATTTCATGAACATTAAACCTTTAAAACCATCATCATTACTCATTCAATGGATGAAATTTTAATGACAATCCAAATTTTAATCACTCGATCGTGAGTTATTCCAGACACAATTGAAATCAATTGTTATCGTGGCACCCGAGTGCCTCCTGGGAGTTGAAGGATTAATACCTACAACAATCTATGAGACAAAAAACAAATGACGTATTTTTTCATTTGGTGTGGCTCAGTACAAAAATGTTAAGATAAAACATTAAACACCTACAAAAGTAAAGTAAAGTAAGTAATAGCCTATAATCATCCCACTGCAGGGAAAAGGCCTCCATCATTGAATACAAGTTACCACAGCAATGATGGGTACTGGCATAATCACCACCCTTGCCAAATGCGGGTTGGTGATCACAAACCCGATCAACGTTCGGAAATTCGAAACTTTTTGTTACCTGACCCGGGGATCGAACCTGGGACCCCGAGATCTTGGCCCGTTATTTAAACCACTAGACCAACGGGTCGTTGCAAAACCTACAAAATGTCTGCCAAAAATCTAAAATTTTGGATACGGCCTCGCAACACACTTTTTACGCGATGCGCATCTCATTAATTCATTACGATACTATACACCGTGCATTTTGTACCTCCTGGAAAAAGAAGCACGCGTTATGTAACCACTATGCATAACGACTTGGCAGAGTTTTATTAAATTTTTTTAACGAAAAAAATCTTAGAAAAATATAAAACATTGAAAAAGCCATTTAAAGATGAATAGTTATTAATTCAATCAATAAATTTTTTATTGAAATTCTTTCAATTACAATAGGTAGGTATATATCTATGATTTATATCATATAAAGTATTTCTTATTAGAGTTAATTAATTTTTAACTTTTTAGTTCATTTTATTAACAATCAATAAAAGCTTGTTTTTAATAAAGGTTTTTGTTTCTTATAAGTAGATATTTAGGGAATTACCATTTTGACCTTTTGAAACTATAGGGCACATAGTATTCTCATATCACAACTAAGTGCTTACAACGCTACTCGTTATTTGCTTAGGTTTTTCAAATCAGTTTTTTTGTAGTCATAAATGTTTCAATAGTTCTTGTAAAATAACATCAGGCGTACCACAGGGCTCACATTTGGGTCCAATATTATTCATTGCTTTATTAATAACATACCATATACGTACCCATGCTGATGACCTGAAGTTATATGTGATCTGTGAAAAATCAGAGGATATTTAAAAAAAAACAAGAAGATTTTGTCATTATGACAATGGTGTCGCCAGCATTTAACTAAACTAAATATTAAAAAATACTTTCATATGAAATTTTGTCGAAAAATTCATCTACTAAATAACACACAATAAATTATATTGTTACAATCAATCAATCATTTATTTGCTCTAAATAGGGTAATTTTCACATTTTGTGGGTGTTAATATATTCTAGAAAAGCACTTAAACCTATTTAGCTACTTTTATAGCATGCAAAATATAGATAATATTTATTTAAAACTTATTCATAAAGTATTCACTAACATCATAATACCCTTTACGTACTAAAAGTTTTGACAAAATATTTTGAAATTAATTACATATTATTTTTATAACATGCAGAATATACTTTATTATTTATTTACAACTTATCCATAAAATATTAATTAACATCATAATAACATTTACCTACCTACTAAAAAATTTGTCAAAGTATTTTTAAATTAAAATAATATATAATAATTACTTAAATCAAAAAACTGTCTATATAATATTCATTTCTATTATAATAATCATCCATCATACACAAAAAAAATATATATATATAACTATTTAATTAAAATTTATCTAAAAAATATTCATTAACATCATAATATATCTACTAATTTTTCAAAATATTTTTAAATTTATACAAATTACAGCATTTTACATTCTCGGGTAACTTGTTACGAACGTGGGGTTCGGGATTTGGATAAAACACCGGCGACTTGTTTGAAGGATTTAACTATGAGGGAACAGGTTGCAAACACAATCACAATGGCCAAAACACAAGAAATCGTTGCCCGGTGGGTGGCTGAGGTCGTGGGTCCAAACACTATTCGCTAATTCGCAGAGTCGTTCTGATGACCGTTTGTCCGTTAGTGTCGCTAAGGTCGCAGGTATCGCACCGAAAGCTCACAATAAACTGACCCGCTGTCTCAACTAGTCTTATTTATATGCCTCGACATCGACCAGATCGTCAACTCAGTTGTTCAACTGTACAAGAGGTGCATTAGTGACACTTGTCGTTTGTTTACAGGTGTATTTGCATGTTGCAATGGTGATACATGGGCTTCTGAGTTAGGAACAGTATTGGCTAAAACGAATCCTGTTTTAATAACTACATTTAAAAAAGTGCCAAAAGGAACAAATGGAGGCGTGACACCAATTGGAATAGTCTTTAGTATCGTTGGTGGATTTATCATTGGGATCTCATATTATTTAGCAATTGTATATTTCTCAGAAAAAGCCTTATGGGCAAATGCTCCTCCCCAGTGGCCAGTTATACTGTATGGTGCTTTTGCAGGATTTCTAGGCAGCCTCATTGATTCAGTTATGGGAGCAACTGTACAATACTCAGGTAATATGTGTTTTGATTATAACGTTATTTCCTTTACTATTTTTTATAACTAATTGATGAATTGAATAAAAAAATGTTTTTAGGAGTGGACAAAAGTGGCAAGATTGTCACACATTCCAGCCTATCTGTCCAACATATAAGTGGAAGAAATATCTTAGATAATCACAGTGTAAACCTCATATCAACTGTTGTCATGGGTTTACTTCTGCCTACCATAAGTAAATGCTTTTGGCCTGTATTTTAAAGAAAAATATTTTGACCAACAATGCAAATACGCTACGCCTAGGAAATTACAGGAGCTATTATAGCGTTCTCTAACTCACACTAGCGTTTGTCTAGTGTTCAATAAAGACTTCAGGTTTTGGCCTTAGTAACTCTTGATAAAAATAGCTATTACTGAAATAAATTGTTATATTTTTACTTGGACTTCATCCAAAATAATTAAATAGATTGTTAGTTTATTCTCAAATTTATCGCAGGTAGGTACCTAGGTATGTGTTCACTGCTTTAATCTATGACTTTAACCTAAGTGTTTTTTGTTTTTGATGTAACAATATTTATGTTAAATGACAAAACACCCAAATACACCCTTTACGTGACCTGCCTGACACATGACTTAAGTCTGATTTGTCAAAGAAAGTCCTATTTTGGCAAAGGCATACTTTTGTCATTTAAATCTAGAAGCAACAAAATTCAAAAATATCTGATTTGTAATAAAATGCGTTTGAATTTTGATTGCAAAGTTGTACCTTGCTAAAACAGAATGGAATAGAGAAAGGTTCTGCACTTAATTTGAAATCTACTAAAATGAACACTATTACATTTTATGTCAAATTAATCTACTCGTACAAATGCTCACTTAGTAGATTATTAAAAATGAAATATAGTACTGACAACGGCAGGTCAACCTACCCAAAAAGTTAAAGGTCATTGAATTGATTTTCAACTTTAAGTTCAACAAGTAGAGATCAATATCAATTGAGAAAATTGACGTTTTGTGGTAGGTTGACGTGCTGTTGTCTGTACAGAGATAAGCTATAATTGGTTACACAAACATTTATGAACATGTTTAAACATAAGTTTATTATTTAAGTTAAGATTTTATATCTATTGTTAATGAGCTTTTCAATTTTAAAAGAGTACTTACCTACATACAGGGTGGTCCAGACCAAACGGATATATTAAATATTTTTTTTAGGAAGTTAGTTTTATTTTTTACAGCTTTAACCACTGACTAGACACAATTAAAATTTTATTGTTTGTTGGTCACCGGTGACCTCCATGGCGCTTAATGTGTTCAGTGGCGAACGTATATGAGGCCGCAGTAATTAAAAAGCGAATGATGTCGTTCAATAATTTCCTGTACCCAAGGATATCAAATAAATCGAGATTCACTCGAGCACTCCTAGTCTTCGTTAATCACTGAACGATCAAGTGACATGCAAGCGATACTGAATATCAAATTAGCGGAACGTTCGGCTGGTCACTGAGCTCGATGGTTAACACTTTAGTGTTGTTCACTTTCATTTGTCAAATTTAGCGAATAAGCCTGGACGGACATAATTCTTATTTAGGAAGTTGGCTTAGGTAGGCCTGTCTGATCGTGGCAGGAAAAAAATGCTGCCTATCCAATTACGAGTTATGATTTAATATTTGCAAATTTTGAAATATTACTGTTTTCACGGGTTTTTTTTCTTACCAAAATTTCAGTTTTTTGTAATTGCAGGTTATCAGATAGATGGACACTGTAATTTCTCAAAAAAAAAAATTCAGATTGATAATATGCAAAGTTTAAGTACAATAAATGTTAGTTTGATTCTGGAAAAGTGACGTGGTCCAAATTCTATGTTTTTTTAAAACTGCAATTTAAAAAATATATAAGGGACATCACCCAACGTTACCTTTAACATTACGATTTTTCCTGCCACGATCACACAGGGCCCTACTACCTAAGCCAACTTCCTAAATAAGAATTATGTCCGTCTGGTCTGGGCCACCCTGTATTTGTGATGGACTTATATTAAAAACAAAGTATTTTTGTTTTAATTTTTTAAAGTAATCGTAATAAAGATGAGTTGAAAATTATAGCAAAACATTCTTTTTTTAATTTTCTGATAATGTAGTGGATAAAAAGATTTTTAAATGTTGTAAGAAAAAAACATCAAATCATATCGATTTGTATGATGTGATTAGTATTGCCGTACGCTCGATACACTCGATAGGTTGGACTATCGATAGTATCGATAGCTCAGTTTGGTAATAGTATTCATATAGTGCAATACTATCGATAGTGATGGCTATGACTTTTGTTACTACTATCGATACTGTCCTTCATCAATAGTATGGCTAAATCAATACTATCCATACTATCGATAGCCAATCGATACTATTGATATTACGTCAACTATCCATAGACTATCGAGCGGAAAAACTAACTAGATGAGAGATGTGATGATTGTGTGGGATTTAGTTGTGAAAGTGTGAGTTTTTTATTTACTTTTATAATACCTTATTGTACTTATATTTTGTTACTTAACTGTTGGAAAAAAAATACATATTTCTTTATACATATAAGTTGTTTTTCTCAACGGTCCATAAGTCAGCAACTTGCATTCCCACAGAACATGGAAAAGAGGTTAGAAGGGCTGTCATGCGCCATTTGTATGGGAACCGATGTCGCCGCTTCCTCCCCACTACTATTTGTGCGCATAATAAACACAAGCTTCCGCACACATAAACGATTTTAAAACGCCAATCAAGCGACTCATCTCGGTCGCGCAAAGTCAAACTAAACCGATCACAGCGCTCACTGGTTGTCACACATCGCGAGTGCAAAACCAATAATTTACCGCTAGTGTTGTGTCGTCAACGCACGATGAATTATTTATTATCGATATTGAGTATCTTAAGTAAGTGTGTAAATCCTATGACTGTTTTACAACATATTTTTTTGTGCTCTCTTTAGTTATTTGAAGAAACAAAATTATGTATACTTCTTGTAATGATTTTTTGAATTACGTTTACTCTTTGTTATTTCAAATATTTGATCCCAGATTTTTATGTCAATCATTTTCAAAAAAATGTTGAGAGCATATTTTGCTTGCTATATTGAGTGGGAAACCAGTTTTGTCTGCCTGTGGTATCGATCCATTTTTGATGAATATTAGGATCTTTCGGAAAACTACAATATGTTCTAAAAAATTTATTATCGTACCGAAGACATCGGCTTGTGTATTTATTTAAGTATATTGATAGGTTTACTATTGTTTAACAAAAAAGGTGTGACAAAAAATCACTTTACAAACAACGTTTGGAAAACTAATCATTTGACAAACTTTCATTTCGCAAACATTTTGCTTTAAAAATAATCGTTTGACATAATACAGGTTTCGCAAATGTTTAATTAGAAAATACTTCAACTGTTAAAACTATTTTCTGTCTATTATTTTTTTATTTATTAAATGACAGTAACAATATAAACGCAATACAGTTTCAAAAATACCATGAAACCTGATTAGGTTTGAATTGGCATTTACATTCGAAGCTACAATTAGTAAAAATTTATATTAATTACATCGTTCAACGAACATTTAGTAGTAAGTATTAATAAAGTACGAGATAAAGAAAAAAGGAATAATTAACATCTAACACACGAAACCCAATAACGTTCAACAGATTGTAAAAGCTACAAAATGCAAGCAAAAAAAGGTACTATCGAAATCGGTGAACATAAATCAGGGAGTAAAAATTAAGGGACTATCAAGTCGATGTAAAAACTTGACCAAGTCGCGGCGGGCGCAGCGGCCCGGCCAAAACCTACGCATAGTTACGTCTCGTTCGCACATCAACACATCACCGCTACTGTCCACTAGCCCACGCGCCCTGCGCATGCACTGGCCGAGCCGACTGATAACAACACGGAGACAAGTTTAGCTGCATGCACGTTGTAGGTACATACAGGATGATGTATGTTTTGTAAGTTGGAATGTGATGGGGTGTATTGAATACATTTACTAATAATTTAAAAAAAATAATATATATATATATATATATATATACCTATACATTATAATTACACAAAAACTAATTATTAGATCCAATACGTTCTATGAAATATTTCCTTAACTTATGTTTTACATTTTTTTCATTTAGTGATTCTCTCCAATCCACAGGCAGTTTGTTGTACAATCTTGGCATGAGATATTCACGTGTCCTCTTACCATAGAAATTGGTAGTTTTTGATATCGTGTTAGTATCCATGTCATTCTTCCTGACTCGTCTAGTAGGAATATTATGGCTTATTGGACGAAGAAACTGTTGTTGCTGTGATCCGGAGAAATATTCGGTTAGTAGGGCATATTCAACCTTTTCATGTACCGGTAGGACCTCACAGTAATTAAATAATGCATGATAATTATCTCTAAAACTATTTTTTACCTTTTTTGGTACTATTAATTTGAGCAATCTTATTTGTAAGTCATATATTTTATCGAGGTAAGTTTTGTAGGTACGGCCGTAGCTAGTGATACCGTAAGCAATAATAGACTCAGCCAACGAAACATAAAGGTTACGAAGTATTTTAAACGGCACTTTGTATTTCAATTGGTACATCTTAGACAACAGAAGTCGCAACCTATCGCAGATCATATCAACATGAGGCGCCCAGTTGAATCTATCATCAACAGTTAGTCCAAGATATTTGGCTTTTCTAACCTGCTCAATAGTATTGCAACTAGTGGTAGTGGAGGTGCACCGAGTTCCTTTAGACCTGTGTAGGCACGCGTGGTCGTGTGCTACTAACTGTACACTATCCAAGTCATGAATGTTGTGCGCAGATCTGACATGGATTAGTTGGGTTTTGTCAGCATTTAGGACCAGACCAGCATCATGTGACCACATGCTTAGCGCTGTAAATTCATCTTGCAACTTCTGCATTGCCACTTTTATATTGCTATCGGCTGAGATGAGGCACATGTCGTCCGCGAATTGGTATATTTGACAGTATTTTATAACATTCTTGGCATCATTCACGTACGTTAGGTAGTGCAAAGGACCAAGAACCGATCCTTGAGCAGTGCCCATTTTCACATCAACAACCTCACTTGTTGCGTCACCAACTCTAACTCTATATCCCCTATCTGTAAGGTAGTCCTTGCACCATGCCAGCAATGGCCCGCGAATCCCAGTTGCGTCAAGTCGTTCAATTAGCTGGTCGTGTTTGAGCGTGTCGAAAGCTTTGCTGTAATCTATAAAGAGAAGAAGCACATGTTTTCTACTATCAAGATGAAAGTTAATTGAATCAGTAAACTCAGTGAGGAGCAGGGTAGTGCTTTTTTTAGGCTGAAAACCAAATTGTGAGCTACTCAAAATTGTATTCTTCTCATAGTAGCAATATATTTCAACTGCAATATATTTCTCTACTATTTTATTTATGATAGATAAAAGTGAGATGGGGCGATAATTCGAATACTTATTTTTTTCACCTTTTTTATATACTGGCCTTACCATTCCATTTTTGAGGTCTGCTGGATATTTACCTTTCGCCACACTTGCATTAATCAGATTTGTTATTGCACTTGTGATCCGGTCGCCTAGAAATTGAATGTCCCTAACTCGTATTTTGTCTAACCCAGGTGCTTTTTTAGGATTAAGAGACATAATGAGTTTAGAAATGTCTTTCTCTTTAGCTTTTCTAAAGAGCATTGATGTATCTGCAATAGGTAGGTAGTCTTTTTTATCAAGCATAGCTTGGTTACATTTGGGAACAATGTTACTGACGGAGTTCTGAAATTCCGTAGCAAAGTTTTTTACTATAATTTTATTACTATTTGTGTATTTACTGAAGGCCTTTTCTATTATATCTTCTATCGATTTGGTAATCTTTCCTAAGAGATTATTAAGTATTTGCCATGACTTCCTAGAATCATTTTTATTTAGCATTAGTTTATCAGCAATATATTTGTTTCTGGTTTTCTGGACTAATTTATGAGATTTATTTCTTAATCTATTGTATTCTAATCTTATTATTCGATTTGTCGGATCATTTAAACACTTAATAAAACATTCATCAGTCTCAGCGCACTTTTTCCTAATTTTGCTATTAACCCATCCTTTCGTATTACGTCTCGAGGTCTGAGTAATTCTTTTCGTGTATTTGGAACTGTCATACGCTCTATTAAATTCACCTTGAATAAAATCGTATATTTGGATTGGGCAGTTCATCGACTTAGTTGATTCCCAGTCCACTTTATTTAACTTTTCGTGCAAAGTTTTTCTATTCATACAGGTTACCAATTTTGGAGCATGCTGTATATGTCGTACCCCGGCCATTGTAGCTACTACCATTCTATGATCCGCTAGTACAGTACCGAGCGCCGCCGAGTAAAGTTCTTCCGTGCTACTGCGAATAAAAATATGGTCAATACATGATCTGGTCACTTTACCTTTGACCATTTCCACTCTTGTGTAATCAGAAATAGTGCACTGGAGGCCTTTCTCGGATAAAAGGTTTACGTAACGTTCGTAAATGATTTTATTGTCTTTTAGGTCAATATTTATGTCTCCTAAAAGGATGAAATTTTCGTCGCAACTGTGTTTGTTAAGTATGTTAGGAAGTTCTGTTTTTGTGAATATATGTTTGCTAGTGTCGGGGGGCTTATACAAAGCACATATAATAGCAGTGAAGTCGTGAGATGTTGTGATTTTACCTATTAAGCATTCACTATGTAAAGTGTGGTGTGTGAATGTAGTAAATTAGTGGTTTTGACGAATATATAAAATAATACCCCCGCCCTTACGTTTTTTTCTTAGATTAGTGTACATTGTGTAGCCCTTAATAGTAAACATAGAACTGAGATTATCTGAGATATTTACTTCAGTTAGTGCTATGACATCAATTTGATTTTGATATTTGCTTATATGATAAATTAATTGAGGGTAATATTTAACTAGTGATCTAATATTAGTATGCAACACAGTAAAGTTGTTTTTTCTTGGTATACATGAAAAGTAGGTGTCTAAGTTAGGACAGTTAAACATTTCAGAATTGTCTGTTGTGTTAGCCATTTTTATTCTACTTAAAGATATAAACCGAGTTGTGTTAGTCGATAAGTAGGTACCTTAGGATAACAGGTTTTTTATATCTTCTTGGAATCGAATCACCTTGATTTTGCTGTTGTCATCCTGTCGCACTAGGATTTTTCCCTCTGCACTGGTCCAGATGTACTTATATTTATCTGCTAGTTGCTGCTTCGTTTCGTATAACAAGGTTTTGTTGTATGTAGTTAGCGCGTGTCGAACAACTACTTGGTTTTTTAAGGTGTCGTTGTTAGATGTAGGCAACACATCAGATACTTGGATTTTCGCAGTTTTCGATGCTTTTACCCACGCAGCGGGGTTACAATTTTCTCTGAGTTCTACAAGAATGATTCCATCATTTTTGCCTTTTGCTCGTTTTATACTTTTAAAATCTTCCATATTTTGATTTAATTTTGTTGCTATCTTTTTAGTTAAAGTCGTTAGGTCTTCGTTCTGATCATACGGGATTCCAGCAATCTCTAAGTGCAGTGCTAGACTTTTTTGCTGATCTTCGTTTAGTTTTTGTTCTATAGCCATTATTTTGAGCTCAAGGTGTTTTTTCTCGTTTTCTAGGTTTTCATTTTTCTTTTCTAGCATTTTCACTTTTGTTCTAAACGCCGTCATCTCTTCTCCGTATTCATCCACTTTATTACTACAGTATTCAATCGCGCTTTCTATTTCACTCAGCTGTTTCTTTATTGCTTTCTCTATATCTCTCGTAATGTTTTGCGTCATTCTTTTTATATCTATTGAAACCGTTTTCGACTTGATTTGCGGCACCTCGTCTGCATCATCATCTTCTTGTTCATCGTCTTCAGGAACTATCAAAGAAGACCGTCGCGGAGATCTGCTGTGGCAATCGTCACACATCCATTCGAGTTTTCCGGAGGCTTTTATGGCGGCAAGTTGCTTGTTGGTCAGATTTGCACACTCCCCATTAGCATGCACCATCATACCGCATTTGTTGCATTCAACTCCAGGAATCTTCTTTGTAATAGACTTATTACACAGGTCACATTTGGGTAGTTTTGACGGTGCCATATTGAGGGTAGTTTTTTTTTTCAATTTTATTGGATGTGTGAAATGCGAAAAAACGAAATCGTTTCGTCTCAGAATGTCCAATTTGCACAATATCAAATGGTAGCAAAATGTCCAAGTCTCAAAATGTCCAAGTCGCAAAATGTCCAAGTCGCAAAACGTCCAAGTCGCAAAATGTCCAAGTCTCAAAATGTCTAAGTTGCGAAATGTCCAAGTCTCAAAAGTTCAGTTTCTAAAGCAATTATGAAATAAAAACTTCTACTTTTTTACTCTAACAGTTTTCTTTAGCAAATAAAGATATAATTATTTACACTCTTGTAAAGTTATATAAAAAATTACCTGTATTTATTTATCATAATTGTGTTATAACTATTTCAATTATTGATCAACGTATGTATGCTCATGTGAAATCATTTAAAGAAACGTAAAAGTATGATTTTCTTCAAAAATTTACCTATATTTATATCGTACCTGTGCAATTTACTTAGCTGTGTCTCATATTTTCTGTCAAAAACTATGTCCTTCAGTCTTCTTTTATTCTTTAAATTTTGAAACATCGAATCTCTCATTGTACATTTCCAATGTTCTGCTTCTTTCGCGCATTATGGATAAAATCCGAAAGGTTAGGGCGTTTAGGTATGCGGCGATTTAGACGATTATGCCAACCCTCTAAGGCATTTGTGGTCTTATGGTGTAGCCCGGCACAGCTCAACACATTTGGCGACTGCTGTGGGTACCAATCTTTTTCAAAATAGGTTCTAAATGTTCGCATTTAAAGAGTATCAGGCGCTGTTTGCAGAATATATTGCCAAGCACCTGAAATAAAATAAAAACTCGTTAAAATTATTAATTTCTTACAATAACCCGGGCAAGAATCGAACCAATTTAAATCAAGTCAAAGTTATCTAACGTTATAAAATGTACAATATACTTACATGGGATTCTGTCGGCTGGTACTAAAGGCATAAGCGCACACATTCTGGTTACATGTCGGCCTTCTTTTGTATCGTTAAGTTTTATTTTTTTACATACGTTACATAGAACTTACGTTGATCAATAATTGAAATAGTTATAACACAATTATGATAAATAAGTAACGGGTGTAAAAAAACCAAACGCGGATCCGAAAACCATACTGTACTGTCCCCATCACTAGGATGTTTTTTTTCTTTAGAACCATACCTGGGAAACAGTGTTGGCACTAATCGATTATTTTTTCAATCGATTAGTTAATTTGATTAACTTTAATCGAATAAAATTAATCATGATTAAATTAATCACGATTAATGTTGTAATCGTAATCGTGATTAAAAGAAATAATCATTAATCGTTAATCGTTAATTTGATTAAAGCTTATTAAGGTATGTTCAATAAAAATAAATTAGGGTGATTATTACGTACGTGAACTACGTTTTCAAATAATATTCTTTCACGGTATCGCTAACAGGGCTAAGGCAGCGTAATTGTCATTGGAACGAAGTTCCTTATCGCGCGTTGCGAAAGGGGGCTAGACGGTAAAAATTAAGACCAAAAGTTGTAACGACACTTTTGTAACGACACTTTTTGCTATAGTTGTAAGCCGTGCGGCGTGCGCGTTTTAGAGTGTGAGAGAGACGGAGAGGGAGAGGGAGAGAGAGAGGGAGAGAAAGATAGATAAAGAGAGAGAGAGAGGGAGATAGAGAGAGACAGAAAAGAGGAGGAGAGAGAGAGGTGGGAGGGAGGGAGAGAGAGAGAGAGAGAGAAAGGGAGAGAGAGAGAGATAATGAATTTGAATTTAAAACTTTGTATTAAGAGTATCCCACGGGAAACCGTACCTTTTTCGGGGAAAAAATCGTATATATGTAATTCCAGCCAATAAATTAATACCGTGCCAAAGATCATTCAGGTCCGTTGAGTCTTTTTTTGTGTGAAAGAGCAACAAACATTCAGTCATCCACACTCACAAACTTTCAGGTTTATAATATTAGTAAAGTAACAGCTTATAATCATCCCACTGCAGGGAAAAGGCCTCCATCATTGAATTCAAGTTACCACAGCAATGATAGGTGTACTGGCATAATCACCACGCTAGCCAAATGCGGGTTGGTAATCACAAACCAAAGCAACGTTCGAAAATTCGAAACTTTTTGTTGCCCGACCCGGGATTCGAACCTGGGACCCTGAGATCTTGGCGGTTTTTAAACCACTAGACCAACGGGGCGTTATAAGTAATAATATTAGTATGACTTACAATTTATGACATATAGATTTCATTTTCTAAGGTTTTAGAGTTTTTTGTGACTATAGCTGCCATTTTAAATTCTAGTAATAGGGGTCTGACTTCTATGTGAAGCCACGTAACTTTTGTTTTTGTTTTTTGTTGGTTTTTGTTATTAACAAACTTCATTAATCATATATTTTTAATCGTGATTAACGATTAATGATTACGAATAATAAATGTAATCGTCTAGATTCGATTATGATCAATAAATTTTAATCGTTAATCACGATTAACTTTTTAATCGTTAATTTTTAATCGTTAATCAAATTAACTTTTTGCCAACACTGCTGGGAAACAGCTGGTTCCGAAGATATTGAGGGTCAAACTCACAATTTTGTTTTTCATTTTATTACAAAAACTGTTGCCAAAGGTTCTTAAAAACTTTTCTTCTTACAAACATAGTGGATATTTTTGTTATTTCGTTCATAATAAGGCTTTTTTAATTACAATACGCAATGTACGGCTCAGCGCGGACGAATTTTGAACTTAGCACTCAGCCATCTCCAGCGCAGCGGCCCACGCTCCGGCTGCTATACATTGCGCGCTATAATTTATAATATTTTTTTGCTCCCAAAAATAAAAATCATTTTCCAGCTATAATATTTTGTAAAATGACTTGGTTTGCTTTTCAGATGGCGTATCTTCAGGGTGTGCGTTTAGTTTTTTTACACCCTGTATAGGTATTTTTTTATATAACTTTACAAGAGTGTAAATAATTATATCTTTATTTGCTGATTAATAAAGATAACTGTTACAGTAAAAAAGTAGAAGTTTTTACTTCATAATTGCTTTAGAAACTGAACTTTTGATACTTGGACATTTCGCAACTTGGACATTTTGCGACTTGGACGTTTTGCGACTTGGACATTTTGCGACTTGGACATTTTGCTACCATTTGACATTTTAATTCCTTTTTGAGGCGCTCGGCGGCCGCTGCCGGTAAGGTTCTGAAACTAGAGATCGCTGGACCCGCTGCATCGAGTGACTTCGTATCTACCAGCCCGGCACATAGAGTGAAAGTGCCACCCTACGACGGTACTACATCCTGAACCGCTTACCGCCAACAATTTCAGACCGTTGCCTCTGCTAACGGGTGGACGGAGGAACAGAGCCTAACAGCTCTCACTGTCGCTCTGCGGGGATCGGCTCTTTCTGTTTTGGAGGCGCTACCATCCTCGGGTAGCACATTCAACGATCTGATGGGGGCACTCGAAGCTCGTTATGGAGAACGTCATCTGGAGCATGTCTTCCGCGCTCAACTACGAGACCGTGTTCAACGTTCTGGAGAAGGACTACAGCAATGGGCTCTGGAGATTGAAAAATTATTCCGCAAAGCATATCTATCCGCTGATACAAAGATGGTAGACTCCACCCTACTCCAAGCATTCATCGATGGGATCAGAAATATGGAGATTAGGGCTGCAGTGGGGCTTCGCCACCATGCCTCACTGAAGGAAGCCCTAGCACACGTTTTGGAAGTAGAAGCCCTGAGGAGAGATTTTCGTCCAACTCACAAAATACGAGAGGTTATTAAAGAAGTGAAAGAGAAGAAGACGTCATTTCCTCCTAAGAAAAAAGTAACCGGATCTATGTGCTAGAAATGTGGAGAAAAGGGCCATCTGCAATTTACCTGTCCCAAGAACTAGACGCAGACAGCTAGACTTGCTGAAACGGTTAGCAAGTTGAAGGAACGCCTCGAAGAAATTTCAAGAAAGCAGGAGATAAGCCTATCTTCTGCTGGGAACCAGGGAAACGAGTAACAGCCAGAACTATGGGGCGGGTGCTGGCTGGAACGGAAGAAGCCCCGACTATGATTGTCTCCCAAGCATGCAATGGGAACAGTTTAATGATACTCGGCTCGGTGAACGGAACAGACTGCAAGATGACGGTGGATACAGGAGCATCTAGGACAATAATCAAACCGAAACTAGTGGAGACCGCGAAGAGGCGCAACAGCACCATTAATATTCGGCTACTTTCCGCTTCCGGCCAGCAGATACCCGTCCTAGGAAAAATTTCGGTCACATTAAAAGTGGGTGAAGCATCATACACTCACAATGTCATCGTGGCTGAAATTATGGACGATTGCGTATTGGGCCTCGACTTTATAAGAAGATATGACTGCAAAATTGACGTCACCAACGGCATATTTAGGTGTGGTAATGAAGAACTCTTTATCCTGGGTGGGCCCCAAGGGAAAGTAACATGCCTTAAGAAGATTAACATACCAGAAAGAACACAAGCCGAACTGCCAGTGAAGCTACCACGAGCTAAGAAGAATGAGAAGAATAGATGCGTGTTGATCGAGGATGCAGGAAGCAATTCGAAGACACAAAAGCTTCTGGCAGCCAGGACACTTGTCAAGGGGTCCACAACTGCAATTGTTAGAGTTGTGAATTTAGAAGACCACGAGATCCAATTAAAGAAAGGTGACGTTATTGGAAGATGCGAAGAAGCTGTCTGGGTGAGAAAGTGCCAAAAAACTTTGAGTAAATCGAAAACCAAGGATAATTCCACAATCGCAGAACTTCTTGAAGGATGCAAAAGTAACTTAAGTTATTCTCAATGCATGAAAGCCAAAGACCTGCTTATGCACTTCTCAGACGTGTTTTCTTCAGAAGAAGGAGATTTGGGAAGGACATCCTTGGTACAACACAAGATTGACACCGGAAATGAAGGACCTATCCGGCTGCGAGCAAGGCGAATACCGATTGCCAAGGAACAAGAAGTTGAGGATATGCTGCAGAGCATGAGGAAGAATAAGATCATCGAACCTTCTGGAAGTCCGTGGTGTTCTCCTGTCGTCTTAGTTAAGAAGAAAGATGGAAGTACACGGTTTTGTGTGCCTTATCGACGACTGAACGACATCACGAAGAAGGACAGCTATCTTCTACCGCGCATCGACGACACCTTGGATACCCTGAGTGGCAAGACATGGTTCTCGACACTTGATTTGAAGTCTGGATATTGGCAAGTTAAAGTTCATCCAAAGGATAAGGAGAAGACAGCATTTTCTACAGGGAAGGGGCTATGGCAATTTAACGTCATGCCATTTGGATTATGCAAAGCGCCGGCCACTTACGAGTGACTCATGGAATGTGTTTTGGCAGGACTAGTAGGAGAAGCCTGCCTGGTATATTTGGATGACGTGATCATCATGGGCCGAGACTTCGAAGACCATTTATTTAATTTGGAAAAAGTCTTAAGGAAGATACGCGGAGCCAACTTAAAGCTGAACCCGAAAAAATGCGATCTGTTCAGAAAGAAGGTAAACTACCTCGGCCACGTCATCACTAGTGACGGTATACAGACTAATCCAGCTAAAATAGAAGCTGTACAGAAGTGGCCAACTCCCAAAGACAAAACAGAAGTAAGAGCATTTTTGGGTTTATGCTCATACTACAGACGCTTTTTTAAGAGATTCTCCGAAATTGCCAAGCCATTGCATCGCCTGACAGAAGAAATGAGAGGGTTTTGCTGGGATGACGCTTGCAAGGATTCCTTTCAAAGGTTGAGGCAATGTTTATGTGAGACTCCAATCTTGGGATACCCTCAAGCTAACGGGAAATTTGTCGTCGATACGGATGCAAGCAACACAGCTATTGGTGGAGTACTATCTCAAAAACAAGGAGACCGAGAAGTTATAATTGCCTACTTCAGCAAATCGTTATCGAAGCCTGGGAACTACTGTGTGACAAGAAGAGAACTTTTAGCAGTGGTCAAAACGCTACAACATTTCAGCAAGTACATTATCGGCAGGAAGTTCGTACTTCGTACCGACCATGCTGCTTTAAAGTGGCTGCTTCATTTTAAGAGTCCCGAAGGTCAAGTTGCTAGGTGGATTGAACAGCTTCAAGAATACGACTTTACTACCGAACATCGTAGTGGAAAGACATATGGAAATGCTGACGCCCTCTCAAGAAGACCGTGCCCAGAAGGGTGCAAGCATTGCATTAAACTGGAGTCTATAAGGACTGTGTACAAATAACAAGGTCAAGTCCTCCGAGATCCTGGGAAGATGAGTCCATGAGAGAAGCTCAGGAAAAAGACGAAGACATACGACTGATCGTTGCATGGAAGAAACGCGGTAACGATAAGCCGAGATGGCATAAAGTTGCGCCTACGAGTGCTACGACTAAAGCGTACTGGGCTCAATGGGACAGTTTCATCTTGCAGAACGGAATACTTTACCGGAAATGGGAAAAACCTAACGGCAGAGAGTTCCACCTACAGCTGGTCGTCCCAAGGGAAATGGTCAAGGATGTTCTTCGAGAGGTACACGATGGTATTTCAGGGGGGCACCTGGGTGTCAAAAGGACCTTAACAAAGCTACGGGATAGATTCTACTGGCTGAACTGCAGAGCTGATGTACAAGATTGGTGCCGGAAATGTACCACATGTGCTGCTGTGAAAAGTCCATCCACCAGGAGTCGAAGACACCTTCAACTTTATAACGTTGGTGCACCATGGGAGCGGATAGCAGTGGATGTTGCCGGACCATTCCCTGTGACAGAGTCGGGTAACAAGTACTTTATGGTCGTCATGGATTACTTCACCAAGTGGCCAGAAGTATTCGCAATACCTAATCAAGAAGCTATGACCGTAGCCTCCAAATTGGTTGAAGAAGTCATTTGCCGATATGGTGTACCCCTGGAAATTCATTCCGATCAGGGCAGAAATTTTGAGTCGAACGTGTTTCAAGGAGTCTGCAAAATATTGGGCATGCACAAGACGAGAACCACTGATTATCATCCTCAGTCCGACGGTATGGTAGAAAGGTTTAACCAAACACTAAGAGGCATTTAGCAAAATTGGTGGACAACCATCAAAGAGACTGGGACTGGGACAAGTACAATGCACGCACCATTCCTTCTCGCCTACAGGACTTCGGAACATGAAAGCACGAAAACGACTCCGGCGTACATTAACTTCGGACGAGAGCTACGGTTACCGGTAGACCTTGTAACTGGAGGAACACCAGACAACCACGTCACGGTACAGGATTATGTCTCTGAATTGCTAGAAAAGATGCGGGACATTTATGCCATGGTACGAGAGAACGGCTTACAGTCAAGTGAAAACATGAAGACTAGATATGACCGGAGAGCGAATACCAGTGGCTTTGATGAAGGAGCACTAGTTTGGCTACATAACCCAATTCGGAGAAAAGGAAAGTCGCCTAAATTACAGACAAGATAGGAAGGCCCGTACAAAGTAGTCACGCGAATAAACGATGTTACATACCGGATCCAACGGCCACCGAGAGGAGCACTTAAGGTAGTTTACATCGACCGCTTGGCACGATATAACGGGAATAACGATGACGCTCGGGACGAGCATCTCTAAGAGGAGGGCAGTGTTGCGGATATGCTAGAAGGTTCGAGATATCGCTAGAGGAATGTACATTACTACCTAAGTTCGACCACAAAGTAATAACAAGATCTTAGTGCAAGCGACATTGAACTTTAAGCTTACAGATTAAGCGCAAAATGGCGTAACTCACTAGTGTTGTTTACGTTTAAATGTCCTTGTGATTTTTCTGGAAAACGAACGTTCTAGTATGTACGACCGGTGTCGATGTTTAGATATATAAATAACAGTACTTGAGACGCCGCAGTCAGTTCATTCTGAGCTTTCGGTGCGATACCTGCGAAAAGTAATCTAGTGCGAAGTATCGACGACTTTAGCGATACCAAAGAAAAACCTAAAGACGCACGGAGTGTCACTAGCATGTACTCATAAAAGGTCGCGCTATTCTAGAATGCAATCAGCGTGGAACAGAGTTCTGTAAGTAGTTATTTTTCAGAGGACTACTAGCGAAGGGGTGCTTAAGCCCTCCTTTTTCTGGCTCGCGGTGTATCAATTTTTAAAGTATTAATGTCGTTGTATCAACATCATAATAACTAAACTACAAATAAAAAAAACACTCGTTTAGGAGCTACGCTATCACATACTGGTAATGTAAACATATACCCGTCAAGCTAATAACCCCCCTTGGTGGGGTTAAATAAACTGAAAAAAGTGTAAAATAAATAAATTAGGCACATTAAAATGTAATGTGTATATTAATTTGCATTGTTTAAATCCGATTTGAATACACATAATTTATCAAGAATTTAGGACGTTCGAACCATTAGGCCAAACGGGCTCTTACGATGTCGACGAATTTTAGTGTCTATTGGTACTTGTGACACAATTAATTTGGATGTCATTTCATGAAAATTCGTTCTAATGCTGTTAAACGCCATCTCGTGACTCGCATTTCATATTATCTTGTTAGGTGTTGGAGCTGTATCAACTTTTCGTTAGATGGCACCGGATATTTCACACTTCAGCGTGAACACAAACTCCATCTATTATATTAAGTCGAACCTGGAGGTACGAGCGAAGATAATAAGTTTTACGCGAGTTTTTTCATTTGTATGACATTAGCATTCTTGTTTATCTTTATTTTCTTTGGCGATACCAACGGATAGAAGGATACTCAACGGATTGGCTAATAGTGTTTTGGAACTAACGACCTCAGCGAGCCACCGGACTACGATTCTTGTAATTTGGCTTGTGATTATCGCCTAATAAATTCTCTCAAGAAGTCGACGGTGTTTTTATCCAAATCCCGAACTCCACGTTCGTAACAATATGTTGATCTGTTGGAGTGGATCTAGTAACCAATTACGACCACGAGGATAACAATAAAAACTTTTATAATAAAAAATACATAATGTATACCTACTAGTACCTACCGATTTTCATCACTATCGGTTGAAAGGTGTTAAAGTTGGTCTATTGCAGAGCTACTCAGGGCTCTGTGTGGCCCAGCGTAGCATGTCTTAAAATATTATTATGTTGGTCTGTTTCCGATCACGGGACTATGGAGTCCCGGACATTTGGACGGCGTACGAGGGGCCGAAGCCAACTCGCAGAGGCCCGTTAGACAATATTGTTACGAACGTGGAGTTCGGGATTTGGATAAAACACCGTTGACTTATTAGAAGAATTTATTAGGCGATGAACAGGTCGCAAACACTATCACAAAAGCCAAATCACAAGAATCGTAGTCCGGTAGCTCGCAGAGGTCGTTGGTTGTAAGCTTTTTGTTTGTTTCTATGCCTGTTTCAGGATGAATTTGTTTTATATTGAAATGATATCCGTCCTCTCCGTGCAGAAATATTAACAGATATTGAAGAGAATCATATGAACGGTGTGTCTCTGCAATGCGTTGTAGTCCTTTTCTTCTTCGTTGCACAATTATGTCATGGCTTGTATTTTGATTGTCCACAATTACGATGGCGACTTCATCTATCTGAGGTGCATTAAATCTACGTTCGTGTTCTCCACGTGGTCTTTTATCGGCTCGAACTAAAATTTTATAGTCATCAGAAATCATGCGGTCTAATTATGTAAACCAGTTGATTGTATTTGTGTAAGATCCTGTGTACATCTTGGATTATTTCGAGTCTCAATCCATTAAAATTTGTGCATCGTTGATCAATTTCTTGTTCTTCATTTCCGATGAAATACCTATTACTTGCAGAAATTTATAGTCTTCGTTAGACATTGGTAGTAACGATCCTATTTTATGATAAATTGAATTGAAAATACATATTCAAATTCATTTCTATTAGTGTTAGTCGAAGTAACACCGATAGAAGTCATTTGAAAGCAGGAGTTGTATGATCTTATATTTTGAAGAAAGTGTTTCATTCTAGTGTTTCCCCGGTCATGTAATGTAGAAATTCTGGCGGAGGTGCTTCCAGTGGTGGTAATCGAATTTTCCATTCATGCAACAGAGACCCTGGTGTTTCTTTAGTGAATTTTTTCGCGTGGCAAAATTGGCAAATGTTATTCATTTTTCCGATTACAACATATTTATGATTGTAATATTTTTTCGTCGGTTCGTAGTGGAATGCTTCCTTTGTTAGATTATCTTTTAAAATTCTCGATTCTTCAATACTTTTCTTTTCTTTTCTTTCTTCGCTTTTTCTGCTTCTCAGGGTGCTCATTCTGATTCGTTAATTTTGTAAACGTGCTTCGTGCTCTTCTTCAGTTTCATTTCTTCGATATGCTTTTTGTTTCCGCCGTTTCGCTGCAGAATTGGCAAGATCTCCTCCTCTTTTACGTCTAGGCATTGTATTCTGTAAAATATAAATTAAATAAACATTTTATAGACAAATATATTGTTACGTAAACGTGGGGTACGTTGAGTGAGACAAAGAAAAAAAAAACCTTCAAGCGGTCGCTCGATATTTTGTTTACGTTCTAAAGTAATAGGGGTTAAAGTATGAAATTGCCGATTATTTTCCCACTTTTTATTTTGTTTATAGCTCTTAAGTATAGTCATATTATTGCGTAATTCTTTTTATTTTGTATTAAAAACTAAACAAAGTAACTTTTACTTCAAAGGAAGTCGTTGAAAAGACCCCTTACAATGTGTCAGCTGACCTTCTTGCTTCAATTAAGTATATTTAATTTTGTATTATATACTTTGATTTCAGAAATTTAAATACTATAATGCGTAGCTTTATAACATCTAACTTTCACTTTTAATTGCATCGTAAACGGTTCAGGCGTTTTTAAAAAAACTAAAAAATTGTTAGTATGGAAAAATGACTTTTCTCGATTTCGTCCATACAAAACGGCAATTTCATACTTTAACCCCTATTATATAGAAGGCATCGATTCAACGTCACGCGACTGCTTGAAGGTTAAGGAAATTACAATTAAAAGAAAAGAAAAAAAAACATTAGAATTAATTAAACACACTATTAAAAATACTCACATTTGATATTTCACAATAAAGGCTCACAGACAACTTTTTTCTTCTTCGCTTCAAAATCGAGAATTAATTAAACACACTATACACGGTGCAATTTTAACCACCTGTAAAACGAAGCCCACGTTATGTGACCATTATGTATAACATCATGGCAGGGTTATCTAATTTATCAATGACAATTTGCAAAATATTAAATATTGATTCAGACTTTTATTTTCTCAACACAACACACTTTTAGTTTTGTAACACGCTGTGACGCGCACAGACGTGCTATTTTGCTGCGGCGGGATCCCGTATGCATGAACCTTACACATCCGTGCGCGTCTCAACTCACAGCGTGTTTCAAAATAAATAGCTGAAACAAAATTTAAAATTTCATAAAAAATATTTTTTTACAAAAAAATTAAAATAACATTGCCAATATGTTATACATAGTGGTCACATAACGCGGACTTCGTTTTACAGGTGGTTAAAATTGCACCGTGTATAAATACTCACACGTGATACTTCAAAATAAAGAACCACAGATAACTTATTTCCTATTCGTTCCGAAATTGCTTGTCTCGCTGTTCAAATCGAACTAACTCTGGCGGGCGAAACCGGGCTCTTTTATATTCAGAGAGCTAGGGTTTGCGTTACTGGGGCGGCATGTCGACTCGGATCGAGATGAAAGTATGTAGAAAATTTAGAGCCCTATATACCATTCATGTGCCCCAAAAATCAAATTAGTGCCCATTAAGGTCTCCGAGTAACTTAAAGAAATAAGATGCCGCTGGCGTTACGTCTGAAAACGCTACCTCGGCATGATTTTTACCTATTGGCCCTAGCCTAAAGGGTAGCTTATATTTGTGCCCTCTCTTGGCCGAGTAGCGGCATTTGTGCCCCTTGTGGATTTGGTGTAATTGCGTTTGGCGGATTTCGATATCTTACGGTTGGACGAACAGATATGATTTTTTGTCAGCTGGTGTGTTGTAATTTGTGCCCTAATTGCCCCAGAAATTTTTCCAAAAAAATGCACAGTGTATCAATTCTCCGAAAATCGAAAATAGCCTTTCCTGGAACTACATAAAATGGTGTGCTGTGATTGCGGTGCCCTATGCCTTTTAGGCATATGTATCGTCTGACAAAATTGTGAAACCCTAAGTCTAATTTTCGTCAAAATAAATATTTTTTTCTGTGAAAGTGGTTTTGCTTATTTCAAACCTCAAATAAGAGCATTGTGAACAAGATAATAACAAATCATGATTTGCTGATCAATAGAGCCCATCTTCAAATAAAGGCACACAGAATTTCAGCGTTCTAAACCTCATAATTAACCATTAATAAATAAAACAATGTAACGAGAATTATTTGGAAACTATCCGACCAAATACGAAAGGTAGTTTAAAAAGCGGCAATTACTTACAGTACTTCGAGCCAGCATTTTCAAATTGGTAGCCTTGTCATTTTCGATGTCAGGTACAGTCACGGAAACAAGTTTTAGTGTGGGATACAAGTTCAACAAAAAACTATATTTGCTGTATTTTTTTGCATTTGCCAACCGCGTGGATGTATTATAGAGATCCTATTGATACTTTTGACGCTATACTATCAATAAGTACCACACTTTGATAACACAAGTAGGTAGTATCGAGAAAAAATAATGGTAAGTACATATTTTCTTTTTTTCAATAGTATCGCCAAATTCTCACTAAATATTCATACTTACTACCGATACCCTAGACAATTTATAACAATTGTCTTAGACAGCTACAGTTGAGGGTGATTATCAGAAAAAAGCTCAAAACGCATAATTTATTTGGCGCATTTTTTTTCAACTTTTTACTCATAAAAAATAACATACATTGTAGACGTTGCCAAATCCAATAAATGAATGTATTTGGTCCTCAACTTGATCGAGCCATTTTGAAATGTTTGCATTTTGAAATATTACTGCCCAAAGAAATTAGATCCGGCCCAAAGAAATTAGGTTTTTTCCAAAGAAAATTAGAAATATTGCCAAAGATATTATAATCATATCCAAAGAAATTAGCCTTATTTGTGTTATGTGTGTTATGTAAATATTTTATTTATGTTAATATAGATAACGATAAAGGGAAAATATAAAAAAAACAATGTTTCCAACCAATTTTAATTTATTGTCTTTTTAACATGCGTTTATAATCATGTTTGACTGTGAAAGTGTTTGTACAAACTCTTGGAAGAAGCCACCTGATGAAACTGAGCACAGCAAGTGGAGAAGCGTTGCTTCGAAGCCAGCAGTCCTTTCTGAAGTGGAACGCTTCTATGGCCGGTTATACGCTTCGTATGCATCTCGTCCTGATCCCGAAAATGAGGACCCTAGAGCCGCGTTAACACGCCACTACACTCAAAACCTAGAAGTCAGCATTGACGAAATCGAGATGGCTCTGAAACAGCTGAAAAATGGAAAAGCCCTTGGAGAGGACGGCGTTACAACAGAATTTCTGAAGGCTGAAGGTAAACCCGTACTGAGGGAGCTCCAAAAGCTTTTTAACGCTGTCCTGTTTGAAGGGAGAACTCCTGAGGCGTGGAGTGGGAGTGCAGTCGCCCTGTCCTTCAAGAAGGGAGATAAGACCCTGCTGAAAAACTATCGACCCATTTCCCTTCTGAGCCACGTCTATAAGCTGTTTCAAGAGTCATCACGAACCACCTTGCGCGAAGACTCAACGAATTCCAACCACCGGAACAGGCTGGATTTCGGAGCGGATACGGTACAATAGACCACATCCACACAATGCGGTAGATTATACGGAAGACCGAAGAGTATAATCAGCCCTCGTGTCTAGCATTCGTGGACTATGAGAAAGCCTTCGATTCGATCGGGATCTGGTCCGTTTTGTAGTCCCTGCAGCGTTGCCAAGTAGATTGGCGGTACGTCCAAGTGATAAAATGTCTTTACGAAGCCGCCACCATGTCCATCCAAGTACAGAATCAGCAAACAAAACCTATACCGTTGCATCGAGGACTGAGACAAGGGGACGTCATTTCCCCGAAATTGTTTACAAATGCAATGGAGGATATGTTCAAGACGCTGCACAGGAAAGGACGAGGCATCAATATCAATGGCGAATACATCTTTCACTTGTGATTTGCAGACGACGTCGCCATTATGGCAGAAACTCTGCAGGACCTACAAAAGATGCTGAATGACCTGGCTGACTCTTCTGTACGCATCGGCTTGCGGATGAACCAGGATAAAACCAAGGTTATGTTCAATGAACATGTACTACCGGAGCCAATTGGGGTGCACGGATACAAATATGTGTATCTTGGGCAGACATTGCAGTTAGGTAGAAACAACTTTGAGATGAGGTGAACAGAAGAATCCAGTTGGGTTGGGCAGCATTTGGGAAACTATGTTGAGTCTTCTCATCGCCAATCCCACGACACCTCAAGATGAAAGTCTTTAATCAGCGCGTCCTACCCTTCATGACATACGGAGCCGAAACGTAGACACTGACGGTACGGCTAGTCTACAAGTTCAAAATCCCTCGGTGTGCTATAGAAAGAGCTATGCTCGGAGTTTCTCTTAGGGATAAAATCAGAAATGAGGTGATCCGTCAGAGACCTAAAGTTACCGACATAGCCCACCAGATAAGCAAGCTGAAGTGGCAGTGGGCTGGCCATATTAGCCGCAGAACCGAAAACCGCTGGGGTAAGCGAGTTCTTGAGTGAAGACCGCATCTCGGCAAACGTAGTCTAAGACGCCCTCAGGCCAGGTGGAGTGATGATTTGCGCAAGATGTCTGGCATCCAGCTGGAGCAGCAACTGGAGAGGCCTATGTCTAGCAGTGGACAGCGATAGGCTGATGATGATGATGAATCATCTTTGTGTGTTTATAAATGATGTTTTTTATCTCCTCCCCTATACCAAATTTCAATCTTATTAAATTAGACTGTTAATACTTATGATAACATAACAAATCTTTGAGAAAATACTGAATACGAATTCTCCAAATGCCTCTTCTCACCTGCCTTTTTTTTATTAAAATAATAACATACCTTCAAAAACACAAGTTACACACACAGCAGCAACACAAACATCAAAGAATGCCGTATTATATCGGGATTGTTAGATCATTTATAATTTCTTTGTACTAAATCTAATTTCTTTGTGGCGCGAGGCCAAAGAAATACAAAGAAATTAGGGACATAGAAATTAGAAATCATGTCCTTTAAATTAAAAAAAAAAGTTCTATCATTAATATATCCTCTTATTGCCATGTTCATGTTATTTGAGTTAGAGAATTAAACAGAAAAATATTCAAGCGATCTGTAGAAATTGTGAGGTAGTTCAAAATAAGATAATGTTATGTTTTGTATTGTCACCCGCATATCAAGAATAAACGAGCAGCCACTGCCTAGCCGTGTGTTTGATTGCGCGTCCCTCCCAACCTTCGAGCAACGCGGCCTTCCGTCCCGGAAGGGAGTAGGCATAGCGATTCTATTCTATACAAAAAGTTGTGGCATTTTTTTGCGGGGGGAAATGTGCACACAAGCGCAGGTTCGCATACTCACATACAAAAACAACACTGTAGTGACGACACTCACACACAAAAAATTAAACAATTCAGCAACAATTCGTGTACGGATAAGTTACAACTCACACGTTGCCCCGTTTTCAACGTAAATAGAGTTGCACTTAACTGTTCATGTAGCAATATCGATATTTTTTTTCTGAAGACGGAATAAAAGTAACAAAGTGAAACATTTATTTATTAGTAGGATCTTAACAACAACTTTTGATATTCAAATAACGATCGATTTTGATGTTGATTTTTTGTGTTAGATTTGATGGGTACGAAACTAGGACGAAGACTTAATTTTATACCGCTAAGAGCTGATGATTTTATACCGCTATCGCTACAAATGAGCTGTTTAGAGGAGTGACACCATATAAACCGTGACACGACATTTAAAAATATTAGAGGGATGGGAAGGACTGGAGGGATTGGAGGTATGGGTTGAGGGATGGGAGGGACTAACTCTGCCGGATCAGCTAATTATGGATTAATAATGAATTTGAGAATAGTAAATTACGTATCTGCGTGAAAATTAGTGATAAGAAGTTCATTGGTTCTTAAAATTAATTAATTTTGTGTAAATTAAATTTGGCGGATGCAATTTTTTTCAATAAAAAAGAAATTCTGGTGTCAATATATTTTTCCATGATTGATCTTGCAAGTAAATTTCATAAAAAAACCGAGTTTAAATAATTACATTAAAATCATTTCTATATATTTCAATGACAAAGGAAAAGAAACAAGTTGCACACAATACATAATAAAAACCGGCCAAGTGCGAGTCGGACTCGCGCACGAAGGGTTCCGTACCAAAAAGGCCAAAAAAACAGGCCCCCAATTCCGCTAATTTACAAATGGCTCAATAGCATCGCAACTGTATATTTTAACACATTTAATATGGAAGTAATGTTAAAATATACGATTGCGATGCTAGTAACTCACCATATAAAAGTAACAGCCTATAATCATCCCACTGCAGGGAAAAGGCCTCCATCATTGAATTCAAGCTACCACAGCAATGATGGGTACTGGCTAAATCACCACGCTTGCCAAATGCGGGTTGGTGATCACAAACCCGAGCAACGTTCGAAAATTCGAAACCTTTTTTTTTTGTTGCCCGACCCGTGAATCGAACCTGGGACCCCGAGATCATGGCCCAGTATTTAAACCACTAGACCAACGGGAAAAAATTACCTATTTCCACATTGTGTTGCAAACGTGTTCTAGCCGTGGCCCTTAATTTGCAACGACATAAGAACATTAAAGGCTCATGCACTCACACACAAAACACAAAAAACATTTAGGTACCTATTCATAAATTAATTAATCTCCAAATACTGCAATGCCTCATTTCGTCCGTCTTGATATAAGAAGAATTGTAACGTTGTCATTAAACAAACTGGCCGGCCGGTATAACCCAGAGTAAACAAATAGGTAGTAGGTACTGTTCCTTGCCTATGCATACGCACCATCTATGCGCACACAAATGTTACTATTGCGTAAATTAATAGGGTTCAGATTGCATTGTTTTGACTGTTATGCAGTCGACTAGAGTAGGCACGCGTCGGCCTCCTCTTACACACTTGCACACCAGCAGGAACAGGATCTGTCGCACATTTAAATACAGACCGTATTGCTGCGCCATAAGGATTATTTTAATAATTATTTTTCTTACAACGACAATTCGTTCCAAGCGTTTCGTTTCTCATAAACTAATTTTATGTGAATCAGTTCTAAAATACCCATCTATTTTAATAATTGAAGTTTAGAAAAAAGACACTCTTACAGAACCTTAACATAAATACACAAAATGTTTTTTCTTTTGTAATTTATTTACTCTCGGACATGACGATGAAAATCCTTACTGAGTGCAGTCTGTTGTTGTTTTCTTCACCCATTCTGGGTAGGCAAAGGGAACTATGCCCATACAGCCAATTCTTTAGTAATATTTTCTTTATTTTTGCATTAAAACGTTGATGTTAGACGTTTTAATGCTTCGATGGAGTTTTTGGAGACAGTCGAAAGATTGAAGGAATGTAGAGAAGTCCCCAAGAAAGAGGTGAACTGTTCGCGATCCCGCGCAAAATTCACGGCCCACTTTTCTTGGTTACGACCCATACACCATGTTATTTCACCGAACTGTATATTGTTCACTCGCACGACACTTTGTTTCGCAAAGTAACACCACTTTTATGACCCAAAAATCACTATAAACAATAAAAATTCGATAAAATAAACGGACTCCAAACGTATCTCACGAACTCCCGCCAAAAACTCTGAGTGCAGTCTGTCTACTTTGACAGTCTAACAGTAAAAAAAATAGCACAAAAAAATAAAATTACTAAACAGCATCTCCGCCGCACCACTGTACATACATAAGAAAATCTAATAGACAAAATTAATCCCTCAACCCCCAGGAGGCACTCGGGTGCCACGATAACAATTGATTTCAATTGTGTCTGGAAATTGGTCTGGAATAACTCACGATCGAGGGAAGATAAGGAGATAAGGTGAATGTTCCCAACGTCCGATTTTTAACTTCCTTTCGCATTTGGTCGGATAGTTTTTAAAACAATTCTCGTTACATTGTTTTATTTATTAACGGTTAACTATAAGGTGTAGAAAGCTGAAATTCTGTGTGCCTATATTTGAATATGGGCTCTATTGATCGGCAAATCATGATTTGTTATTATCTTGTTCACAATCACACGAACGCACCCATAGTGCGACTGAGAAAAAACATTCTAAGATAGACAAGGATAGTCTACTTCACAATAGGAGCCATCGCGTCAAACAATTTTTTGTGAAGAAGGCCCCTTTAATTTAACTATCAACTGTCACAAAATATTGTTTGACGCGATGGCTCCTATTGCGTAGAAGACTATCCTTGTATATCCTAGAATGTTTTTTCTCAGTCGCACTATGGGTGCGTTCAGAAATTTCGGTTTTTTTGGAAAAAAAATTAGTACCTAAGTGATCAGACAGGAGCTGTCGGACTGCCATTTTAGCCTCATTTTTTTTTGCAGACAGGAGATGTCCAACTTAGTGATGCCGAACTATCGATAGTTTCGCTATCGATAGTTGACCTCGAAAATCAGTTAGAATATCGATAGGACTATCGATACTTTTGATACGATCGATACGATCGATAGCCCAAATTAGGATAATACTATTGATGACTTGCAATACTATCGGCTAGATATCACCAAACTATCGATACTATTACTGTTCATGCCGAGTATACTATCGATAGTATTGATAGTATCGATACTATTGATATGACGTCAACTATCGATAGACTATCGATAGTCGACTATCGATCGGCATCACTAGTCTAACTGCCGGTCCGGTTGGTAACCGAATCGTATCACACGAGCACGACAGATTTTTGACAGTTCTAGTATGGGCTAAATGTCAAAATCGTCCAATTCAATCACGATCGAACTGCGATTCGGTTACGCGAATTAGGCCCTGTTCTTGTTAGATACTGTTTTTCCTATTTTCTGTGTTATTCTTGTGGCTCGTGCGTGATTACTGGTAAAATTAACGGAAGTTTAATTCTATGTACAGAAAAAAATATCAATAATGTTAGCTATCATATTTTCCAGATGACTGAAGGAAGTTCTTTGTTTACTGTATGTAATTAATTAATACGATTTTCTATGTGTGTGCATGACTCACTCAACAGATCTAAAACTTAATTTATGAGGTCAATTAGTTTTTATTTTTTATTTCAGCTGTAATACTAAAATTTGGTTGGAGGCGGAGCAAGAAAGGAATGTTTTTTGTAATTTAAACCATCATACACCATGTCGTCGCCTGTTGAAGAAAGTCCCATAATTTATTCTGATATAGATAATGATGTTACTAGCAGTCGTCGTAATCTCATAGATTGTGGACCAGGTTGGTATATTATTTTTGGAAACATGGCTGGGTACCTATTACATTGTTTACAAAATAAATCCATATCAAGTACCACCTAGATTTTTGTTGAATGAAGTAGTTACAAAAAACAACAAATGCTATTTCTTTTTTTCTTGTTGAAGAAGTAGAGATTGTGTGGAGAACTCTTTGATGACTGTATCAACTTATTTTAATTGATTTTATTATGCATTTAATAAGTAACTTCCCAAGCTATTAGAAGAAGTACACTGTAGCTCTGCACACATTTATTTAAATTATTTCAAAAATATTTCAGTGGAAGAAACTACAGGATGGATCAAAAGTCGGACTGTGCTGGGAATAATGGGTTTTCTTGGATTTGCCAATGTATATGCAATGAGGGTGAACCTGTCAGTCGCTATAGTTGCCATGATAAATTCCACTACCCCAATACCATCTAATGATTCATTAGATGTCTGCCCAGCTGCTTTGCCTAGCAATAGCTCTGTTCCAGCTGTAAGATGCCTTCTTTTGTCATTTTATGATTTTTGAGTTCTTATTAAGAATTATGACTAACCATTGTAAAAATTTCAGAAAACTGGTGAGTTTAACTGGACCCCTGAACAACAAAGTATTATTTTAGGTTCTTTCTTCTATGGATATGTATTAACTCAGGTATAAAATATTGCACAAGTTTTTGTTTAAACATAAATCTGAGAGAGGTTAGCTTAAATGTAAACATTTGTTCCAGATCCCTGGGGGACGAATTGCAGAAATTTTTGGTGGAAAGCTTGTGTATGGTGTGGGTGTGTTATTGACAGCAATATTTACAATTTTGAGCCCAATTGCAGCTTTCGTTGATTTCAAATTCTTTATTGTTGTAAGAGTGTTGGAGGGCCTAGGGGAGGGAGTGACATACCCTGCCATGCACGCTATGCTAGCCAAATGGATTCCACCATTAGAGAGATCAAAATTTGCTGCCTATGTTTATGCTGGTAGGCACTTTAATTGTTTTTATCATTAAGTGAATTTACTTTCTCATAAAAAAAGCTAATTAAATTTATCAATCCTAAGTTGCATAAAAAAATAAATAATAAATAACAAATGTAGACAACATCACATACATTGTTCTGATCCCAATTTGAGTAACTATTTAAAGCAATCGTATTGTGGAAACCAGAAACAACGAAGGTACCACAAACACCCAGACCCACGAAAATTAAAAAGAAAACCTTTTTTTTATATTGACCCGTCTGGGAATTGAATCCGGGAACACGGACCAGGCGACACCTTGAAAAAATAAAAAAACTTTAATTACATACTTTATCCAAATTCATTAGTTGTCTTGTTTTATACCTTTATTTGCATCTTTACCAAAAAATGATATTAAGCCTTATCATTGCTGAAATAGACAATAGTAAAAAAATAATGTTGATTCTTCCCTATGAGTTATTGTAGAATTTGTAGATGATACATCCATAATAATATCTCTATGTAAAGAAGTAGTTACATAAATTTTGTTTTCCAAGGTTATCTTCGATCAACATTAAAGAATAATTAATTAACAAAGATATTTCACAGATGCAGTTTTAGCCTAGATATAATAAAAAAAAAAATTTACGTACCTATTATCAACATGTAATACTTTTTTTTAGGATCCAACATTGGTACAGTGATATCATTACCAATATCAGGGTGGCTATGTACTCTGGACTTTGCTCATGGATGGCCTCTGTGTTTCTACTTATTTGGTTGCCTTGGTGTACTGTGGTTCATAGCATGGATGTTTTTAGTCTATGACTCACCCCAGAAGCATCCAAGGATATGTCCAAAAGAAATCGAATACATCACTCAATCTATTGGCCCTCAGGTATGAACTGAATTTTTATTAGTAATTTATTATTATAAATGAAGTCAATGTTATACTAATTAAAATTTCCATGGTCACTATCAATTATGTTAAGTTTTTCAGGGCTTCTGCCTCTATGTAGGAACCCTGCTTTTAATGTGTTTCGTGGAAGACAGTCCTCTTAGATTCCCTGAAATAATAGACTACTTGACTCACATCAAATTTAACGCAATAAATTAATAGTTTCTGTTGTCAGTAAATAAAATTACAAGATGGCTACATATTTTCAATTTAAAAATTGTTTTTTATTTTATTATGAACTCTGAAAACGCTGTTGGTCGTGTTATGACGTCATAGGACTCAAAGCAAACTTCATGGCGGATCTTACAAGTTAATTTCGTTATGTTGCCTATACTTTGACATTGTCACCTTTGAAATAAGTGACTGAAAAAGTGCAGTAAATGAGGTTTAATATTTTTAATAACACCCAATACAAGCAAATGTATATTGTGATGTATATTAGATTCGAAAACCCAGATAATACAAATCTGAATGTTGGTTAAATGTCAAATGTTTGTTTTGAACCCAATGATATTTAAAAAGTTTAGATAGGTTATACCTTAATAAAACAAACGAAATGTCTGTGTCGATGCGAGCAACAGTATACATGCGTAATTATTATTTTCACCACATTGTAAGTCGATGTGAAAGGCATGACAATTTATATATACCTACTAATAACAAAAGAGACAGCATGCTAATCTCAGTTCGGCTTATTGTGCAAACTAAACGTCACTTGTTGACCAATCGCTGCACGTTTGTCAAAGACTATAAACACCAAAACAGAAGGTACAAAAAGGTTTGTACAGATAATACCTATTACTTGTAACAAGCCTATTGTGTCGTGTCTTTTTAAATTATCCATAATATATTTTTATGTAATTCAAATGTACCTTATTGTAAAAAGGAAATCTAACGGACTGATTGATTGACTGACTGACATATCAATGAACAGCCGAAACAAGGCGAAGAAAGCTGAGATTTGGTATGAAGGTATAGATAGGTTCCTTGTAAGAGCATTAAGACATTACTTTTGTACTACTAAAAAGTTCAAAACCATTTAAGACTAACTAAAATAAAATATTATCATGACAGGAAAAACATTTATTTAAATAAATAGAAAAGTTGCCTACACACAATTGCAATCCAATGAAGTAGAACCTCACTGACAGGAAACGTTAAATGTACAAGCGAAACTTAAAAAACAGTTCCTTGTCGTAATAATAGTGATAATTTATACATTGAAAATAGTCTATAAATTAATTAGTACGCACATGTGAGTATACTTTACTTTAAGGAACTAAATATCATTTACTTTTTAAAATAAATTAGCTTAATAACAAAGCATAAACACTAAAAGGTATTAAACCTATGATAACGCTTTTATATTATCTATCCAACTAATCTATGACCGGAAACATTTTGTCCTTATCCACTCAACCGTCCGTGGATGGTATACCATCCAAAAAAAAAACGTAAACTTACGTCCTGGATAGCAAATCATCCAAAGGTAAAATAATTCACTTGGTCTAAAAAAACTCCTTAAAAATGCCATCTGTTGGCCTGTGACGAAAAGAAGTGCTATTAGAACGAAACTTTACTAACTAATCCACATTAAAAACCATAGATGTCATCACAGTATGCTTTCGTGACTGAAGAATATTTTTTTTCGTTTAGTGCTATTGTGAGTTCTTGAGTGACTTGTGTTCGCGTGGAAATACGGCTCATTATGTCGTAAGTATTTATCTATATCTATCTATATATATAAAAATGTAAACTGATTTAATGACTGACTGACTGACATATCAACGCACAGCCCAAACTACTGGGATTTAAAATCTGAAAATTTTCAATGTGCTTCCTTTTATAGTGTAGGTGAGCACTAAGAAAGGAATTTTGGAAATTCCGCCTCTAAGGGGGTTAAAAGAGCCCCATAAGTTTGTATGAAACTCCCTCAGTTTTGAAGCTAAGTCGATGAAAATTGGTATCCAGCTACCTGATTAGAAATTAAGAATGACGTCTTTCAGGATTTTTGAAAATTTAATCTTTAAGGGGATAAAAAATGGGGGCAAATGTTGTTCGGTTCCGCGTCATATCCATATTCTTTACATATTTGTACTCTCAGACTTTACTTAGTTATTGTAATGTTGATGTATGCTCGAGGTGGGCGCTAATAACTGCTATACAGTCTTTGACTAATGTAGTTGTTAACGTAAATGTCAAGTTTATGTAAAAAACTGTTATTACAAATAAAGATTATTATTATTATTATTATTAGTTTGTTATGACATTCAATGTGTCAATCAGAAAATAAGTAGGTAATTTCTTACAAACAGAATGGTATTATTTTAGAAATTAATAATTGGCGCCGAAATGGATGAATTAACTAAATTAAAACGCGTGGAACTTTAATTAAAGGCTGCATTACAAAATTTGGCAGCCAGATACAAACCCTACGAGAAATTTCTGATTATGAATTGAAATAAGTGAGTGACCAGTTGGTGACCAGTGACAAATGAACAAAATTACCAAGAATAATTTGGAAGAGATACGACTACAAATAATATTACTGATGACCCACAGTTGGAATCTGAGATTGAAGAAAAAAGTAACCTTCAGGATATTACAACACAGCTTAAACTAAAACTGCGGAGTTTCAATTCGATAGCACGAAACAATTCCATGTATGCAGAAGGTACTGAGGAGCAAAGGTCGGTCACAAGCAAATCTAAGGACATCTAAATTGAACTCAGTACCATTAGACAAGGACGAAACATTCAAAAACATCATTAAACGGTTGGATACTTACTTAAAACTGAACAGATGTGATGATATTATCGATACAAGGAAATACACGTTTCTAACATCTTTGAGCCCAGAATTACATCATAAAACGTTTTATATTATATTTATGTACTCCACGGGATCCTTGTGAGGTAAAATTTGAGGAGTTAGTTAAAATTCAGTTAGTAAATTATCAACAACTCAAAATTGGACAGATTATAAAGATTTAACAATGGTGTTTGACGGAACTCTTGTTTGCATATCAAACTATAAAGCTCAATTAGTGCTTCAAGAAAATGTGACACCAATTTTCATTTATCCGCGACGTATTCCATACGCCTTGAAGGACAAAGTTGACGAAGAAAATATAAGGAGGCTATGTAACGAAAAGACAAAACTTGGAAATTCCTATTGGATGTCTTATCTATATTTAGGTACATATTCAGAAAATAAATATCGGTAGTTACTATAAGAACGGTATTATTTAGAACTTAATCATTTTTAGGGTTCCGTACCCAAAGGGTAAAAACGGAACCCTATTACTAAGATTTCGCTGTCTGTCCGTCTGTCCGTCTGTCCGTCTGTCTGTCACCAGGCTGTATCTCAAGAGCCGCGATAGCTAGACAGTTGAAACTTTCACAAATTATGTATTTTTGCTACCGCAATAACAACAAATACTAAAAACAAAATAAAACAAATATTTAATATATTTTAATATCCCATACAACAAACGCGATTTTTTTGTCCTTTTTTGTTCGATATTAATAATAGCAACAGGTAGGCACTTGAAATATTCACAAAACACTCAGTTATATTTTTAACTTTCATAATAAATAATTAAATCAATATTTGAGGGAGGTTCCCATACAAAAAAAAAAAAAAATTTTTTTGCCTATTTTTGCTTGATATCAATAAATAGTAACAGGTAGGCACTACATTAACTAAATTAATGTAGGTACCTACTGTTGTTTTCGTAGTCAATGGTACGGAACCCTTCGAGCGCGAGTCCGACTTGCACTTGCCCGATTTTTGTTTATACGGTAGAGACAAATGTTGGGAAATCGAAAAAAGTGTATAGAATTACACTGTTGACATTATCAACTATATTAAGCAGTACAAAAATACTTCCTAAACTGGGCATAGACCCGTATCTCAGGCAGAAAAAGGTAACAGGTGTGTTGCAACAACACTAAGCAGCTGACTGGTGGATTAAATCAATATAGACTGGTAGACCATTTCACAAGCTTCCATTTAGAAGATAATTTGATAAACTTAAATTTAGTAACGTTTTTTTTTTTCTAGGAGGCCTCGAGGCGCTTTTGAGGGCCTGGCAAAGTTTGTTTAGTGAAACTGCCTTTCTAACGCATCAAAATTATCTTTTTATTTAATATCCTCCATATTTAAAAAAATACACTTTTAAAACATGAAAATAAAACGCTGAGAAAAAAAATCACCTCACTTCATAATTCCGTGTTGTTTAACTTAGGATTAGCTACCACCACCCACCCACTAATGACCAAGCAGCAGTAATTAATGATGTTTTGCCGACATCATTTGAAGTTGAAGAAATATAACAATGTATAGACACAGTGGTCAGTAC
The DNA here is from genome assembly GCA_949315895.1 of Anania crocealis. NCBI lineage: Eukaryota > Metazoa > Arthropoda > Insecta > Lepidoptera > Crambidae > Anania > Anania crocealis. Next base: position 8,885,374 of record OX438859.1, on the reverse strand, counting down.
AGACGAATCAGTTCTCTATCCTGTCAAGTTTCTGAACACTATTTATCCTACTGATCATCCTTTACCATTTATGCCTCGAACCCACATCCCACATGAAAGTTTAGTGAAACTACGTCAGCTTTTTGGTATAAATTTTGTAAAGTTATAAGGATTTTTTTATAATTTAATATTTGAGGGGGTGAAAACGGTGGAAAATTGTGTGGTTAATTATTTGTGTTTAACATCATATTGAGGTACTTGAAACTTCGTCTATCGATCATGAAGGGAGAGTGACATAGGACTGCCTTTTCCAGAGGTCTACATCGATGCTGGTACTACACCGTCTAGCGGCCGGTCCTAATTACCTATCTATCTTCAGTTTTGGCATATCGGAGATAGAAAACAACTTCTGTCTTTGTTTTCCTTCTTATTGGGACCGGCCGTAAGTCGCCGTCCACCGTCCGATCTAGGTCTTTTATCCAAATGTAGTATGCAAGCAAATTGTCTTTGTAAAATCGCCTTTTTAACGCTTATGGATCGAGAAAAATGGATTTACCTACTTGTTTGGAACCACTTCTTCCAGGGCTCTACGCCAGTGTTGACCATATTCGAATAAAGCCTTGCAAGCTGCTTTGAATGTTTTGATGAACTACAGTATTGACAGTTTTTAAATTTTCAAATGATATTGCACTTCAGATTTCATGTAAATGCAAACAGATGTGGTGTGAGCTCGCTTGGACCACGGTACGCTAGGAGAACCAACACCGGATCCCTAAAACGATAGTTTAAATCGGCCCCTTTCATCCAACTATTGTATCACCGGCCCCGAACGACGTATCGGCTCCCACTAAGTGCCCACCACCACCTCGCCCGAGATGGGCACCCTCGGCACCGTAGGCAAAGGAAGTGGAGGAAAAGAGTGGAGGAGAGGGGGTAGAGCCGTGACGAAAACTTTGTAACAGCTAAAAACCCACGCGCGCGAAGCCGCTGGCATCAGCTAGTTTTATTATATAATTCAATGGTTTTTATTAATCTTTATGATTGGAGAACCAGATATTTGCTGTGGTATTTCTTTCACGGCGATGAATATCGAGTAAACACATTATTACGAGTGGCTATAACTTTCGTGTACAAACAATGGCCGCCGATAAGGTTTTTTGCTATTAATTATAGAACTATTCCATAAAATATGTATTGTAGAAGATGCATTAGTTATTTATTAACATATTTTTAAACTTATTTAATAAAAATACATTTAGTCTGCTAAAGATTTCTTAGAATAACCTGAAACGTTTCTCAGGTTTCTTCTATGGATAGTTAAGTATCCAAGGACGTTCTGTGATACACGTGATATAAGGGTTTGTACAAACGGAAAAAGTGTACGTACGTATTTTAAAGATAATGCTTGGTTGTTGGTATGGTACTACTATATAATATTTGCATATATACAATATTCATGTTAATATGTTTTTATATGCACTTTTTTTGTTGGAGATGCAGTTTTCAGGGTTTTGTTGGTAATTGTTGCTTATGTTTTGCAGAATGTTTTTATTATTTCATCATTACATCTAAGACTTTTTTTTGACTGGCTCGATGGCGCATTTGGTAGTGATCCTGCCCTATGCGCCAGGGGTCGTGAGTCCGTATTCCACCCAGGACAAAAATATCCTTCGTTGTTTCTGATACCCATAACACAAGTACTTACGCTACTTAATTTGGGTCATAATATTATTATGTGATTTTGACCAATATTTATTTATTTATATTTAAGGCATAATGCTACTTTATTTTGTTTAATATGCCAATGGCATCTCGGTAAAGGCCATCGTTATAAAATAATTCTCAAGCAAGCTAGCATGTATTGACACCTACTTAACCTATTCAGCTTTTTTATAAAGCATGCAAATATATTTATCCTATTTTAAGAATGTGTGTATCAGTATTTACATTTTTACATTTATAAATAATTAAAAATAATTATAAATTATAGTTTCATTGAAAAAATCCCAAATTCGTGATCATGTTCTAATCCAATAATAAATAGTTGCTGAGAAAACCGATTGTAGCAAGCCTTATCCGGGCGGCCATCTTGCTTGAAAATTGTACCTAGTCGTGACGCGACTAGCGATGACCAATGTAAGGGAGTAGGTAATCTTTATGAATTTATTGTACCTCAACAACTGCATTACACAGAATTATTTTGGTATCACTTGAAAGGTAATTTAGCCTAGAATAATACTATATTTTTTAATTGTCACTGTCAAGTTTAATTATGCCAAAAAAAATAAGTTGAAATATTTAAATAGGCAAATTTTCAAGATTTTGCATGTTTTTGGCCCAAATACAGTGTAATGTATTAAATTTTATACATTAAAATATATGTTGTGTGATAGTGTATATAATCAGCTTCAGCACAGTATTTTTTCCGTAGCTCTGGGTCGTTTAGGTCATGTGATAAGAAGCATTTTTTGTGCGTTCACGTGCCGCAATTTGCCCCTCGCGCGGGGCCGCAGGACTCGGGACGTATGCTCCTATATTCTTTTCGCACGCCGGACGGTTGAGTGGTTAGCATACTCGTGAAAATAACAATTGCTTTCTCTTTCGCCTCGGTATCCATATTGTATGATGTATTTTAAAGCTAGATGGCGCTGCCGTCACGTAAACACTAGCCTCTGTTATTTATTTACATTAAAAATAGTTATTTTTTGACGTATATCTTTATCAAGCTGAGTCAAATAATACAATAGTTAAGTGAAAACGTTCTCTAAGAAATCTGTGAAGTTTTATTGTGGTTTTCAAGACATTGACTAAAAATGGTGTGCATCTACGATAAAAACAAGTGGTTTTTAACTTAAAAAACAAGCTGAAAAATGCACGCTGGATTAAAAATGTGTTAGTGAGATAAATTCATATGTCTGATTTGACAAAAACTGCAAAAAACATTAAATGGTAAATAGTGACAACCATACCAGTGCAAACATTCCTGTGCAAATTCCATTGGCATTAGTCATTAAAATCATAATAACGAACTTTTTACGCTCACTACTGCTTTAAGGTGTGCGTTCGCCCAGCAAAAAGTATCGCCTATTCGAAAATTGGATGATGCAGATAATTAGTGCCTTATATCGTGTAAATGTGCCCGAAATTTTATATTTGTGCGTCCAACAGCTTCAGAATTATTTAAGAAGAATGGATTCTGCTGCACGAACGTTCGCCCAGCAATTTTTTTTTTTAATTTATGCGTCTAGCTGTATATTAAATATGCAAAAATGTAGGTTATGTACGAGTGTAAATGTGCCGTAAAAGCCAAATTTGTGCCTCTTAAGATGTCAGACTTATTTAGTTTTTTGCTGGGTGAACGTTTCAGTAATTGCTGTATATCGGAAACGGTTGGACGCACACTCATGATTTTTTGTATACAGATACAGCAAATTTGTGCATATTTGTGCCGCAATTTTCATTAACATGACTAGCATGGTTGAGGATCTATTCTTTTATTTCCTAAAAAATGGAAAAATGCTCTGGCTCTCGAACGAACAAGATCAAGGACTTCGAGTTAATGCCGAGTGATACCTATTATATGTTCACACTAGCTGATGCCCGCGGCTTCGCGCGCGTGGGTTTTTAGCTGTTACAAAGTTTTCGTCACGGCTCTACCCCCTCTCCTCCACTCTTTTCCTCCACTTCCTTTGCCTACGGTGCCGAGGGTGCCCATCTCGGGCGAGGTGGTGGTGGGCACTTAGTGGGAGCCGATACGTCGTTCGGGGCCGGTGATACAATAGTTGGATGAAAGGGGCCGATTTAAACTATCGTTTTAGGGATCCGGTGTTGGTTCTCCTAGCGTACCGTGATCCAAGCGAGCTCACACCACATCTGTTTGCATTTACATGAAATCTGAAGTGCAATATCATTTGAAAATTTAAAAACTGTCAATACTGTAGTTCATCAAAACATTCAAAGCAGCTTGCAAGGCTTTATTCGAATATGGTCAACACTGGCGTAGAGCCCTGGAAGAAGTGGTTCCAAACAAGTAGGTAAATCCATTTTTCTCGATCCATAAGCGTTAAAAAGGCGATTTTACAAAGACAATTTGCTTGCATACTACATTTGGATAAAAGACCTAGATCGGACGGTGGACGGCGACTTACGGCCGGTCCCAATAAGAAGGAAAACAAAGACAGAAGTTGTTTTCTATCTCCGATATGCCAAAACTGAAGATAGATAGGTAATTAGGACCGGCCGCTAGACGGTGTAGTACCAGCATCGATGTAGACCTCTGGAAAAGGCAGTCCTATGTCACTCTCCCTTCATGATCGATAGACGAAGTTTCAAGTACCTCAATATGATGTTAAACACAAATAATTAACCACACAATTTTCCACCGTTTTCACCCCCTCAAATATTAAATTATAAAAAAATCCTTATAACTTTACAAAATTTATACCAAAAAGCTGACGTAGTTTCACTAAACTTTCATGTGGGATGTGGGTTCGAGGCATAAATGGTAAAGGATGATCAGTAGGATAAATAGTGTTCAGAAACTTGACAGGATAGAGAACTGATTCGTCTGTACTGACCACTGTGTCTATACATTGTTATATTTCTTCAACTTCAAATGATGTCGGCAAAACATCATTAATTACTGCTGCTTGGTCATTAGTGGGTGGGTGGTGGTAGCTAATCCTAAGTTAAACAACACGGAATTATGAAGTGAGGTGATTTTTTTTCTCAGCGTTTTATTTTCATGTTTTAAAAGTGTATTTTTTTAAATATGGAGGATATTAAATAAAAAGATAATTTTGATGCGTTAGAAAGGCAGTTTCACTAAACAAACTTTGCCAGGCCCTCAAAAGCGCCTCGAGGCCTCCTAGAAAAAAAAAAACGTTACTAAATTTAAGTTTATCAAATTATCTTCTAAATGGAAGCTTGTGAAATGGTCTACCAGTCTATATTGATTTAATCCACCAGTCAGCTGCTTAGTGTTGTTGCAACACACCTGTTACCTTTTTCTGCCTGAGATACGGGTCTATGCCCAGTTTAGGAAGTATTTTTGTACTGCTTAATATAGTTGATAATGTCAACAGTGTAATTCTATACACTTTTTTCGATTTCCCAACATTTGTCTCTACCGTATAAACAAAAATCGGGCAAGTGCAAGTCGGACTCGCGCTCGAAGGGTTCCGTACCATTGACTACGAAAACAACAGTAGGTACCTACATTAATTTAGTTAATGTAGTGCCTACCTGTTACTATTTATTGATATCAAGCAAAAATAGGCAAAAAAATGTTTTTTTTTTTGTATGGGAACCTCCCTCAAATATTGATTTAATTATTTATTATGAAAGTTAAAAATATAACTGAGTGTTTTGTGAATATTTCAAGTGCCTACCTGTTGCTATTATTAATATCGAACAAAAAAGGACAAAAAAATCGCGTTTGTTGTATGGGATATTAAAATATATTAAATATTTGTTTTATTTTGTTTTTAGTATTTGTTGTTATTGCGGTAGCAAAAATACATAATTTGTGAAAGTTTCAACTGTCTAGCTATCGCGGCTCTTGAGATACAGCCTGGTGACAGACAGACGGACAGACGGACAGACGGACAGACAGCGAAATCTTAGTAATAGGGTTCCGTTTTTACCCTTTGGGTACGGAACCCTAAAAATGATTAAGTTCTAAATAATACCGTTCTTATAGTAACTACCGATATTTATTTTCTGAATATGTACCTAAATATAGATAAGACATCCAATAGGAATTTCCAAGTTTTGTCTTTTCGTTACATAGCCTCCTTATATTTTCTTCGTCAACTTTGTCCTTCAAGGCGTATGGAATACGTCGCGGATAAATGAAAATTGGTGTCACATTTTCTTGAAGCACTAATTGAGCTTTATAGTTTGATATGCAAACAAGAGTTCCGTCAAACACCATTGTTAAATCTTTATAATCTGTCCAATTTTGAGTTGTTGATAATTTACTAACTGAATTTTAACTAACTCCTCAAATTTTACCTCACAAGGATCCCGTGGAGTACATAAATATAATATAAAACGTTTTATGATGTAATTCTGGGCTCAAAGATGTTAGAAACGTGTATTTCCTTGTATCGATAATATCATCACATCTGTTCAGTTTTAAGTAAGTATCCAACCGTTTAATGATGTTTTTGAATGTTTCGTCCTTGTCTAATGGTACTGAGTTCAATTTAGATGTCCTTAGATTTGCTTGTGACCGACCTTTGCTCCTCAGTACCTTCTGCATACATGGAATTGTTTCGTGCTATCAGTTAAAAATCAAAATCAGATTCCAAATGTGGGTCATCAGTAATATTATTTGTAGTCGTATCTCTTCCAAATTATTCTTGGTAATTTTGTTCATTTGTCACTGGTCACCAACTGGTCACTCACTTATTTCAATTCATAATCAGAAATTTCTCGTAGGGTTTGTATCAGGCTGCCAAATTTTGTAATGCAGCCTTTAATTAAAGTTCCACGCGTTTTAATTTAGTTAATTCATCAATTTCGGCGCCAATTATTAATTTCTAAAATAATACCATTCTGTTTGTAAGAAATTACCTACTTATTTTCTGATTGACACATTGAATGTCATAACAAACTAAGTAAAGTCTGAGAGTACAAATATGTAAAGAGTATGGATATGACGCGGAACCGAACAACATTTGCCCCCATTTTTTATCCCCTTAAAGATTAAATTTTCAAAAATCCTGAAAGACGTCATTCTTAATTTCTAATCAGGTAGCTGGATACCAATTTTCATCGACTTAGCTTCAAAACTGAGGGAGTTTCATACAAACTTATGGGGCCCTTTTAACCCCCTTAGAGGCGGAATTTCCAAAATTCCTTTCTTAGTGCTCACCTACACTATAAAAGGAAGCACGTTGAAAATTTTCAGATTTTAAATCCCAGTAGTTTGGGCTGTGCGTTGATATGTCAGTCAGTCAGTCATTAAATCAGTTTACATTTTTATATATATAGATAGATGATCATGTAAAGTTTCGCCGGCCTACTACATATCATTGCCGAGTTCTTAACGATTTTGTCTTTGTTTTGAGGTTATCTTGAGTGAAATTACTTAGAATACGAAAACACTAGTTTTCTGTGAGCTGGCTTATTACATGCTTCTACAATAATATGTGCGCTGTTTTAAGAATACTGTCGCGGTCATGCTAGAAGGTTCGAGATATCGCTAGAGGATTGTACATAACTACCTAAGTTCGACCACAAAGTAATAACAAGATGTTAGTGCAAGCGACATTGGACTTTAAGTTAACACATTAAGGCGCAAAATGGTATAACTCACTAGAGTTGTTTACGTTTAAACGTCCTTGTGATTTTTCTGGAAAATGAACATTCTAGTATGTACGACCGGCATCGATGTTGAGATATATAAATAACAGGAGTTAAGACGCCGCAGTCAGTTCATTCTGAGCTTTCGGTGCGATACCTGCGAAAAGTGATCTAGTGCGAAGTAACGACGACTTTAGCGATACCAACGGATCTAAGGACTACTCTACGGATTGGCTAATAGTGATTTGGAACCAACGACCTCAGCAACCCACCGGACTACGATTCTTGTGATTTGGCTTTTGTGATAGTGTCTGCGACCTGTTCATCGCCTAATAAAATCTTCTAATAAGTCAACGGTGTTTTATCCAAATCCCGAACTCCACGTTCGTAACATTTGGTGTCAGAAGTGGATTTGGAAATGCCAGTGACTCCGAGGGAAGATACTGCTGGCGTCAGAACCAGGGCACAGCAAGCTGCGGAAGCCACGGCTGCTGCTCGACAAGCCACCGATCAGCGGGATACGCCCATTGGCTCCGCCCATCAAGCATTGCCAACCGACCAGGCCTCATCTACTGGAATGGAAGCTTTACCAACTACGTCACAGACCCCACCTACTGGCTCCACTCACCGCGCTACACCCTCAGCTCAAGAGGCCAGAGCATCTGCATTCGACTTCAGTAGATTAATGCAGATGATGGACTTTAGGTGCCAGAAACAGGACACAATGCAAGAGGAAATTCAACAAAAACAGGATAAAATGCAACAGAAGCAGGACAAAATGCAGGAAGTGCTACAAGGAAAACAAGAAGAAATGCGTCAAGAACAACAAAAAGTACTGCATGCCGTAGGTTCAGTGGGTGATATGGTGCAGAACCTACAGAAGAATGTAGACCTGGTAGAAGAGAGGGTCACTAATCTGGAGGCCACCATAGACAGTATGAAGAAGAACCTTACCGAATTACAAAAAAAGGTTCTAAAACTGGAGACCGCAGGACCCGCCGCCTCGAGTGACTTCGTATTCACCAACCCGGCACCCAGAGTGAAAGTGCCACCCTACGACGGTACTACGTCCTGGACCGCTTACCGCCAACAGTTTCAGACCGTTGCCTCTGCTAACGGGTGGACGGAGGAACAGAGCCTAACAGCTCTCACTGTCGCTCTACGGGGATCGGCTCTCTGTTTTGGAGGCGCTACCATCCTCGGGTAGCACATTCAGCGATCTGATGGGGGCACTCGAAGCTCGTTATGGAGAACGCCATCTGGAGCATGTCTTCCGCGCTCAACTACGGGACCGGGTTCAACGTTCTGGAGAAGGACTACAGCAATGGGCTCTGGAGATTGAAAAATTAGTCCGCAAAGCATACCCATCTGCTGATGCAAAGATAGTGGACTCCACTATACTCCAAGCATTTGTCGATGGGATCACAGATACGGAGATTAGAGCTGAAGTGGGGCTTCGCCACCATACCTCACTGAAGGAAGCTCTAGCGCACGCTCTGGAAGTAGAAGCTCTGAGGACAGATGTTCGGCCAATTTACAAGATACGAGAAGTGCAGGAAAAGAAGATGTCATTTCCCCCTAGGAAACTGGCAACCAGACCGATGTGCTACAAATGTGGAGAAAAGGGCCACCTGCAATTCACCTGTCCCAAGAAAGATAGGCAAACAACTAAGCTTGCTGAAATGGTTAGCAAGTTGGAGGAACGCCTCGAAGAATTTTCGAAGAAGCATGAGACACCATCTTCTGCTTGGGAGCCACGGAAACGAGAAACAAACAGGCCTAAGGAGCGGGTGCTGGTTGGAACAAGAGAAGCCATCAATCATCGAAGTGGAAAGACACATGGAAATGCTGATGCCCTCTCAAGAAGACCGTGCCCGGAGGAGTGCAAGCACTGCATCAAGCTGGAGTCTAAGGAGGACTATGTACAAATAACGAGAATAGCTCCTCCAAAATCTTGGGAAGATGAGTCCATGAAAGAAGCTCAGGAAAAAGACGAAGACATACGACTGATGGTCGCATGGAAGAAACGCGGTAACGATAAGCCGAGATGGCATGAAGTTGCGCCTACGAGTGCTACAACTAAAGCGTACTGGGCTCAATGGGACAGTTTCATTTTGTAGAACGGGATACTTTACCGAAAATGGGAAAAACCTAACGGTAGAGAGTTCCATCTACAGCTGGTCGTCCCAAGGGAAAAGATCAAAGATGTTCTCCGAGAGGTACACGATGGCATAACAGGAGGACATCTGGGTGTAAGAAGGACCTTGACAAAGCTACGGGATAGATTCTACTGGCTTAACTGCAGAGCTGATGTACAAGATTGGTGCCGGAAATGTACCACTTGTGCTGCAGTAAAAGGTCCATCCACCAGGAGTCGAGGACACCTTCAACTTTATAACCATGGGAGCGGATAGCAGTGGATGTTGCCGGACCGTTCCCTGTGACAGAGTCGGGGAACAAGTACTTTATGGTCGTCATGGATTACTTCACCAAGTGGCCAGAAGTCTTCGCTATACCTAATCAAGAAGCTACGACCGTAGCCTCTAAATTGGTTGAAGAAGTCATATGCCGATATGGTGTACCCCTGGAAATTCATTCCGATCAGGGCAGAAATTTTGAGTCGAACTTGTTTCAAGAAGTCTGCAAAATATTGGGCATGCACAAGACGAGAACCACTGCTTATCACCCTCAGTCCGACGGCATGGTAGAAAGGTTTAACCAAACACTAGAGAGGCATTTAGCAAAATTGGTGGACAACCATCAAAGAGACTGGGACAAGTACATTGCACCATTCCTTCTCGCCTACAGGACTTCGGAACATGAGAGCACGAAAACGACCCCGGCATATATTAACTTCGGACGAGAGCTAAGGTTACCGGTAGACCTTGTAACCGGAGGAGCGCCAGACGATCACGTCACCGTACAGGATTATGTCTCCGATTTGCAAGACAAGATGCGGGACATTTATGCCATGGTGCGAGAAAACGGCTTGCAATCGAGTGAAAACATGAAGACTAGATATGACCGGAAAGCTAATACCAGTGGCTTTGACGAAGGAGCACTAGTCTGGCTGCATAACCCGATACGGAGAAAAGGAAAGTCGCCTAAATTACAGACAAGATGGGAAGGCCCGTACAAAGTAGTCACGCGAATAAACGATGTTACATACCGGATCCAAAGGCCACCGAGAGGAGCACTTAAGGTAGTTCACATCGATCGCTTGGCACGTTATAACGGCAATAACAATGACAATTCTAAGAGGAGGGCAGTGTCGCGGTCATGCTAGAAGGTTTGAAATATCGCTAGAGGAATGTACATAACTACCTAAGTTCGACCACAAAGTAATAACAAGATGTTAGTGCAAGCGACATTGGACTTTAAGTTAACACATTAAGTCGCAAAATGGTATAACTCACTAGAGTTGTTTACGTTTAAACGTCCTTGTGATTTTTCTGGAAAATGAACATTCTAGTATGTACGACCGGCATCGATGTTGAGATATATAAATAACAGGAGTTAAGACGCCGCAGTCAGTTCATTCTGAGCTTTCGGTGCGATACCTGCGAAAAGTGATCTAGTGCGAAGTAACGACGACTTTAGCGATACCAACGGATCTAAGGACTACTCTACGGATTGGCTAATAGTGATTTGGAACCAACGACCTTAGCGACCCACCGGACTACGATTCATGTGATTTGGCTTTTGTGATAGTGTCTGCGACCTGTTCATCGCCTAATAAAGTCTTCTAATAAGTCAACGGTGTTTTATCCAAATCCCGAACTCCACGTTCGTAACAATACGTATGCAAAAAATCATGTATGTATGCCCATTACTTTAGACAATAACGATAAAAAACCATTCGTAATATTTATGGTAGATTATCCGACCAAATTGTAGTGAACATTAGAAAGCGGCCGCACGATACATCGACCTATCCTTCCTCACTTGATGGCGTAACGATATTGAAATAGTACAGATGCATACAGAATTTTTAAGTTGGAAAATAGTTTATATGAGGGACATGAAATAAAATGTGAATTGTTTTATTTTTTTGTAAATATACACTATAATTACACCTGTCACCTGCTTGATTACTTCGTATGCTTACTTGTGTTAAACCAGCTTTTCAAAATGTTTTGTAATATTTTCCTATAAAAATATTATCCATTGTTTTTGTGTGATTTAATTCCAATATTTAACAAATTCTGTCAATTATTTTTACCATGGACAACGATTTTGTAAGGCATAAAGCAGTAACCTGCCCATTCATTTAAAGTCTGTAACAAACTAGTTAGTCGGGATCTTTAAGTGTAATGTTTATTGAAATCATAAGACTTTAGCTACAATTTTTAGCTAATATCATGGAAAACAGCGGAAATATTCGAAGTGAGTTGCAACAGGCATTCTGTTAAAACATTAGAGGTATTATAACCTCAAACCAATAATAAAATATTTACATTCTTAATGCAATGAATTATTAAAAATTATAAATATTATGTTTACTTACATCGAAATGATATTCACATAAACAAATATTTGCAATATTCGCTATGTTATTATGATCCCTCCGAAAAAGTTGCAACCACTTTCCCAAGTTTTATTTGGGACACTTACAACAACTAGTTTTCCGAAGTTTTTATAGAAGTACTCGTATTTATACATTTTGGAACTGCATACCATTTGAAACTCATTTTATTACATAAGTCACTGTTAAAATATAGATCCAATCGCATTTTCGTTATTTGTTTGCAACAAATGTATGTAGATGATATGTGCTACAGATCACAACACAGGCAGGTGATGTCACCGACCCCATTGCAGCGCCATATTGTCAAAACAGCGTTTTGGCGCGCTATTTAAATTTTCAATTTGATATTTTTTTTGCAATATTCTCTTGTCTCCTCGATGCAACGGTATAGGTTTTGTTTGCTGATTCTGTACTTGGACGGACATGGTGGCGGCTTCGTAGACACATCTCATCACTTGGACGTACCGCCAATCTACTTGGCAACGCTGCAGGGACTCCAAAACGGACCAGATCTCGATCGAGTCGAAGGCTTTCTTATAGTCCACAAATGCTAGACACAGGGGCTGATTATACTCTTCGGTCTTCTGTATAATCTGCCGCACTGTGTGGATGTGGTCTATGGTGCCGTATCCGCTCCGAAATCCAGCCTGTTCCGGTGGTTGGAATTCGTCGACTCTTCGCGCAAAGCGGTTCGTGATGACTCTTGAAAACAGCTTATAGACGTGGCTTAAAAGGGAAATGGGTCGATAGTTCTTCAGCAGGGTCTTATCTCCCTTTTTAAAGAACAGGACGACCACACTTCTACTCCACGCCTTCGGAGTTCTCCCTTCAAACAGGACAGCGTTAAAAAGCTTTTGAAGCTCCCTCAGTACGGGTTTACCTCCAGCCTTTAGCAACTCTGTTGTAACGCCATCCTCTCCAAGGGCTTTTCCATTTTTCAGCTGTTTAAGAGCCACCTCGATTTCGCCAATGCTGACTTCTGGCAGGTCTTGAGTGTAGTGGCGTGTTAACGTGGCTCTAGGGTCCTCATTTTCGGGATCAGGTTGAGATACATGCGAAGCGTATAGCCGGCCATAGAAGCGTTCCACTTCGGAAAGGACTGTTGGCCTCGAAGCAACGAGTTCTCCACTTGCTGTGGTCAGTTTCGTCAGGTGGCTTCCTCCAAGAGATTCTACGAACACTTTCGATCCCCGATTTTGCTCGATCGCTCTTTCAATTCGCAAGACTATTGCAACGGAGGTCGTGTCGTACGAGCTTTCTGATCTCTTGGTTTCGAGCCCGCTTTCCCGACGAAGTGACGCTGCATTTCACAAAATCTCGTACCTTCCTCCCTGAGGATCCGAACCACATTTTCGAGGTTCTGGTTTACGTCTGTTGTGGTTTCCACGGCAGCGAGTCGGTTTTCCAGGTTTGACTGGAAAGTTTTTAGATCCTATCATGGTTTGGAGCAAGGTAGGTCGGAGCCTAGACTTCATCAGACGGACACGTTCAGCCTTAAAATCGATATTCAGAGAGCCTCGAACGAGTCGGTGATCGCTTCCGGTATTAAACCTGTTGATCACGGAGACGTCTCTGAATATATGCTTTTTGTTGGTCACGATGAAGTCAATCTCATTTTTCGTCATAGTGTCGGGGCTCTGCCACGTTCACTTCCTTTGGGGCTGTTTCTTGAAGAAAGAGTTCATCAAGAAGAGCCCCTCCCGTTCGAGGAAGTTGAGAAGCATTTGCCCCCTATGGTTTCTGCATCCAATTCCATGGGATCCTACTACCGATTCGTTGCAATTCTGTACTCCCAGTTTAGCGTTGAAGTCCCCCATAACAACGCTGTAGTGAGTCTTAGTGGTGAAGTGGAGGGCCTTTGATATGTCATCAAACATATCTTCCACCTCTTCGTCCGAGTGTTTCAATGTCGGCGCGTACGCTTGCACCACCTTGAGGCTATACCTCTCGGTGAGCTTAACAATAAGGTACGCTACCCTGTTCGACACACTGGACACTTCCACAACGTTGTGAGAAAGGGACTTATTTACCAGAAACCCAACGCCACCTTCGGATTGTTGGTCTCCCTCACGGAAGTACATTAGGTGACCCGATTCGAGGGTTATGGTGTCCTCCCCCTCTCTTCGGACTTCACATAGCCCTAGGATATGCCACCTAATCTTCCTAAGTTCCACTTCAAGTTGGGTCAGATGCGAGTCCAGCCGTAACGTGCGTCCGTTGTACGTCGCCAGAGTCAGTGGGTTTTGGTGGCCTCCCGTAATCCGGAGATTCTTCGCACCCCCCGTCCCGCCGTGACCGTGGTCGCTACCATGACCAGGAATAGCGGGACCGCCGGGAACTGGGGGCCGTGGCTTATTTTGCGTCTGCATTTGAGGTATCGCCCGTAATCGCCACGCTAGGCAGACGGGTTGGCGATAGCAGGACGTAGCTTCTCGCACCGGTGACGCTGCTGCCCGTCACCAGCCTGCTATATTTAACTATGCCTTGAATTTGGATGGCTATACCGTCATCGGTCGGTCGATCGCCAGAGCCTCGTTCGTCGTCCAGCAGGATGCACCGCGTGCAGGTGAGGTTGGCTTGGGGTAGATGGTGGTTCGCCCCTCTACATCCCAGCCGTTAAAGAAATGTGGAGGATGATAAATGAAAAAAAATTGGTTGTTTGTAAAGTAGGTTTACGATCGAGATGTTAACGTGATAACGTCTTATTGGTGATATAAGTTTTTGGGAAGTAAGGAATTAATGAAGATAACAATTTTTTCAAATTTTAAATTACATCTTAAACATTCAACGAAAACTTAACCGCACGAGAAAATCTCCATTCGTTTGTATGCCGCTAGAGTGAGAGAGACGGAAGATCGGTCCACTCACTCGAACGCTATGCCAGCCTCCGCTCGTGAGGATTCCGCGTGACAAGTTTCACGGAATGACTGGCAGCGCTCGAGATGAGACGGGAGATCGGTCCGTCTCTCTCTCTCGTTATACCTGCGATCGCGCTCGTGAGGTTTTGGTGTGACACAAGTTTCTGAACATGTCACCCGACTAAAACGATTTTAAAGACGTTATCACGTCAAAAAGACGTGTGGCACTCGGAGACTGCCTCGGTAAAGCTATTGCATAGCATTTTTTTATCAACTTATGCAATTATAAAACTAAAAAGTATCACCGCTGTGCCGGTCGGAGTGGGGGGGTGTTAGGTTATTTTCGTTACGGAATTTCTGGATTCGGTCTCCACGCTCAAGGCCCGCGATAGAAGCTATGCAATAGCTTAATTTTATATTTTTTGTATTTTCTAATTTTGACTTTTGTAATTAAATTTTTCTGTTATTTTGGCAGATATAGTTACCATAGGCAACCATACTGTCAAAATCCTTATTTTCTTCTAAATTCTTTTAAATTTCGGAAATTCAAAATTGTTCGATCGTGCCTCGCCCCGAGTGTTAGGTTAGGTTATTTTTGTTACGGAATTTCTGGATTCGGTCTCCACGCTCAAGGCCCGCGATAGAAGCTATGCAATAGCTTAATAAAACCAAATGAATCCACAAAACATGAAATATATGCTTAAAATATAATAATAAAAATGAAACATCACCTTTAATGAATACTATATAAGCGTGAGTTCGGGCAAAAATGGCAATGCTCCAGATCAGCGACTTGGGGTACCCCTACCAAACTCAATGTACCTAGGTGATGTTACAGAATTCGAGGTCAAATAAGCAATATTAAGCCTTAAGCGCAATTACTCATGTGGGTATGATGATATTCCGGGTATTCTATCGGTATACTGTGTAGACGAGTTTGTTAAACCATTAACAATTTTAATAAACCAGTCTTATGATGAGGGCATATGCCCCGATGCCTTAAAAATAGCTGTGATTATTACAAAAAACTTATTTACAAAAAAAGGTGACAAGCTAAATGTTGAAAATTATCGCCCTTTTACCCGTAATCTCAAAGATATTTGAGAAAATATTATGCCATAGAGTATACAAGTTTCTTGAAAAGTATAATGCTATAAACACAAATCAACATGGGTTTAGAAAAAATCGTTCCACTTTAACTGCGGTATTTGAGTGTAAGTATGAAATACTAGCAGCACTAAATAAAAATCTATGTGTTCTGGATCCTTTTTATGGATATTTCCAAGACATATAATTGTGTATTACATAATATATTATTAAGAAAACTAGACTTACTGGGTATACGGGGAAAAACCGAATTTTGGCTCGCTTCTTATCTTTTAAATATTTGTATAATTTAATCATAATTTAATTTAATATAATTTAATAATTTGTACAAATATCACATTTAAATGCAGAAAGTAGAGAATTGAATCAAATCATCAAAAATCAAGTCATCTACTGAGTTTATAGCTGGGTCTATACCTCAAGGCAGTGTCCTGGGTTGTTTGCTATTTTTAGCATATTTAAATGAGTTACCTTCAGTTGTCCCACAAAAAGTAATTCTATTTGCAGACGATGCAACGCCCTTAGTTACTTGTGAACAAAATAATATTATTATCAACAAATTACAAGCTATTATCAACGAATCTCTGCATAAAATAGTATTGGAACTAAAAACAATAGGTCTAATACACTAAATCTTAAACAAAAATGATGCAGTTTAGGCCGTACAGTTGAACAAATATTTTCAATATCATATAAGGGCAAGTGATTGAACAAGTGAACAAATTCTCATTGCTTGGGGTCACGATGGACTCGACGTTGTCGTGGAAACCACATGTGGAAGTATTGGTAAGTAGACTCAGTAGCTTCTCACATGCGCTGCGCGAACTCCGCAAAAAAAATGAAGAGTGTGCGCTCACTGC
This sequence comes from Anania crocealis, assembly GCA_949315895.1. Lineage (NCBI taxonomy): Eukaryota > Metazoa > Arthropoda > Insecta > Lepidoptera > Crambidae > Anania > Anania crocealis. Next base: position 8,868,731 of record OX438859.1, on the reverse strand, counting down.
GTATCATAGCCACGCTGCCGCTTGAATAAGGTACGGAATTATATTTTGGGGCAACTCGACCGACGTCTCCGCGGTATCTGTGTTGCAAAAAAGATGCCTTAGAATCATTACATTCATGGCGCCAAGAGAAACATGTAGGACGACATTTATACAATATAAATTACTCACCGTCACTTGCGTCTACATATTTCAGTTGTGTAGTTTCATAAGGAAGCACGGTATATATTTCAAGCATTATGATGACACGTATTGTCTGCAAAATTATATTATTTAGTAAATAAATGAATATGAAATAAGTAAAAATATAAATAATTGTACTGATTTAATGAATATTCTTGATTACTTACATGTGATATGAGATCCCTTGAGCTTTATTTATTTTCTTATCATAGTTTGTACACTTCCTAAATACACACGATGGCGTTTTGTAATATTTACAATCACTCAGTAAGATGTCACACTCGTTGCAACGCTTATCATGGATTGCGGGCAAGACGCACAATTAGGACGTTTTAGGGGCTTCATATTGTTCGCGCACGTAACATATCTATTACTTTTAAATATCATTGTTTGAACCGTATGTCGTCACAGAACAGACAATCTATAGACCAATATGGCCGACAGCGTTTACGCCGCCGCGCCGGTGTATAAATTTGTACTTTTAAAACAAAGTTTAGCGGTTTTCTAGCTACTTAAAATATACGGGGATATCATTTTTTTCGTCTAATCAGGCAATAATTAATAAATTAAGATCTATTTAACTCATAACAGTTACAAGTCTTTTGTTTGATTTTGATTAAAAGTTATAATAAGAGTACTTACTTACAAATCTTACAAAATCGCTGACGTCTGTTATGTATATCATTTAACATCAAAATAATATGGCAAAGTAAAAAATTCATCAAAATCATCATTTCGAAAATGAAAGTTGAAATGCTGATGGTCATAGTATTATTATGCTTTTACTTAAGAATCGCTTTTATTCTGCCTTTTGTAAGGCGGAAGTATCCACTGACTATTAAAATAGAACAGGAAATTCTATTTCAGTCTATTGCCTGAATTTTGGAAGGCAAAAAAGAAAGTGCTTAATTTGGTTTTGTCAAAATGCTGCTGTGACTTTTGTTTTATTTAATATTTTAAAGAACACTCAACCCCAAATGATAAAAGACTAGCTGTTGCCCGCGTCAATCTCTGTTATTATGATCGCGATTAAGATTTTTGCTTAAAGAATATATTCAAATTCAAATTCAAATTTCATTTATTCAAGTTACTGAGACTCATTTTGTTAGTATACATGTGCACTTAAACTATGTTAGTAAAATAAAATAAAATAGGACAAATACAATTAAAATTATTTTGTGAATCTGCCCCTAACCACACCACCCGAAATGGCACAGGAACGATTCACGTAAATGCAGTCAAATCTATTTGCAATCATAAAGCCTTAAGCCGATAAATAGACTATCCAAAAAAAACTATTTTTTCAATTCAAACCAGTAGTTCCAGAGATTAGCGCGTCGAAACAAACTAACAAACAAACTCTTCAGCTTTATAATATTATATAGTATAGAATCTAAGTTTATAACTGGGCTATAGATCAAAACTACCTAAAATTCAAATCTTTACAAATAACTTAACTATAGATTGGTGGCTTATTTTTTACCTTCCAACAGTAAATTGTTTAAGATGGCGTCATTGTCATTTAAAAACTGCTTTGCTGCGGTAAAAAAGGATCAATGTTCGTTTGCTAAAGTGCTAGAAAGTCGAAGCTTTCCTTATTAGGAGAAGCTTTCTTCAAGAAGTAAGTAAGTACATTAATTGTCGAAGTGATGATCTTGTGCAACTATTTAATCACTCTGTTTAATATTTCGCCTACAAATAATATGACGTTCATTATCTTTAGTATGTGGGGCGCAGACCGCGCAAATATGACTCATGCCAATCTGAGCTCACAGGCTTACAGCTGCTTACATTACCAACACAAAAGAGCTACATACCACTCAGTAGGTCAGTAGTTATCACTAATGCCTGGTTAGGGCTAGTATTGATGTATTGTAATATCTACAAATGATTATCAGTAAAAATGATAACCTATTGCTTAAATAAAACTTATATGGTGTATGTTACAAAAGTGTAACAACAGAATTTTTATGAAAAGTGCTTTTACATTTTCCACTTTATTCATGGTAGATATCAATGAATATAAAATAAATGTGAACAACTTCACATACATTGTTCTGATTCCAAAGTAGGAAAATAGCTAAATCACTTGTTTTGGAAAGCAGAGACAAGAAGGCCTAGACCCGAGAAAATTTAGAAATAATAAAACATTTCTAAAATAATAGTTTTTTTCTGATTACTGCGTGCAGCGTAGCAAAAAAAAGTAAAGCCTAAACGTCATTGGCCGGCAGTGATTCAATTCCGGTTTCGCTTTTTTACCCTTATTTAAAGAGATTTTAAATGAATTTAGTGACTTTGATCACTGACTTTTTAATCTAGTCTATACTAATATTATAAAGCTGAAGAGTTTGTTTGTTTGTTTGTTTGAACGCGCTAATCTCCGGAAGTACTGGTTCGATTTGAAAAATTCTTTTTGTGTTAGATAGTCCATTTATCGAGGAAGTCTTTAGGCTATATAACATCACGCTGCGACCAATAGGAGCGAAGCATCGGTGAAAAATGTTGCAAAAATAATCGCGTTCATAATAACAGAAAATGACGCGGACGAAGTCGCGGGCAACAGCTAGTTTCTTATAAAGTAGGTATGTAGTTTGTATTGGACAAGAGTAGATAGCTAAATTTCAAGGTCGAAGAATCTACTGATCCTGAATCTCAAATGAATTATTAGACGTCAGGGCTAAAAACACTTGTTCTAGCATCCCAATGAATCCGCGTATCAAAACGTAAAATCCATTGATATATTTTGTCTCTATCAAAAAGACCTAAACAATTACAGTATAATTGAGAACCTCCTAATTTTTTCTTTTCGGTTGAGAGAAAAGACTATAAACAATCAGTGAGGTTCATCTGATAACCATTTGAATGTTTTTGTCCCTACAGGAAGATAACCCGTCATCTATGTCAATTCCATGGTTAAAATTTTTGACTTGTGTACCACTGTGGGCCATTCTCATCGCACAGTGCGGCCAGTCGTGGTTGTTCTACACTCAGTTAACGGAGTTGCCAACATATATGAACAATATACTGCATTTCGACATAGTATCTGTAAGTATAGCTATAATTTTTTTGTTATTGATAAATAGTTTCGTATAGGTTTAGTTATTACAATAACTTTGATGCTACGCTGAGCCTAAGCCGGCTAGCGCATTCTGAACATAAGACATTTTAATATTTTCTGGACAAGCAATCCACTTCCAAACTTAACTTTACTTGTGTGTAATGACAGCACATGTTATAAAGATTGTCACCACCCCTTCTCTTCCTATAAGAGCGTACGAGGTGATTCAAGAAAAACTACTTTATATGATATTATAAGCAATTAAATTGCAATTATAATATCAGTATTTAAACTTGAAAAATTATGTCTCAGGTGGGACTCGAACCCGCATCTCCTCGCATGCCGGGCGCGGCGCTTTAACCATTTAACCACCGAGACACTACGTCATAGAAGTCAATTTTTCAAGCATATTCTTATCGCTGTAAGCCAGCGTTGTTTCATCAAATGTTAAGAGTTTGCACCTTGAACACCCGAAAGAAACATCTTTCCAGATGTTTGACAGTCAGTTAAGATGAAACAGCTATTTAACTACTTTATATGATATTTTAAGCAATTAAATTGCAAATATAATACATCAGTAGTTAAACTTGATGTTTCTTGCGGGTGCATACTCCTAACAATTGATGAAACAACGCTGGCTTACAGTGATAAGAATATGCTTGAAAAATTGACGCCTATGACGTAGTGTGTTGATGGCTAAATGGGTAAAGCGCCGCGCCCGGCATGCGAGGAGATGCGGGTTCGAGTCCCGCCTGAGGCATATTTTTTCAAGAAAAACTGCCAGAGAGAGACAGACAGCAGCGTCTTCCTTCCATCATTGGCCACTGTAATGGCGAAGTGTGGCGATTATGGCAAAATCCTTCTTTTAGAGAGGTCTCTTTCCAGCTGTGGACTGATTTAGACTGGTGATAAAGAATTTTGAATATCTTTCTATCACAAATATCATCTTAATTATACACGGTGCATTTTTAATCACCTGTTAAACGAAGCCTACGTTATGTAACTATTATGTATTACATCTTGGCAGTGTTATTTTAATTTCTTAGCAAACATTTTTTAAAACAATCAAAATAAACAATCACTATAATGAGATATTATGCCAAACGAAGATGCCAAAATTTAGATTTTTCTCAATCCTCAAATTAAATTAATTTACTAGGTAACTGTTATAAATGTCGCACTGACGACAATAATTTTTGATTATCATTTTATATGCATAGTGTTTCACCCAGTTATATACCTGATATGGTTGCTATGGAAGAGTAGATTCTCCTAACACAGGCAAATGTTTGCTTAAAAAGAGTTTCTTAAACTTGAAATGTATTTTGTATAACTTGTTACTGAAATAAATAAATTTGAATTTGAATTTGAATTTTTATAAAAAAAAAATATATTGTGTTAGCTATTTATTTTGAAACACGCTGTGACGCGCACAGATGTAGCTGTGTAAGGTCTATTTAACCGAGACCCCGCCGCAGCAAAATAAATCGTCTGTGTGCGCGTCACAGCGTGTTACAAAATTAAAAGTCTAAATAAAAATTTAATATTATTCAAACAATATTTTTAATCAAAAAATAAATAACACTGCCATGGTGCTATTATATAATAGTCTAATAAGGTGGGCTTCGTTTTCCAGGTGGTTCAAAAAACACGTTGTATATGTTCTGCTGAAATAATAAAACTAAACATAATTACTACATGTTACAGAATGCCAGATTGTCAGCTCTGCCATACCTGACTTCATGGATAGCGGGAATACTAATTAGTATATTCGCTGATTGGATTCTTGCAAAAGGATGGCTATCGAGATTGACAAGCATGAAACTATGGAATACTGTAGGTGGGTAGTTTGACTGTTTCTAAACATCAGCCGATAGACTAAATGCCCATTAATATTATGGCTAGATTTTAGGATGTGCAAAACGAAATCGTATATCTTTAAGAGGAAACACTACGGGCGAGAGAATTGAAAAATAGGTATTTGTAAAATCTATTGCTGTCGCGCAGTGCCAAACGCATTCACCGCAGAGTGTGATAGAGACAACTGCTTCTTGGACCGAAAATACCTACTAAAAACACACCAAATCAACGTTTCGTAGTCCCCCGATTACTTTTCCAAAACTAGACCTAAAAATTAAAGAAAGGCTTTGGCCGTGTACGTATGTTTTCCTTTTTTTCTAAAATTTAGCTAAATTTGTTTTCTGGATGTTTGAACACAGCGAAAAATCTGGCGAATTTTTTAGATTTTTGAGGGCTCATATCTTTTTTTATTAATTAATTTATGAAAAAACAGTAAACATAGAAACATGCTAATAGTGGCCATTCATTCATTACGATGCTATTCATAAGTTTTTGATTTTCCCTTTATACCTTAACAGGCTTAGGACCGTAAAAATTGAAAACTACATAGCGAAAAATATTTTCGGGTTTTACTTCATAAATGGTCTCTAAATACGATACTGAACGCCTATACAAAATTTTGAAGATGATGAATAGTCAACCTGTATATACCAATTTAAACTATCATGAACAATAACGAGTTAATTTTCCGGGCTTTATAATAGGGGTTAAAGTATGAAATTGCCGATTATTTTCCCACTTTTAGGGTTCCGTACCTCAAAAGGAAAAAACGGAACCCTTATAGGATCACTTTGTTGTCCGTCTGTCCGTCCGTCCGTCCGTCTGTCAAGACCCTTTTTCTCAGGAACGCGTGGAGGTATGAAGCTGAAATTTATATCAATTACTCAGGTCTACTGTCCCTTGAAGCTGTGAAAAAATCAAACTTCTAAGCCAACGCAATCAAAAGATACAGCCGTTTATGCCGCAAATTTTCGACACTTGCAAGGGAATCAAAACCTACAGGGTGCTTCCCGTGAACTCAGAATCTTGAAATTTGGTACGAAGCAACGTCTTATAGCATAGATAAAGGAAAAATTACGAAAACCATAAATTTTTAGTTACATCACATAATATATATTTTTTTAATAATTTTAAACTTACTACCCATTTCCTCATAAACGCGTAGAGGTATTAAATTGAAATTCATACCAAATACTCAGGTCTATAATACCTTTAAGCTGTAACAAAATCAAACTTCTATGTCAACGCAATCAAAAGAAACAGCAATTTAAGCTGCATATTTTGAAACTCGCAAGTACTCGCAAGGGAATCAAAACCTAAAGGGTACTTCCAGTCGACCTAGAATCTTGAAATTTGGCATGAAGCAACGTTTTATAGCACACATAAAGGAGAAATTCCGAAAACCTTAAATTTATGAACGAACTTTGTAAACCTTGCAGGTTTGTACGGAACCCTCGGTGCGCGAGTCCGACTCGCACTTGGCCGGTTTTTTATTTTGTTTATAGCTCTTAAGTATAGACAATAAATAATATGTCTATACTGAACGCATCGTGCGATTTTGGTTTAAACGCTTTCGTGATGGAAACTTCGACTTGAAGAACGAGCCACGAGGAAGACCGCCCACACAGGTGATTAACGATGAATTAAGAGAGATGGTGGAAGCCGATCCTAGTCAAACTACCCAGGAATTAGCGGCATGGTTTAACGTAACCTTACCCACAATATTGACTCATTTGCGTCAAATCAATAAAATAAAAAAATACGAAAAATGGGTGCCTCATGATTTGACTGATGTGCAGAAAGAAACGCGTGTTAAAACTTGTGTTGCCTTGTTGAATCGGTACAAAAATGAAGGAATATTAAATCGAATTGTGACATGTGATAAAAAGTGGATTCTTTATGATAACCGTAAAAGAAAAATGCAATGGCTGACCCCAGGTCAAACGCCACAACAGTGTCCTAAAGCAAAACTTACCAATAAAAAGGAAATGGTAACTGTTTGGTGGTCTCAGCATGGTGTTATTCACTATAGTTATCTCCGATCTGGTCAATCAATAACGGCAGATGTCTATTGTGCCGAACTCCGAACAATGTTGGCAAAACTAGCAGTAAAACAGCCCCGACTCATGAATCGATCTTCACCATTATTGCTCCATGACAACGCGAGACCTCATACATCACGAGAAACCGTTTTGACCCTTTAGGAACTGCAATTAGAAACCATTCGTATTCGTACGTTTCGTATTCGCCAGACCTTGCTCCAACGGACTACCATTTTTTTCGTGATTTGGACAATTATCTACGTGACAAGAAGTTTTCTTCCCAGGAGGCAGTACAAAATGCTTTCACACAGTTTGTGCAGTCTAGATCCTCAGAGTTCTATCACAAAGGCATAAATGACCTTCCTATTAGATGGCAGCAATGTATAGATAATAATGGTAACCATTTTGATTAAATAAATTTGTTAAAAATTAAAAAATAAACAATTTTGATTTTCAGTACAAATCGGCAATTTCATACTTTAACCCCTATTACCTTGTACGGTGATACATTACATTTATGTTGTAAAATCGCACTTATCTCAACTAAATAAGATTGTTTACAGTGTTAAGCCTGACGTTCTGTAGTTTGTACCGTGTTTTCACAAGCGCCATGATCACGGAAGAATTCACAGGGAAGAGTTCTTTCGTTCTTATGTGCGCTGGCAACATTGCCATAGACAAAGTACATGTTGTATGTACATGTTATAAATTCCAAACCAATTATCTCTTGAAATAGGACAAAGGATACCACCCAAATTATATTCATATGGTACTAAAGCGATATTGATATCGAATAATATAATCCAAAACTTAATTTAATTTAAGAATTTGCAACAATTCATCCATTCCAGCTGCATTTGTCCCCGCATTCGGATTACTGGGTATCGCGTGGGCGGGCTGTGACCGCATGGCTGTTATGCTACTACTAAGCATCACTTCTGCGTTTGGAGGCGCGGTGTACGCAGGTAAAAAAAAACAGTACATTTTTCAAGAAAAATATTTTATTGGTACATACCATCACACAAGTTAAGGTACAAACAACATTGCTGCGATATGTACCCAAATGGTTCCCACTCAGCGGTAGTTACACGGCAAAAGTAGCCATGTAATTAGTTACAGTTAGATTGCTATCTCGAAAATGTTTTACTTCTATGTCTACAATAATATTATAAAGAGGAAAGATTTGTATTTTTGTGTGCGTATATGTTTGTAATGAATAAACTCAAAACGTATGGTGCCGATTTCATAAATTCTTTCACCATTGGAAAGTTACTTTCACCCTGAGTGACATAAGATTAGGGATCCTTACTAAAACTTAAAATGATCGCTCTGGCGGGTATCGGCGTCACGGCTTATTGAGCTTTAACTCAATAGAATTAAGTTTTATTTCATTACAATGTGTTTTTTTTTTCTAGGAATGTAGTTAATTTGCAGTAAGTTAATCTAATTAGTTGCTAGAATGTATCAGTTGTATTAACATTGAATTCAGGATCAGCTTTGAGACACTAATAGTCACACGATTATCATTACTGGAATGGATAAGTAGTGACTAACAAACACGGACATTTAGCACTTACCTAAGCTTTGGATTTGGTGATGATTTATTTTTAAAAGTTCTGTAACTTTGGTTACAGAACTCTGTACTTTAACGATTTATGCAACGTAACCCGTTATTTCTGTATTACTTAGCATTTATTCCTCACCAGGCAATCAGATGAACCACATAGATTTATCGCCGCAGTTCGCCGGCACTATGTACGGCATCACGAACGCGGCGAGCAACATATGCGGGTTCATGGCGCCCTATGTAATAGGACATATCATTGGCAATGAACAGGTCAGCAATGACTCTTTGTGAATCTATGCTAATATTATAAAGCTGAAGAGTTTGTTTGTTTGTTTGAACGCGTTAATCTCAGGAAGTACTGGTTTGAATTGAAAAATTATTTCTATATAACATCACGCTGCGACCAATAGAAGCAAAGCATCAGTGAAAAATGTTGCTAAACGGAAAAAAATATTCATATTAATCGGGATCATAATTGTAACAGAAATGGACACGGACGACGACGAAGTCGCAGGCAACAGCTATTTTTTATAATTACTTGAACCACATTGAAATAATCATATAAATCACCTTTAAATATCGAGCTTTATTCTGAGCAAGCAAATATGAATTTTAATAACATATAACTCAGTACTTATTTTAAGTTTAGTGCTCTGCAATGACGACCTATTGTAGATCGGTAAAGGGTTTAACTTTGATTAAAAGGAAATAAGTAGATACGACATTTCTTCAAAGTTAAGACTTCAACTGATCGCTATTGAATCTACGTACTTAGTTATATATGTGTTATACACTTTCCAAGGAAAATATAACCTTACGTACACAACATAAGTAGAATTTTCAAAACTGTCAGGAAGTTAATAGAGCACCAATACATTAAGTGCAAGTTTAATAAAGAGAGAGAGGGGGGAGGGGGAGAGAAAACAAGATTTTAAAATACAATAATGCAAAAAAGGTCTAACCTTAAAATAGGCTCATGGCCCGTTTATATTGTGATCTGTATGATTCTACTTTAATATCAGTATACATATTTCAAACGTTATTTGGCAACAATTTATAACAGCATCAATTGATTTCAGCAAACACTTGGGCAGTGGCGAGAAGTGTTCTACTTGGCCGCAGCCATCGACTTGGGAGCGAATTTGTTTTACTTATTCTTTGCAAGCACAGAAGAACAGGTAATAATGCTATCGCTATTCATAAAACATACACGGGACGAAGAAAGCATAAAACATATTATTAAAAGATTTTCAACTTATAAAAAGGTTTCGTTGATCGATAAATTATTACCAAGGATCTTCGTATCAATAATAAATGCTAGTGTTTTAATCACAAAAAGAAAACGTTTGCAGATTTTTTCCTTCCTTACTGTATCTCGTCCGAATTAAAATTATAAGAGTTACTTAATTGTTTCGACTTTTCTACCATTTACTAACAATTTTTGCTGGCTTACGATATTTTGCCTCTTTGGACTCATTAGTCGCCCACATTTAAAATACCCGTGGTGTCTCACATCGGCTTATTTTGATTCTTTCTCGAGCACTTTGGTCCGTTAATGCCTCGCTGATCTCAATGATTGGTCAAAATATTAACAATGGTGTACAACTATTAGATAATAATATTGATATAATTGGAAAATGCATATTAATATTCTTCTTCTTGTCGTTGATAAGGGTAATCTGGTTTCGAGAGTTTTGCAACTCTTCTTTTACGAGGATCTGCCTTAATATTTTAAGTAACTTATTTTTACGACTTTCATCTTGCTACCAATGCAACGGCTTAAATTCCCTTTCCAAGTACCACTATACCACTTCCAAGTACAGGCTAATCCCAAATTGACCCAACCGGAAATTGAACCCTTACAACCGCCGCACCATTACACCAACCGACTGTTATTCTTGTTACAGGACTGGTCGCGACCGGACAACGATGACATGACCGCGTCAGCGCCTGTGGAGAGTATCCTGGTCCCAGAGTCATAGGGGCCGCGTCCGCGACCCGCGGCGTCCGCTACTCGCACCTGTAGCGTGTAGCGATACTTACGTGTAGCGTGCAACGGATACAACACTTATGTGTAGCGTGCAACGGATGTGATACTTACGTGTAGCGTGCAACGGATGTGATACTTACGTGTTGCGTGCAACGGATGCGACACTCGCGTGTAGCGCGCAACGGATGCGACACTCGCGTGTAGCGCGCAACGGATGCGACACTTACGTGTAGTGTGCAATGGATGCGACACTTACGTGTAGTGTGCAACGGATGCGACACTTACGTGTAGCGTGCAACGGATGCGACACTTACGTGTAGCGTGCAACGGATTCGACACTTACGTGTAGTGTGCAACGGATCATATTCTCACGTGTACATCATTAGTATAAGTGTGATCTCCGCGGGATTCTTCAATTGGTACATTAATAATGTAAGTGAAAGACAGGTCGCTCCCAACATCAATATCAGATTAATCTTACTTAAACTAAATGGGGAAAGATAATGAAACTACATTTTGATTATAGAAAAAACAGAGATTACATGAATCAGGATGTATGAGGATTTATGAAATTATTAAAAAAAAATTAAAGGTCATTGCAGATTTGTACAAAATGTGTGTAACATTACAGCTGTGCAAGTAAATCGTGGGAGGGTAGGTAGGTTAACTATTGATTTGTAATAAGTGTGATTATTTTCGGTGGATTTTAGATATCCTTTATTGTTACGGGATGAGTATCTTTTCCAAATAATCCAGTTTTTTTCTGTTTTATAGTGAAAAAGTTGTTTTATGCCAATGATCTTTGCCTTGACGGTAAAAAGCTTATAAAATATGGCATCTCAATTCATGTAACATTTTACCAAATATAGCTATATGATTGATCTGATGTCTAATTGTGGAGCGACTGATAGCGATCACAGTTGTGTGATGAGCGTACAGTTAAATATTATGAGGTTTAGACTGTTTAAAAAATATATCCACATAGGCATAACCGTATTCGTCATTGCAGCGTAGTTGACAGAGCGAGCGTTGTTGACAAAGTTTTGTATTTGTATATAGTAAGCAACAACTAGGCGCATTGCAACTATCAAATGACGAATTGCATTTATGGAGTTCCATAGTTACGCCTTTGTGAATAGTCACGTTAGAAAATTTTGTGTCAAAATTTTAAGAAGGAGACTTTATTTATATTAGGATTTCGAGTGTAGTGTGCAAAAGCAAACTACTTATAGTATAATTCCAGCTTATATAATCAAGGCGAGATGGTGTCTTTCTCAATGGTATCTTTGGTTTTAATATTTTTGGGACACCACTGAATTTTGATGGCTATCCAAATTTACTGGTATCCCAATATTTTGATAGGCCCTTTATTGTTCATTTGTTTTACCAGACTTCCGATTCACTATATTATTATACGTGTTTTACCAGATTGAAACATGGCGGGCGATTTAAGTCACAGTCATGCAAATAAATTGTTTACAAAAATCAATACATTGTGTGTGTAGAAATTTTATTCTTCAAAGTCAAAGTCAAAGCATTTATTTGCATCTTGTAGGGAGGGCATTCAAGTAAAGAGAAAATTGAGACTGATGATGTCTTCTCTCAATTTGATTGGCTTCTGAAATAACAAGATATTTGTCATGAAGACAATATTTACGTATCCTCGATATGGGTATAGCAAATTATGCTACACCGGGTACTATACAATAAACTCAATATTAATTATCTTTAACTAGTAGGTATCAAACTATTAAAAGTGGTTCTTGTTATTGTATAAAACGAAATTGATAAAGCTAATGTGATCAAAGAATTGAAATTGTATGATATGTAATAATCCAAATATGAAATACCTAGTTTTAAATACTCATACAGAATATTCCTACTTATGTTAAGTAGCAATTTTGGTGCTTAATAATAACAATAAAATACGTGTTTTACTTTCAAAAAGTAACTAATAATTTTATTTTGGATACATCGCTGTAAAATAGTTGTGTGTAACTATTTATCTGTCTATCCAAAGCTGATTTTGATATTTAGTGAAAGCACTTTACAGTAGATGTTAATGTGGAAATCGTAACGTCAATTAAAATATTCCCATTTGTGCAACAATTCAACTACACAGAAAGTTATGTAGGAGTATTGTAAATCTTGAGTTTATGAAAATTCCTTTTGTTTTTTTATACAAGATTACATTATAAGTTATTATTGAATGCGCCGGAGTTGAATGAAGGATACAACCGGAAAACTCAATCTCTGCAGGTTTCGATATTCAAATACACCGTTGTTTATATACATTATAATAAAACATTTACAATATCACTATACATCTTGACGACCTCCGTAGCCGAGTGGCGTACACACCGGTTTTCAAGGTGTCGCCTATTCCGAGGTCCCGGGTTCGATTCCCGGACGGGTCAATGGTCGGGTTGTTTGTGGTACCTTCGTGATTTCTGGATTTCAAAATACGAGTGCTTTAAATAGATATTCAAATTGGGATCCGAACAATGTATGTGATGTTGTCAGATTTTCTGAATTTTCGTTGGTATATTTTAGTTTTGTAGTTATAAGTACTTAGTTATTTACTGATTTAAATTTTCATTTTCACTATGACTAGAGTTAATTGATTTGGGGTTTATACCATTTACCTTATTTTTTATGAGTTTCCAATATTTCAGTACTTTTGCAAGCGCCATGATTACGTTAGTTCTTCCATAATTTTTTTTTAGTGATGCTCAATGTTTTCCACTAGTTTAAGCTTATATTTAAAATGTATAGTGAGTTTTATAAATAAGTTCTCAAAGAAGTTACAACTGTAGTATTTTTTTAAAAATTTACTACCAATCCAGTAATGAATCCAAAGCAGTTTAAATATGAGCAAAGTAAAACAGGTTTACTTCAGCCAGTTTGAAAAGTTTCTTCTGGACATAGCCTATTTTATTTTAGTTTTAAATTTACCACTAACTTAAAGAATAGTCAAAGCGCTAATCAAAATTCATTTCGGGCGAGTTAGACAGTACAACTGGCTATTTTGTGTTTTCATTGTATGGCGGGAAAATACAACTTTTTTTTTAGATTTGGGTCATAGTGATCCCATTTTACCTATACCAGTTTATCCAGTTACTGATACTTACTAATACTATTTCAATTGGAGTATTCATAAGTTTGTCAAATTGCGTAATACATTGGAAGATTAAATTACACCGTAAATTAGCACAAATATTTTTTATCCCAGTTTTGAGTTATGTTATTACCTACATATTTTTATTTACTATAACTCTTTAAATATTTGTATAAATAAAACGCTAAATACATACCCGACGACCTCCGTGGCGGAGTGGCGTACACACCGGTTTTCAAAGTGTCGCCTGCTCCGAGGTCCCGGGTTCGATTCCCGGACGGGTCAATGGTCGGGTTGTTTGTGGTACCTTCGTGATTTCTGGATTTCAAAATACGAGTGCTTTAAATAGATATTCAAATTGGGATCCGAACAATGTATGTGATGTTGTCAGATTTTCTGAATTTTCGTTGGTATATTTTAGTTTTGTAGTTATAAGTACTTAGTTATTTACTGATTTAAATTTTCATTTTCACTATGACTAGAGTTAATTGATTTGGGGTTTATACCATTTACCTTATTTTTTATGAGTTTCCAATATTTCAGTACTTTTGCAAGCGCCATGATTACGTTAGTTCTTCCATAATTTTTTTTTAGTGATGCTCAATGTTTTCCACTAGTTTAAGCTTATATTTAAAATGTATAGTGAGTTTTATAAATAAGTTCTCAAAGAAGTTACAACTGTAGTATTTTTTTAAAAATTTACTACCAATCCAGTAATGAATCCAAAGCAGTTTAAATATGAGCAAAGTAAAACAGGTTTACTTCAGCCAGTTTGAAAAGTTTCTTCTGGACATAGCCTATTTTATTTTAGTTTTAAATTTACCACTAACTTAAAGAATAGTCAAAGCGCTAATCAAAATTCATTTCGGGCGAGTTAGACAGTACAACTGGCTATTTTGTGTTTTCATTGTATGGCGGGAAAATACAACTTTTTTTTTAGATTTGGGTCATAGTGATCCCATTTTACCTATACCAGTTTATCCAGTTACTGATACTTACTAATACTATTTCAATTGGAGTATTCATAAGTTTGTCAAATTGCGTAATACATTGGAAGATTAAATTACACCGTAAATTAGCACAAATATTTTTTATCCCAGTTTTGAGTTATGTTATTACCTACATATTTTTATTTACTATAACTCTTTAAATATTTGTATAAATAAAACGCTAAATACATACCCGACGACCTCCGTGGCGGAGTGGCGTACACACCGGTTTTCAAAGTGTCGCCTGCTCCGAGGTCCCGGGTTCGATTCCCGGACGGGTCAATGTAGAAAAAATGCGTTGTTCTACATTTTCTCGGGTCTGGGTGTTTGTGGTACCTTCGTTGTTTCTGGTTTCCAAAAGACGAATGCTTTAAATAGTTATTCAAATTGGGATCAGAACAATGTAGGTATGTGATGTTGTCCACATTAATATTTATATTTATATTTATGTGTTTAGATTTCATAGGATTTGGCATGTTTTCGCGCTTTTAAAATCAAAGTTTTTTGTTTTGGTAGGCGTTAATGTAATTAGAACTTTTTAAGCTATTGCATAGCTTCTATCGCGGGCCTTGAGCGTGGAGACCGAATCCAGAAATTCCGTAACGAAAATAACCTAACGACCTCCGACCGGCACAACGGTTATACTTTTTAGTTTTTCCATCTATCGATGAATAGCAGAACTTTTAGTGCCATGCCACACTGGCGGATTACAAGCGTTTTTAAAGCGGAGCGGCCACGCAGCGAACACGCCGCGTGTGCGCGGCGAAAACGTCGCGGCTGCGCAGCGAATACGTTGCGGACACGCAACGATTTCGCCGCGGAGAGCAGTGTGGCCGCCATTTTGTACACTCGCATACCGAAATCTTATCTTTATGTTTTATGTCACTTTGAATCAGATGTAACAACTCATAAAATGTAGGTCTTGACATACGCAGGTCAGAATAAAATTGTCTTGGATTATTTTTTTTATTTTGAAAAACAACTCATAGTTGTCGCTTTCATTCAGTCGATTGGTTGTTATTGGATCTTCCCAATATCTTCGAAGTATTGGTTTATGTTTCTTGCGTCGTCAAAGTAACAAAGCTAACAGCAGTATTTCCTCGTCGTTATCCATTCTGTTACTGAGTGTATCGTTCGCCGCTCACACAAGGCGGAAACGTTGCGAATCCGCGACGCGTACGCTCTGCGTCCGCAACGTGTTCGCTGCGCAGCCGCGACGTTATCGCCGCGCACCCGCGGCGTGTTCGCTGCGTGGCAGCTCCGCTTTGAAAACGCTTGTAATCCGCCAGTGTGGCATGGCACTTAATGACTTTTTTAAATATCACGCTTGTCTCTTTAGTTCAGCAACCCGCCTTTAGGTGGCATTGGCTGTATCGGCGTTACTGCGCATGCGTAATGCTATGCAATAGCTTTACCGCGGCAGTCTCCGAGTGCCACACGTCTTTTTTATAGTAACATTAACGCCTATGGTAAAAATGATCAAGTGAGGTTAATAAAAGTTGTTTTATACCTTTAAAATTTAACGTGTGTTTGTATAGTATAAAATAAAAGTTTTCCTCAGATCCTCTAGGCGGCGTCACCTCAAATGCTAATCACTCACATGTGTTTTTATTCTTTGTTTGCATGTTAAAAACAGCCCAAAATGAATGGCTCTCTAAATTTGCTCTTCCACATTATGTTATGTTAAATACTATTATGGTCAATCATACTCGTACGAAAAATATCATGATGTTATTAACATTATTTAACGATAATTTGAATTTAAAACGTTATGTTATATTAAAACGTAAGTGTGACATTTACACTTACATGTTATTTAAGTATTAAGGTATTGGAATGACTTGCTGTCTTAGTAATTATATTGTAACTATAACTGATATCGTTAAATGCCTTAAGTGTGCACCATAATACTATCTTATTTTGTATAAAACTATTAAAGATTCCGTTTATGTTGTAGCAATTTCCTTACCTTATATTCACTATAACAATCAGGCAGTATTCATTTGTGATGAATTGTTTTAAATCATATATTTTATTATGATGTTACTAGTTTGAGTGTACGAATGCAATCATTGGAAATACTTTTGATTTGTATAGAAGAAATGTTTTTAAAACACTTATTTAATTTCCAGTGATATGGAAGTATTTTGCATGGGAAATATATTAGTTATTTCAATAATTACTTATTTAGAATCTCTATGAAAAAATTTTATCGCTATAAAATCCAGTAATTTTTTGAAACACTTATTTAAACCCCACAAAAGTGGCTGTGCTACGTTTACTTTGCTGTGATTATTGGTATGACAAAACGCTATAAGTAATTGACATTAACTAAACTAGTTTTAAATAAATCAATGTATAACCCAAGTAATGTATATTTTTGTAGCGCAATAATAAAATATATTACAAATAACTATTATTTTTTAGATCGCGCACCACTTAGTTTTTACATAAATTACCTAAACGCGTCAGACGAGAGTGAATTTTAGAGGGTATCATGGTAGACTCCAATAAGGACTGCAGTATACTTACTGCATATATACACCGGTCTGCGTTTTTTTGTGCTAACACTAAACCGGCCAAGTGCGTGTCGGCTTACGCACTGTGTAGGGTTCCGTAGTTGCACGTCGCTAATTGCGACCTATATTTTTTTAGTGCTCGCGATGGTTCCAAAATTTCTTTCCATACAATATTTACATTTCCATACAAGATTACCGAGGACATGAGGGATGGCATGGAGCATGGGAAGGTTACTGTCCTCGTTCTCATCGACTTCTCCAATGCATTCAATACAGTTGACCACGATGTCCTCTTATCTTTACTAGCTTACTATAATTTTTCTTCAGATACTTTGGAATGGTTTGCTTCCTACCTGCAGGATCGCCAGCAGGCAGTGCGTCTTAATCATACTCTTTCCCACTGGCGTGATCTGCTAGCTGGTGTCCCTCAGGGAGGTATACTATCTCCACTGCTATTCTCAATCTTTATTAATTCTATTACTTCCGACATTGGTTCCTCCCACCATCTGTATGCTGATGACCTTCAGTTATATTAGCAGTGCCGTCGTGACGAAATACATATTGCCGTGCAGCAACTCAATGAGGACCTCAGACACATTTCCTCTTGGTGTGATCGTTACGGCGTGGCTGTAAATCCTAGCAAATGGCAATCTATTATTGTTGGGAGTCAGCGACAAATTTGCCACATCGATATTTCTAGTGTTGCTCCTATCAGTTTTAATGGAATAGTTATTCCATTTAGTTCAAGCGTCAAAAACCTTGGCCTTCACATAGACCCTACGCTTAGTTGGACAACTCACGTGGCTGAAGTCAGCCGTAGTGTCAATGCCACTCTGCGCTCCCTTTGCAGGCTTAAGCACTCCTCCCCATCAAGACAAAAATTTCTCTGGTCCAATCACATATCTTTCCGCTCATTGATTATGCTGATGTGCGCTATCCTGATTTAAACCAATCTCTAGTTAATAAATTGGATCGTTTATTAAATAACTGTGTTCGTTTTATCTACTGTTTGCGTAAATTCGACCATATCTCCATGCATCGCGTGCAGCTTCAATGGCTTCCTCTCTCTTTTCGGCGTGACGTCAGAATTTTATGCACCCTTTTTGCTATATTAAACGATCCAAACTCCCCTTCTTACCTTCATTCTCAATTTTCTCTTCTCAGCTCGACTCATTCGCGCCAGTTGCGCTCCTCTAGCAAACTCACTCTCTCTATTCCTTCCCACCGTACTGGTTTTGTCTCAAATTATTTTCTTCTTAAAGCCACTCGCCTTTGGAATTCTCTGCCCGAAAGCATTAAACAAGCGCCTAGTAAATTTGCTTTTAGGAAACATGTTAGGTCTCATTACATGCGTAAAATGCAATCATCGTCATAAACTCTGCTTTCACTAAATTCGTCGCCATCTGTTCTATTTTTCATTTTTTTATTTTATTACATAGTATTGTATTATTGTAATCATCATTAGTATGTAGTTTATATTATGTATATTGCTGTTGTATACTCGTATATGTAGTTTATATTACGCGTCTTTTTTTTTTAGTTCCGACTGATCTTAATTTTTTTTTTCTATCTAATGTAAAGTTTTTTTTTTGTTTTATATATCGCACTGCCTACAAAACATTTCTGTATGACCCAAAGGTCTGACTGGTAGAGAATGCCATCTGGCATTAAGTCCACCTTTTGTACATTTTACTAATTTGTGCAATAAAGTTTAAATAAATAAAATAAATATTTATGAAAGAATTCCATACAATATTTCGTCTGTGCGCGTCATAGCGTGTTACAAATTTAAGTCTGAATTAAAAAAAAATGTGATCAAAAAATTAATAGCACTACCATGCTGTTATACATCCAATAACGTAGGCTTCGTTTTACAGGTGGTTCAAAAAGCACGTTGTATGGTTCCAAATTATAGATTGAGAGAATTTTTTTAAATCATCTTTTAACTTAGAACTTTTTCTAAGTAATGTTCCATAGAACTTGTTTTGTCTGTGTGTCTGGTGTTCACAAGAAACTTACATATTACATAATATGTAAGTCCCTGGGGTGTTCATATCCCATTTAATAATTGTCTTGTGACCAAAAATAATACACTTATGGGACATGTCATGTCCAAGTATTTTTATGGAAAAATTGTCCCTATAATTCGAAGCAAGTAAAGTAACGTAAAAAGTAAAGTAACAGCCTATAATTATCCCACTGCAGGGAAAAGGCCTCCATCATTGAATTGAAGTATCGTGTCAATATTCAAGAATAAGTTAGAAGCGATCTGAATCTGTAAAGTTGGGTGCGTGTGTGTGATCGTTTCCGGCGTTTTAAAACGTTCGTGTAAATCCTACACGTCGAAGCGTTAGTTTTTTGCGGGTCCCAACTTGGCTCGTTTCGGCGCGAGCAAATTATTACTTGCGGGCAAAATAAGGGTGCATTCGAAATGCACCGTCAATCTTTACACTATCAGCGAAGCCCGTGGCGCGAGACATAATTGCCTGTGTGGAGGACCGCGTCAATACTAATATTTGTTTTCGCCCCGAAGAGTGTTTTTTGTACACTACGGTAACGTTTATCATGTAACGAGGTGTGCCTGCCATATAATTATGACAGTCGTCGATTTTCAAGTGGATGCTGCAAAAAAGTGCAGGTGCGATCCTTCGCTCCTCTGATGTCGCAATCACGGACTCATCACTATGTACTGATTAGAATTTAAATAAGGGGTACGGTTTGTTAAACCACTAGGTGTTGGGCGAAAATGCTGTAACCAAAATGATGACAGCCCTCGAATAATTTCACGTAGAGGTAAGCTTATAGGTATTTGTTTGAAAACAGGTAAAATTCCTTTAGGCACTTACACACACACGAGGTATATTCATTTTTTAAATAATGCCACTGAAATATTGGGTAGTTACTTAAATGCGCATTTCGGGCAGAAGTAATTGAAGAGAATATAAATGCCCATTTATAGGTCTGCATGTAAGTAGAGTGCAGAAGGCGCTAATAGATACCTACTTGGGCTTGTCTCGTCGGTATGATCGGTATCAGTGGGTCTAGCCATAGATTTAATATCTATGGGGTCTAGCACAAAGAACTATCGACTTTGAATCGTTTGCGTATCGAAAGCAAACGACACAAAGTTCGTGCTTTGTTTTGTAGTTCTCGTTTTGACCACGCGAGCGCTGTTTAAGTTTGCATACTAAATATTTCGATGGCGATACGAACACGCAAACGATTCGAATTCGATAGTTTTTTGTGCTAGACCCACAGCAGTTATTCACTTAGGATTACTTAGTAGGTACCTACTAGAAGGAGCAATTTATATTTATCTTACTAATATTATATATATGAAGTATGATCAGATAAGCATAAATGTTCATAGACCTGAAATCCTGCAAAATGTAATCTCGTGGAATTCCTATGTTTGTTTTTCATTTTTAGAAAAGGTCCTCTTTTTTGTAGTGGTCGTCTAGGGGTAAAAAATTACACATTTTACTTTTCATCCTTAAAAACGGTTCCCGTAGGATATAATAATAACTTTTTTATCAGAGGATTTTAACGCAAACGAATTCTTGGGTAACAACTCAGTAGATAGTATTTATAAAATACCTATATATAATGGGCGTAACGCGACTGACATGGATCCATACTCCTCTGTTCATGGTTTGTCTATAGAAATTAGGTAACACCATCTCTAGTTGTAGTTGTAAGGTCTGATGGTAATCCGTTTAAATGTACCATATAGATTTTATTCTTCTTTGATGTTTTGCGTTATGGAATGAAATAGGCACTCTCACAATTTAAAATGATGTATTACTATAATATAAATAAATTAAACTCCCCATTGTAACATAACTACCAAATATTTAGTAGGTTATATACCCTTAGTCTAAAAAATATCGACTTAGCTTAATAAATATACTTATACATAATTATGTTTATTAATAAGTATATTACATCAGTATCATCATCAGCCCGCATAATTACGACACAGGCTGCTCTAAAGGGAGGATTTTGCCATATTCGTCACGCTTGGCAGTCGAGTTGGCAATCGCTCGTCTTCTAACGACATTTTTTATTTGAAGGGTACAGGGGCAAAACATGAAATGTCAGAAAAACAAAAAGTAAAGTAAGTAATTAACATTTTAATTTTTCAAAGTCAGTAAAATTCTTGTGTCACTTAAAATTATAAACTGCTGATAGGAACTTTAGTTTACCTTATACAGTCTTATTTTGAGGAACATAAAGTATTGAAATAAAAAATATGTACTTATATATTTTTTTATTATAAAAATTTAAGTAAGTAATACACTTTTGGAACATACAACAACTGGGAATGTCCACTGTGTCCCATACAAGGAATGTCCAACTTATTTTTTTTTTTAATTTATTATACACGAAGAATGCCTTCAAAGCAGGATTGAGCCCCCTCAGAACAAAATATTTTTAAATCCTTGCACTAATGGACTTAAAAAGATTATACTTAATCGGTAAAAAAGTTTGATAGGAAAATTTTGGCAATTCAAATTAATTTGATCCAGTTCCCTTTTTTGCTACTATAGGTGATTTCTGTTGCGTTATTTTGTACCATTATTTTGTATAAAATAACTCTAGGGTGTTTCCTTTTTTGCCACTATATGTGATTTCTCCCATATACCATTATTCTGTGTAAAATAACTCTAGCTAGGGTCACGGCCGTAGTTATAGCTTTGACAAGGGAGGGTTCCCAAAGTAAAAAAACAGAGCTCTAACTCCAATTGAGTAGGTATATCATTTACAAATAAAACAATGCCTGCGACGTTACTGCGACTATAAAACACAAGTATAGTCGCGGGTAATCTATAATATATACCTTAGGTAGGTGCCTTTAAATTATAAGTGATATTATTATGTAATGTATGTATTGCAATATTTATTAAAAAAATAACATAATTATTTCTTTTCTGTTGAACAAGTAAGATGGATATAAATGGGGGGGGATCCGGACCCACAAAAGCCCCCCCTTATATACGTCCGTGGCTAGGGTGTTCTCTTCTACACATTAATCTCTTTGGGACTGCACAGGAAATTAGCGTTTTTTTCAGTACTGGTCACATTAAAATAATCTTGCAATAGTGGTGGCCAATGAAATCGTGAACTCACGACCCATTTCAGGCCTTTCTCAAATTTTGTATCCAAATATACGATCTGGCAGCCCTGCCTCAAAGTTGACCTAAGTATTTTGACAGCTTGGAGTTGGATATTCCTTCTTATGTTCCGTTACACTATGGACCTTCCCTGTTTTGTTCCTGTATACAGTTTTGAGATTCATGTTATACATCTGACTACTACATACACCGTGAAATTTTAGTGGTTGTTTTCCCGCAGTAAAATGATTCTATTTTAGTAGTACAAAAGATTTGTGCAGTTTTTTTTTATTCAAATAAAAAATAGCAGTTTCACGATTGTGATAAACGAAACTCGAAAGCAACCTGGAACCAATGGTACCAGCCGCGCCGCAGCCGGTCACCGCCGGGGTCATTGCCCCTCGCGCGGTGCAGTTTATGCTGTATTACTTAGTGCGTAGAGCTTCTTTTGCTTTGAACATTGATTTCGTGCGGCAAGCAGTACCCAAACATCTCACATTTTGTAAAGATACTGTCGTATCTCACGCTTTTGAGTTGATGATTATTTTTTAGATTAATTGAGAACAACGATATCTTTATTTTCAAAAAATAACTCGCACGATTCGATGGTGCTACTAAAGGTAAATCGTTCTGTTGCGGGAAAACAACCACTAAAATTTCACGGTGTATACTTGTTTTTACGCTTTTTGAGTAATGCCAAATAAAATACGCGAGAAAATGAAAATATTGCCAGAAAATATTAAATTTTTGAATTTTAGTGACATTCCCGTTTTTGTCTCTGTACCCTTCATTTTAGGTCGCTTAATTCCTTCGATACAAATGAGAACGGGTGCATGGTGCTAGTCTTTTTACGGGCGGTAACCACAGCACACTGTTATACTTATTACCTATGTTTGTCATTTTCAGAGACAACATAACTATTACTACTACTAATTACGCTTAGCCAGGAACCGTTATTCTCTATAATGCAACTAAAGAACGCAAATATCGGTATTACAAAAGAAAAAACTTTAAAGGTCCGGCCGCCATAAACGCGCTGTTAACATTGTTCCTGCGTGCGCTTGCGCCTTTGGCGGCCTCGACGTTTTGGAAACATATCACAGATATCTACCTACCTAGCCATAGCCGACGGCCTTCGCACTCGAATAATTGACGGGTTGCGGATGAATTGTGAAAAGGACAAAGGCGGACTGTTTGCCAAACATGAAGGCGAAACACTTTGTTAACGGTTAATAGCAAGGGTTCGCCAATACCCGTCATCATTGTTTGAACTCTTTCCGTTACTTGTAAATTTTACAACGACGTCGCATAAAGGTTTGAGATGCTTTTTAAACAATTCCTTAGTTTAAGTGCAATAAAAAAGAAATGTGAAAAGTTGCACGGGCTGGTTAAAAATATTGGCATATTTAAAAGCGTTTTAAAAGATATTGAAAACATCGTGCAGAAAAGCAAACTTTTGCTTTGTAAGTCCAAATCTTACTTCTTACTGAGTATTAGAGAATAAATAATAGTCTAAAAAATCTGAAATAGCATAGGTAGGATAGGATACTTTTTATCAAGGAACATTTCACTTTGGGAAAATATTTTTGTTATTCGAATTGAAAGCGATCGACTAATTGCTTTTCAAAGTGGTAGTTTAGGGAACACAATATAACATAGGTTACTCTACATTTTATCTGCGAATCCAGTCGAGGGCAACAGCTACTTATTAAAAATATACCTACTTTGCATTTGGAATTTGCCGCTGCTATCATATTTTCATAGATATTATTATAAGCTACCTTCTGTTATAATCTTAAACTGATAGGTACATGTATAACTCTTGAGGTACAACAAATACCTTTAGCACAGATAAAGTTTTTAGCAACTGCAACGAGTCATAGTGGTGGCTATAGATAGATAATTTGTTCCACTGTAACGGTGTATTAAACCGGTGCCTTTCATATTCAGAGTTTCTTTAGAAATGTAATTATAGAATAGTTCCTAAAACCCTCTCGGTTTCGGTAGCTATAAAACTCGTGTTGACTTTAACAACGTGGTTTATTGCGCGTCCTTAGAAACCTTCCTCGAAGTGGCATTCAACAACAAACAGACTCGTCTAGTCTAGCAGAAGAAATCGCGGTGACGATGGCGGTTAATATTTTGTTTGTGTTTGTTTTACGTCGTTTTGTCAAAGCAACCAATAAAATCTAATGAGAACATCTATTAGACAGTACTAATAGAGAGGATATATAGGTACCTGTGTATGTATATATTATGTAGGTAATCATTTAGAATGTGTGGTGTGAAGGTGTGAAACCACTTTTTACCTTGGACGAATTCATCCAAGCTTTTAACTCACTGGCCGCTTTAGATTGTTCCTTTTCTGAAGAAATATAGATAGAATTCGGTTTATTACTCACCAAGCAAACTAATAACAATAAGTGACACTTACAGAAAGATACAATAAGTATGGACGGTCAGTGGTCACATCGTAAAAAGCGACTCATCCAGATAACCTTTAGGTACCTACAGGGCAGACTGTAAGAAAAGTAAGAGCAGAGATTTGAATATTAAAAAAATATTAAAAAGAAACGCAATATTTTTAGGACCTACTTGTTTCTTGTAACTAACTGGCTAAGATATTATTATATAATACATAGACAACGAACACATGAGGTACCTAAGTAGAATACCAATAATATTATGTTCAACAAAGTTCTCAATTCTCACTATAATTCTGTATTTTCTGAATATCATCGTTACCCGGAGACTTTTGGATAATCAGAGATTGAAAATTAATAATAATTATTCAACATATTTTAATAATTTGCAATATAACGGTTTCTTCTTAAAACCGTTGTAATGACAGCAAACAATAACTGTCCGTTTTACATAAAATAATACGTAGGTACGCAGAAAAAACAAGTAAAAATATAACAGTTCACATTTGTCTACATCTAATGTCAATTTTTACTGCAAAAACATGTTTCAAAAGCATTCCCATTTGTCTTTGCTCTATTTAACAACCCACAAAAATAAGTAAAATAGAGCAACCTTTTGTTTGAGTTAGAGGCGGCGAGCGCTTGTAAACGTGGCTGTAAAATTATTTTGACCGTTATATGGTAACAATTTGTTTTTTAAAAGCAATTGGGTAAAACGGTTTCACCCAACTGTTATGCCCTACCTACAATATTTACTAACATTTAAATTATACATTTCTAATTATTAACCTAAATATGATTATTATGAACAATTTCCTTGTTTTTATATAAACTTGTTTATAGTTTAGGTATGCCAATTTTGTTGGCATATACAAGTGTGTATCCACATAGGTTAATTTGAGTATACAATGAATGACATAAAGCGCTACGTAAATGTGCATATAAGCAGCATAGCATAGAAAAGTTATTTTTTTACATCTGTGGTTACATTCATACCAACTAAGTACCTATTATTTACTCTGAGTGTAAGTTCGTTCGTAATTAGTTGCAGTCGGCATTTGACAATAGGGCTTTGAACAAGACCTGGGGCGTGTAGAAGTCGGGCCGGGTGGTCGGACGTGTCATATTTGCATATTCATCTGTGCGGTTGCCAAACAAAATTCATTCTACTGACGGAATGACCTGAAGAACGTGTAATAACTTTACTTTACTAATTGAAGATAGAGAGAAAAAAAGAAAATAAAAGTACCTACACTAACTAAGCAAGATGACATAGTTTTGTACCGTCTCATCTTTGTAGATGCTATAATACGAATATAACTTTTAACTTTCATTGCTTATTGATTGTTTTGTATATGGGCTATGCTGAAGTGCTTGAAAGTTGAAGCACTAGTGTCTTGAATGAGGCTTGATGGTACAAAACGTAAATGCACTGTTAAATAAAGACGTAAGAGTTTGTACCTATCGCAGAAGAATATGACGATTTAAACATAAGTACCATGAGCTTTTTATAATTTAACTTTATATTATTGTGTAAATGTATAATTCGTACCTAGGTATATAGCTAGCTAGATTTAACTTATAATATTATGTAAATGTATAATTCGTACCTAGGTAGATAGCTAGCTAGAGGAGATCATCATACAAAAACACACTACACACAGTCATTAAATATCTCTACGTTCTAACCGCCTAACTTTTTACAAAAACTTACAAACAAGTCTTTTTTTTTATGATCAGATAAAAATTGCCTAAAGTTATTAAAAAAAGATATCCGCCTTAGATATTGCACTTGTGTCTATGAACTGTACCTTAGGTCTGTGCATCATTCATTAGCCTAAGTATATTTTATACGTAGGTATACCTCCATACATGGAATTGATCAACGACTTTTAATGCAATACAATAATAAGGAATAATTTAAGGCTTCGTCTAGTATATTTAGCGTACATACCTACTCAAACCAATTCACAACCATCATGGACTTATTGATCTATGTAATATGTGCAGAGTCTAAAAGTCTGTGGTTTCCTAATATTAACATAGTTTACAAATACACATGATGATCTCAACTTCTTGAAAAGTCACGCGTATGAATATATTTCCGTTCGCCTTCCTAATCTTCACACCATCTAGGTATATGTGCTGAGAAAAGTTTACTTAATTTTTCTCACGTAGAGCGAACGCTCCGAACGCTATTTACAAAAATACCATTTAGCTACACATGTGACGCTACTTTTTACAGGCTTATCTAATGCCGCCCGTGCTACGCAAGTGATATAAAACAGATACGAGTAGGAAGCAGAAGTCAATCTCGTGTAGGTATGTAGGTACTTCACTTGTCATACCTGCACTCGGCGGTCACGCTTTGGTCGTCAACTTTGTCTTTTTTAAGCACAAAAATCTATCAGAGTATTGGTAAACCTATCTGAATTTATTGTTGTGAATGAAATAGGAAAACCGGAAATATAAACTGATAATAGTTAACTTAAACTTGCTCCATTTTGTGTACAAAAAACTTCGCAAACGCGTGTCTTGCGGATGGCACTTACGGTCGTGATGGTCTGAGATGGTCCGAAATATTGCGTCTGTGTCAATAGTATGTGCGTTGCTCAATCGCACTTTGTATGTATCCTATTAATGAAAAGTAAAGTATCTTAGTCTAGAAGTGCAGGCGATGCGGGTACTAGTAAAGTAGATTCACTTCTGTACCTAGGTATCTGATTTTTACGCCTGTGAGCAGGCAGCCTAATAATGCGGAGGCACGCGAGAGGCGGCGCGCGGGTGCGTGCTCGGACGCGTGCCGAAGCAGTCTCGACGACCGAAGATCGACCGCGAGGCGCGACGACTGACGAACGACCGGCCAGTCGCGCGCTGACTATTCCACGCGGCGCACGTACGCTGACCTTGCTACGTAAAAGCGCGTACATAAATCGTCTCTACAAAAGACAGTGCAAAAATTTATTCAGTGGTATACTTAATGTAGTGACTTTTATTTGAGTGTGAGTTGATAATAAAACAATATGGTGACGGGTATTGCCGGTGGCCCGCAACAGGGCGTCTCAAACCCAGCGGTGGTCAGCGGAAACATGAGCTCGCCTGGAGCCCCTGGGGGGCAAACAGAGCAAAAGAAGTCCAGCGACAACAGAAGGGTAAGTTAATGTCATATTTTTAAAAATGTGGACTGGCTATATTTTTTGACGTGAACTTTTAATTAAGTTTTTTTACAATTAGTAAGTAATTGTGTTAGTCTACATTTTGAATGTCATTGATAATTACATTTATTACAATTATATTATTATTACCTAAAAGATTTTTTAATTTATATGGGGTATTCTTTCACATAACTCTGATGCCTAAATAATAAAAATAATATGACATCTATTTCAAACGTTTCACCTTAGTCACTTATAAAATTGAGATTAAAAGACACATAATCTAATTCGTAAAGTTTAAGACATCAACGCGCTAAGTAAAATGTTACTAATTTCATTTTCGATTAAAAACCGAAAATAAGAGTACTTTAAAGCTACTTCATATTACTTTTATATAATTTTTCATTTAAATAGTAGATAGACTGACACCGTTTAATCAGTAACGTAGTTTCTGTAAGTTTATATTGCACTAGTAAATGTGTAACAAAACAGGTTGGTGACTAGTAGAGTTTATAAGAGTTTTCACTTTCAGTCAATTCACTATTAGTTGAAATTAACCTACATTCATTTAACCATATATATCAGAAATTTAACCCTGATCTAGGAAAAATTAGCTTTCAAGTTACAGGACCTGTTTTCACTGAACTTTTTACAGGGTTTACAACTTCACATGTACAATTTTACAGGGGCCGGTATCAATCTATACATTTTATTGCAAACTCGCACCTATGTTATGGACGATAAGATGCTACGGTGTAAAACCTGATAATCATATACTGTCTTCTGTAATGTTTTCCCACTGTCACAACTTTAACTATTTGTTATTAAGTTGGCATTGTGTATTTCAGGAACCAGGAACCTATAAATTTTAATGTGTCTGTAGCCTATTAGTAATTGTTGTGTGTAAACCCGTAGCTAGTATAATACATATGTACATAACAAGTCTCATGGCTCAGCGATTAGCGAATCGTCGCGAACTACGAAAACGATCGTGTCACGCTCAATCGTGGACGCGCGTCGTGACTACTGACAGATATTTATTGCTAAAGTGGTTAGATTCGACGTAGGTATACAATGTTGGTGCAATATCAACAGTCCTACGTAAAGGTGGTTCTTAGGGTTTCGTACCAAACTAACCTATTCCGTACCAAACTTACCAAAGGGGAAAAACACGGACCCTATTACTAAGACTCCACTGTCCGTCCGTCTGTCTGTCTGTCACCAGGATGCTTCTCATGAACCATGAACGCTAGACAGTTGAAATTTTCACAGATGTTGTATTTCGGTTGACGCTATAATATCGCATACAAAAATAATTTATAATTATCATTTACGGGGTGGCTCCCATAAAACAAATATTTATTTTTTGTTTGATAATTATTTATACGGCAAAAGGTTAACAATTGAAATATTATTGACCAAATGTAAAAAAAAACAGAATAAATTTTTCGTACGCGAGTATAACTTGCACTTTGCCAGTTTTTCATTTTATTTAAACATTACATCTCGAAAAAATACATTATTTGTAAGAAATAACCGTTAAAGTGTATCAAAGAAAAGTATAGAACTAATAATGAAATGAATAATGTTAGGTACTGTGTTTCGTAGCAGCGAGAAGCAGTATAATTTCTATAGATGCATAAAAAATTTTTAGTAAGTTTGAAATGAAAGCTATGTTTCCGATTATTGTGGTCTTCATTTTGTAATGAATGCGAAATTCTGTATTTGTTCAAACCTTACACGTAAGAACCTTAAGCGTTTATGCACGCGCGTGACACTAGAACAAACGTTTGTTTAGCCATCGTGTCCAAGATTAAGTCAATGCAAAAACATTTTCTACTTAACTACGTTACTTTGTTACATATCTATCTGATGCCCGTATAATAGAATTGCATGTAATCTTAGTTCTAAGCATCAATTAAGTACCAGTGTTGGATTGTTTTTTATCGTCACGTCCTTCAAATGTTTTTGCACATTTTAAGACCAAGAGGGTACAAAAATTCATATATGCCAACGTCACCTGTGTTTCTAGTATTGTATCGACTTGCCACCAACCGTCTTTTGCTTAATGCAAACTAAATCACTTGATATACCTACCTATTACTTAACGACAATGCAGAATATAAAGCAGGCTTCAAAACATATTAAATTAGTTAATGTAAAATTTCAATAAGACACCAAGTCCCTTTTGTATTCAAGAAGGTACCTATAACTTTAATCTTTCGTTGTCTTCTGTTAGGATAACTTTGTTGCAGCAACCATATGCAGCTGCATAATTATATGCCGCTACATGCTGCATATTAAAAAAAAAATACGTTTTTTATACATTTGTAGTAGACAGACGAAGAGTCAAATATAGGTAAGTATTGTGTTAGTATGTTGTCAGACAAACGTGAGGCGTTACTACACCTACATTGCACGAACTGATAAAGTATACATATTTTATTATGACGAAACATAAAAAAAGCCGTCATCAACATCTACGTAGTTTGGACTCCGACACACAAAGCGTCGACGTAAACACGTAGTGTATATCTAATGAAAATGTTGTAATATTCTGAAATACAGTCTCTTTACTGTGAAAATGTACAGACAACAGCACGTCAACCTACCACAAAACGTCAAATTTTCTCAATTGATATTGATCTCTACTTGTTGGACTTAAAGTTGAAAATCAATTCAATGACCTTTAACTTTTTGGATAGGTTGAAGCCGCTATATTAAGCTACTATATCTATTGATATCTATTACAGTTATTGTGATAAATGCCATCACAACCCGAATAGAGCCTAATGTTGTAATGCATACAAATACATTGACCAAGCATTGTTTTGAAATTTGATAATTTCATACTGAATTTTAGTAATAACCAACCATTTTGTACAAAATTATTTTAAAAATTATCATGTTACATTTTTGACTTCGCCACAGGTCACATGCGCATGTTATGGTTTTGGCTAACGACACTATTTACCTAAATTTAATGCTCTGTACATAACATTCAAGTTAAATCACGAACCAACAGTTTTACTCATTGCCAAATCAACGTAATTGGCTTTTTCTATTGTAAGTAGTTTTGTTTCATCTCTATACCAGCTTCCTAATAAATCTTAATAGAAGCAAGGAATGTGCTTAGCTTAGGCCCATACAAGCGAAGCGGGGCGTACGAGTGAGATGTGACTTAGGGATGTGAAAATTCGATTCAAATCGAGTTTTAAAAACTTCATTCACAACAAAATCGAAGTCTGATATTCGTTTTTAATTTGCATGCATAGAATCATTTTTTGCAATCATAAAATTTTTATAAATTTTAATGTAAAAGCTTCTACAAGTTATCAAGTATGCAAAATCACATTAATCATATGAAAATCTGTTACTTTTGTAAAATGCACTGCAAGGAAAAATGTATCATTTCATTATTTTTAGTAGAATAACATTACAGTGAGATTCGGTCAATCAAGTAAGAGGTAAACAAACAAAAAAATTTAAGGGTAATAAATAGATCTAGTATTTTTTTTATAAATAATGGGTTTGCTCTTGACTACATACTTAACTATACGGATAAGAAGAAGCCTAAGATGGAGCGAGCTTACCCAGACGTACACAGAAAAACACAGAAAAACTGTTTGGCGCTGGATTCCGGCAGGAGGGTGGTAGCATCCAGGCAGCTTCTTACGAAGCCTACCACCGCAGAGGGATCTGTCAGCCGTCATCATTGGTTAGAAAACCAAAGATGCCGTTGCCCAGGGTGGACGTGCCGTTGCACTAGGAGGTAGATCCGACCACCCCAAACAATAACCTACCTAAACAAGTCGATAATTTGTTTTGTGAAAAGATTCGATTTTTTGACTAATTGCTCTCAGATCGCCATCCTTAAGAGTGAGTCAGGCGATTGGGCGAGTGTGGGCGATGAGACGCGACGCCTCGGTTAATTGTCGTGGGAACGAACGCGCCCCCACCGCCCACCTCCACACCGCACACGTTCGTCTCTTCACATTTTTGTTAAAGTCCTATTTTATCTTGAACCATACTAAACTGTATCCACGGAGACTATAATATTGTCGTAGGATCAGCCTTGCCTTCAGTCGTCCTCTTTAAATTCAAGCCTTACTTTCTGTGATTATGAATTCACATCCTCATTTTTATGTTTGCGACAAAATATTGTGTACTCATTATCATCATCATTATCTCAGCCAAACGACAACCACAGGTGGACATAGGCCTCCCCTAAGGAACTTCACAACGATCGGTGCCGCGCCACCCGCATCCAACGGCTTCTCGAGACCTTCACTAGATCGTCTGTCGGTCCAGGTCGTCAGACCTACCCAAAGAAGTCCGTTGCACGGTCGCCATTCCAGAACCATTCCACCTGTTGCACCACGTTCTAGTTCCAGAAGTCATCATTGGCAACACGCTATGGCCAAAGACTTTCGTCTTAAGGCAAGTCGCAATGAGGCATTTCGGACACGAAGATTTTTCGTAGCTACATGTACCTACACGGTAGAATAATATAACGTTATAATACTATTTCCCTATAAAGTAGGAATGTAATATGCCTGAAATTGCTACCACACTGATCGTAATTATGAGTTACAATAATGTTTTCCATTCCAATATTGTCAACTTATTTACGATTTCCCGTTTTAGAATGGGGATGTAAAGCTCACGTTATCGCCCGAAGGTTTCACGATCCAGCGATCGGAGTGTGTATCGCCATGACAGCAATTTCATATTTTTTTTTCCATAGACAATGTAATAGTTCCTTTTGATTTTGAGGACCTAATGATTAATGAATTATACCTACCTAATTACCTATGCCTAATCATGTTACAACAAAGGACAACAATATGAAATGTTAATTAAATTATTTATTTCTATGAATTTTGGTTTCTAAGATCTTTAGTTCCATTCCATTGGCAGTAAGTCTACCTTTTACAAAATTCTTTACATTGGTTATTTATTGATTGCCTGAGTCCCTACTTTCCCTATGGTCCCTAACTAGGTAAAGATTCATCATTATTCTAAAGCAGATCAAAAGCAGTATCAAAAGAGACTTTGCGTAGTATTCTCATTAACACCGTAGTTGGACAGGATTCTGCGGTAATACTATTAAATGAAAGTAATAAAATAACCAAAACCGACCGTCAAGAAAATAATGAGGCAGCACAGTGCTGCGTCTGTAGGAAGCTATTAAGGAGCGGCGATCCATCATCGAATGATAAACATCATGCCGTGAGATTAGCGCGTCGCGCGCCCACTCGCGCCGCCCGCCCCCGCCGCTCCGCCGCCGCCGCGCCTCGGAGGGCTGGCAACTGGCAGGGTCTTTACATTATATTTTTTTCTTATCTTATTGACAACCAGCTATTGCCCGCAGCTTCGTGCCACTGAACAAGTAATTACTACGTTTGACTCCGTATGCGGGAGTTTTAAATTTGAGACTATACCTATTTTATTGAAGTGAAACTTCTTTATCGACGTTGGAAAAAATTTACCGTCACGTAAAAGTTTTCGGACCGTCACGAAAAAGTTTTCGGTTGCGCGTCACAGCGTCACATTTTTCGGTCACGCGCCATCTTTTTCTTGCCCCTACCACGGTTGGTTCAGACGATAGCAAAAAGGTAAAGTGAAATAATATTTAACCAATTTAACTAATTTAACCAATTTAACCAATTTAACCAATTTAACCAATTTAACCAATTTAACCAATTATTTAACCAATTTAACAAATTTCTGGAAAGTTGCATGTAGATCATTTTTCGAAAAATAAGGCCATAAAGAAGTTTCACTTCTTACGTGTGTACACTAGTACACGCACAACTTTTTTTTTTTGAAGATAAAATGTATTTATTTGAGCCCATAACTACCAAGCTTCTTGCCTTTCAACTAATAATAAGATTAGTAAAATATTTAAAAATGTTTCACAGATAGTAATAAAGCAAATCTAGACGGTCCAACTGTCGCATCATAATCGTCCATGGTTATTTGTAAGCACAAATTCTTCACATTGCGTAGACAGATTTGTTTTTTTAATAAAATTACGCACATTAGGACTCTTTGTTTAATACATATTGTGACTGGTTTCTAAAACGCACGGCCAGCATCAAAGGATTAGTAATTTCTATTTCATCCATGGCGTTGCTATAAT
Source organism: Anania crocealis (assembly GCA_949315895.1). Classification (NCBI taxonomy): domain Eukaryota; kingdom Metazoa; phylum Arthropoda; class Insecta; order Lepidoptera; family Crambidae; genus Anania; species Anania crocealis. The sequence goes on along the minus strand of OX438859.1, from coordinate 8,834,571 downwards.
TGTAAATTATTATGATATGTTCTAAGTAAAGCGTTTTTGCTAAATATAGAATAAATGTATTTGTCATCATCGACTATTTGATCATCCCATTTTACCGTAAGTTATCTTCAGTTTGTTCCACCTCATAGATTCTGATATGGATCCCTGATCAAGTATTTTTGTGTAAGTAGTTCATTATCGAGGGTTATACGGATTAGAACTACGAAAATGTATCTTTTGGCGGAGTTAGCCGCGCGTAGTTTTCGACGCGAAGAGAATAAAAGTAGGAGTGAGCGATAGAATTCAAACCCAAGGTATAACCCTATCCTGGCCTGCGGGCGCCTACATAGAGCTACAAATTCGGTTGATAAGCGGCACGATGCTATCGGAGGCCGTTGCGATGAAAGCTCAGTGGGCATACAAACGTAAGTAGGCAAATGATAGCGCGGTGAGATTATCCCAGGGAATAACCTCTTTGATTAACTTGCCGCCGTCATAAATTAAGGTTAACAAAGCATGCTTTGTGAAAGGAAGATATTATAGCGATTGTGCATATTTTATTTTATGGATTATAGTTCTAGTGTTAGAATGAACATTTTCAAATATAGTAACTGACACAAGATTTTTAGAGTACTGCTTATTTACCACACCATATGATAGCTTCTTCACCTTAAGTCCAAGAATGCTGTTAAAAGATCATTTAATTAGACCTTCTCCTTCAAAATAACATTAAGTAGTTTTCTTGCCAAATCATGCAATATTTTTGAACTTTTTTTTAACAAAAGTCCTATCATCTCTCTACTGCAGGGCAAAGGCCTTCATCATTAAATTCAAGTTACCATAGCAATGATGGGTACCTACAGGCAAAATCACCACGCTTGCCAAAATCGGGTTGGTGATTTTTTAACAAATTAAATTGCTAATGTGAGACCGTCGAATTTTTTCGAAGAATTTCATTTTTAAACCATGTAGTAACTAGTATTAGTAATAGGTACCAGCATTTGAATAAGACCTTGTATGGGCCTTGTCTAGGTGCGGTGTGCGCATTACCATATCCACGGCACGTGTTAATACGCCGGAGCGGGCGCGGGCGCGTGCCGGAAGTTCGCCGCCCGCTCCCACGCCTCTGCGTTTGGCACGCGACGCCGCCGCCGCGCCAGACTCGGATTAGATGTAGCATAGCTGAAACTGAACAGTATAATTTCAGGCCTAAAATGTTTGGATAAGGTTACCGTGAATATTACCAAGACTTTCTTAACTTAAGTTTAGTTAAGAAAGACTATTCAGTACAGTGCTCACTTACTCCGCACTTACAACATTATAATAGCAGGGTTGCCATTTAAGGACGGAACGAGGCTAATCAACATTTTACTAGTATGAGATATATTTTAATAATAAATCCTCTAAATTTTGGTTACATGAATTTATACACTTACTTATTACTATGTCACTCACAATACAGCTTTGTAATCGCCATACTATCTTTTTACTTATAAGTAAGATTAATGTTTATGAACGCTTTCGCAATGCTTACTTTTTGAATTCATAAATGATGTACTTTTGTTGTGGCAGCTAAATTCACTAAATAAAACACAACACATAAGGCTGAGTGCAGTTAGTGCACGATTAAATATAATTTATTTGTAGTACTGCTACTTCTGTGCGTTGACCTCCATAAGATTACGAATTCTTATTGTCTTCCTCTGACTTGGCGCCTCTTTCATTGGCTTCAAGTGATCTGGCTGTCGTTGTTAAGCTGTCACTCGACGCCTAGGACTAGATTAACTAATTTATTAGATGGCGGACCGCTTTGTAAATGTCGCGGCGCCGACAAAACGTATTCTAGCTTGTCTACCTACGCGTCGGTGCCTCATCGTTTAGTGTTTCTGTTCAGAATTCCAAGCTTTAGTATTAAAACTACTTTCGTCTGCAAAATCTCTACAACAATATTGCGTCATTGAAGCGTTATTATTCTAAGCTTCACAGAAAATGGATAGAGGTGAATACTTTCAGCAATACCTTTCATATCACAGACTCGTGTAACGTCAAAAAACATAGATATTATGTGTTTTAAACTTTTTACTATTTTATTGATTTATGAATGAAACTGATTGACTTTTGCGAAGATGTGTTTATTAGCTGTTATAGAATGAGTCAATCGTAGAAGTACGATTTACTTACATTTACAAGTAATCTTATAAAATAGGCAATCTTATGAAAACGGAATTTTTGAATAAAATTTAAACTAATTACTAGTATAATTGCTAACAGTTTATCAATGTCAAACACATTGGAGACAACTGTGAAAAGTGTTGTCAGTTTAATTAAACTTCTTTTGTGTATATATAATACTGTCTATATTATTTAAGAAGGGGAGTTCATAACCGCAAATGTGTGTTTGTGCAATGAAACTGCGATAATCGAGGAAACAGTAGTATTTTAAGGAAAAATAAATTAGATCCAATCCAGACGAGTGAGTGGGTGCGACACGCGCGGTGACCAATCTGGCATACTCGTACCTACACATTTGTAATGTGTAGGTACGATTATAGGTATCAAAATAGCGATCTGCAGTGAGACTGGGCCCGTGCCAGACTGTGAAAAATAGCCGTCAACGATTGAGCTCCAAGTTCTAACCACGAAACAGACTTTCTCATTTGCTTCATTCATCAACGTAGATTTTTGTGCTAGAGGTTTTTTTATTAGGTTCAGAGCTATAGATGTAACAGTATTTGCTGCTTATTTATGTTGAATCAAACCAGCTAAATGATTTAAGGAAATGTGCCCAAGTAGACAAATATTCTATTACGAGTACCTATGTGAAGTTGATTAACGATTTAGTTAGTGGCGTTTTTAGTGAGTTCAGAATATGATAATTAAAGTGGCGCTTGCCTATATCTCAGTTTTCGTATTACGAAACCTTACTTGTTGAGAATATTTGCGTATGTACTGATAAAATGATTTACTACATGAAGTCCTATTAATCGATTTTAATCGGTTTTACACTTCTACGCAAAACGAAAAAAAAATTAAATATCACAGCAAATGTTCGGTTTTGTTTCATATTCGTATGGAAAACGTTTCGAGTTTCTACAGTATACGTCGACCGGCGTCTAAAAAGGTAGAGCTATAATGCCGACACACGTGTGGCGGGCGTCGCGGCGCCTCGGCGCTAAATGCGCGCCCGCATGACTCGTACAGTTGCGTAAGACGTCACGTTGCGCTATTGTCTGGGATACAAAGCCCTGGCACTGGGGAATATTATTAAAGCGTATGTGAAAGATTTTGCATTGGCTGCATGGGTTATATCAGGTTGTTTAATATTTTAGGCAGTTAGAAATTACCTCATGTGTTTCTACGATAATGATTGCCTAACCTAACCTAAGAAAATATGTAAAATATTTTATGACAGTACCTGATTATAATCAGATATTCTAGCTTGTAGGAGGATTGAGAGTTAGATAAATAATTACTGTCACCTATCGAAAATATTTCTCATCGCAGCCAGATTTCTATTAGATCAGTCAATCCATTGTAGTTGATACCAATCATTGCTATAACTGATAAAATTATGTAGGCAGATTAGATATTTATCCAAGATGACATACACCTTCCCATTTAACTCTAATTTTCTAGTTTCAAAATGATAATCTTTACCTGTATTTAACTGAGTGCCGGTCCTAATAACTTATCTATCTTCAGTTTTGGCATATCGGAGATAGAAAACAACTTTTGTCTTTTTTTCTCTGTACGAAAAAATCTGAGACAGAAGATGTTTTGTATCTCCGATATGCCAAAACTGAAGATAGATAGGTTATTGGGACCGGCCGTAAGTGGCAGAATAATTTTGTATGAACCAATCTGACGGCAGATTAAATTGAAAGAGTTCGTAACAGGGCCTGTATCAGAGGCCTTATTCCGCAACACGAAGCTCGTAATTTACAATATATCTGTCTCTTTCAGATACTTTAAGACATCGGTATGAGTCATAGGGACAGATGGATTCGAATATACTGACATTGTGCTACGGAGTAAGGCCTCAGGTTACATGATTAGTAGTTTCGATCACAAAACCGATTCGACTACGTGATCGTCGATCTGACAACAATGGTAATACAAGTATTACAAAATGATTCTTATCAAAATAAAAAGCTTGTATTTATTTTGTTATCTCTTTAGAACTGACATATCTTTGCATATCTGTAAGAAGAAATTTTACTGACACAATATATTGTATTGCGCGAGAAGTATTAGGATATTTATGTTACATAATTACAAATATGTCGAAAAAATACAGGTTTAATTAAACATGAAGAATACAAACTAAGTCTGAAATAGTTATGATAAAAAAAACAATTATAATGGTCCATGCACTGACTGCAAATATAGCGTCAACGTCCTTTTCCTTTTCCTCCATCTAATATTTTTTTGAATTTGAGTAGATCAAAATTGAAATAATACTTAAGACATGCCTCACTGGGCCACACAGAGCCATCTAGTCCCAAATTAAGCTACTATTAAGTACCCTGTCGTATGGGGTACTAGACAACCGATAAACTTACTTATAATAATATACTTTTTTTTTCTTTTGTAAATACATACTTAAAATACATAGAAAACACCCAGACCAGTACAAACAGACATGTTCATGCACACAAATATTTGTACTGTGCGGGGATCGAACCCGCGACCCATGGCTCAGAAGCAGTGTTTACTACCGCTGATCCAAATGGTCGTCAAACGTCGTAAAATGGTGGAAATAGAATGGGTGAATATAGTTGTTCATAGTCCATGATAAATGTAATACACATCTCAATTAAATCGATTGAGGATAACAAATTAAGTGCACGTATTTTTGGAGTACCTACACGATCTGTCTTTTTTTATTAATGTTTTAGAATGGGGGGGAAGGGAGTTGTTCTCATCAGCTATTAATTTAATATCAAATAATACGTACAAACCTGTTATTTTTATTTAATTCTAATTATAATTCTTCTACTCTTTTATTAAATTTTATACTTCCATTGTAATCTTTAAAAAAAAATGTGTTTAAAAAACGCTCTAAATTTTATCTAGAGTACCTACTTTTAAATGTAATAATAAGTGCTACGATAAGTGCTACGATTTTATATCTACGTGGTACAAGAGTGGCCAAGAGATCCTGTTCGTAGCAGATTGCTTGATTTTGTTCTAACATTTGTCTCGACTAGGTTTTTGAGTTTGAATCCAGCGATACTGGCCACTGGATACATTCTGAATGTTGTATCATTGCTTGCAGCCTTGAAAAGGTTTTTAGTATTTAATGGTTCTCTAAAGGTTACAAGGCTACAATGATGCGCATACCTAATTATAAAATTAGTGTCAGCCCTAATAGAGCGTTGGTCACGTGGTGTGCGCGCGCGTGACGCGACGTCACAGTGCGCTGCGTCCGCGTCCGCCAATCACGGAGTCCGCGACCTTCACCTTGAATGGAGCGCACGCGCCGCGCCGTCGCGTAACGAGAGATTAATGGCTCTTTTTGTCACGCGTCGCTTTCGGTGTCGCCCACCGATAAGCACCATTATGCCACTGTTTGCATAGATACACAAGCATTTGCAACTAAAGGTGTTTTTATTTTTATTTTTACCGAAATAGTGGGTTTTACTCTATCCTTTCCTTATTGGTTTCTTGAATTTACACATACACTATACTTTGAGATACATTTTTTTTTGCTTTTCATAAATAGGAACCTAGGTAAGGTCTCTATAATGTACAAATAAAGCACCAATATGATGAACTCAATGCAATGATTTTTATTACATAACTTGTCGTATAAGATCGATCGAAGTGTCACAAGATTTCGTGTATTTCAGGAAATATTTAAACATTGGATTTGATTACAGGTATATAGGTAATACGCGTTCGATCCCATAGATACTCTATGTTACATATCTTGTAACGAGAGATTATTAATGTTTCATTTGTCAGGAGTATTGGTCTTGCCTGTCGAAAATTGTGTCAATAAGTGCCATAAGTGTTTAAAGTAACCATGATATTTAATTTGTTACAGAGCAACAAACCAATCATGGAGAAGCGAAGAAGAGCGCGGATCAACAACTGCCTCAACGAACTCAAGGCGCTTATTCTCGACGCTATGAAGAAAGACGTGAGTTATTATAACGCGAATATTAAATTTAACTTATATTAAATTTAACTTGCACACAAATTTTAATTAAACTGCAGATATACGCTTTGATAACGACCACATAAACGCTGCTATATACAAGAATTTAATATCTTACAAAGTTGTAATTTTCTTTTAACTATCTTAACAAAATATACGATTAATAAAATTTACATTTTATGGTTCTTTGAAGGTATTTCGCTATAATGAAGTGTTGTTTTGTTGCAGCCGGCTAGACATTCGAAATTGGAGAAGGCAGACATTCTGGAGATGACTGTAAAGCATTTAGAAGGTCTACGGTCCGAGGGGGCGGGCTCGCCAGACAGGTTTTGCGCTGGTTACCGGCACTGTCTTACAGAGGTGGCTAAGTTTCCGGGGATGGATTCTGGCCTGAAAAGAAGACTCGTCAAGCATTTAGAAAGCTGCGTCAACAATCCTAGCACGAGGCCAGCAGGAGCCCCCACTCCACCCTCCGACCCTGAAGATAATACAGTTCCTACTCAACATTCAACAATTTTTATTTCGGGTAATTATCGCACAACTATTTCTGTTGTTCGAATCTAAATTATATATATTATTCAATCTTACACAAGTTTTATATTTTCAAAAGTGATAACTCTAGAAAGTTAATTTTAAACTTATTAGTAAACTTATTTGTTCCAGTTTTAATATCAAAAAAATTTGGCGGTGGATTTAGACTCTGAAATTAAAGATGACAACTTTTTGCAGCTGGTCCTGGGTCAGGCGTCCGCTTAGTACCAACAAGGTTGTCAAACGGTGACATCGCGCTGGTCCTGCCTGCCGGGGTCAATGCCAGCACCCTGGGCGCTGTACCCACCCTGGTGCCTCTATCGCCAAGAGACGCGTCATGCTCATCAACATCCTCTGAGCCGAGATGCTTTTCCCCAGCGAGCTCAGGTTGGGGCAGCCCACCACCGCCAGTTGATGAACCAGCGCCGTTAGCCTTGGTTACGAGAAGACCACCGCCAGAAGACAAACCTTGGCGGCCGTGGTGACGACACATTTGTATGAATTCGGCATTAATATGAATTAAAAATCAGATGTGGAGGCGTAATCTAGCAATCAATAGACTGAACTTGCACGGAGTTCGTTCAAGACGAGGACGTCTTGCCTACCACAAGGCAGCCCTCCATCGCCAGGTTGCATTCTGTGATATAATTTTAACTATCTGTAAGCTTAAATTTAACAGCAATATATAATTATATGAACATAAAGGTGGTATCGAATGATCTTGAACTTAAATATAGATATTTAATTATATTTAAATTGAAACACTGTGTCTTCACGAACATTCGTTACAATTATAAAATGAATGATTTAAGAAAAGAGTAAAAGCTGAAGTTCCTAGTATGAATGTACTCGAGGTTGATAATATTTATGTGGTACTTACCTCGTTTGGTCAGTTATATGTGTGATACTTAACTGTAAATAAATATTCAGTAGTTCGATAAAATGATTATTATTGTGAAAACTTATAGAAAATGATTGTCATTATATTAGCTAATTAATTTTAGAGTTAGTTCCACTATATAATATTTTTGTAAGTTCAAGGATGACATCTGAGGCAGTATTCCATTATTTACGTAAAAGGGCTATCAAGTCCGATTATATTTTAAAATAAATACTTAACAAACTATAGTTTATCCCTTTTATAGGACTTAGTGCCATGTATTTAGTTTATATGGCTTATGTAATACTTGTTTACGAAAGAATAATTTAATAGTAAGTAAAGAGAGACATTTATGCTTAAATGCATCTTATGCATTTAAGTTACAGTATACTGTTTTTGGCATATGATATTAAGTTAACTGCATTGAGTAAACTCTATGTGCCTTATACAGCAAAATCGTAAGGTCTTCCATACAATTATGTTTTAAGTAGTGTACATTTATTGAAAATAATTTTACTTTAATTAAAGGTGGAAATAAAATTATTGATCGCTCAATTCGTTACCGAAATAAACCAGTCGAAGTCATTAATCGTCTTCCTTTCTCAGTTACCGTTTAACAGTAATTTTAAAATAACTATTTTTTAATGAAATGTGTAATTTTACTGTTTATTTTAGCTATTTAAAGGGCATGTTCAATTGTGAAGCATGTTTTCCTAAATTATTATTGGCCAGTCCGCATAGACAGTTATTTAGTAACTTATCGTCTCATTAGTGCCGTGTAATATAATATAATAATAACTTACGTTAATTATTGTTTTATTATGATAGTAATAAAATATTATTCGTTCTCTCTATGGTGCTGAGAGAAATAACGTGATATTAAATAAATGTTATATGTAAAATGATTATAATATTAATATGATGTACCTAAAAGAAAAACCTACGCCATTAACATAAAACAATAAACATGATTATGAAAAATTATATTTCGTTGTTTTTATAGCCCAAATCGTTCGATGACCTTAGCAAGTTCAATTAGCGACGTGGTACGCTTATTGTTTAAAAAGAAACAAAAGACTGTTGTAAACAAATTCTTGTTATAAAATAGAACCCCTTACCGGGGTACCGGTTTATAATGTGTTATCTATACTTAATATTATAAAGCTGAAGAGTTTGTTTGTTTGTTTGTTTGAACGCGCTAATCTCTGGAAGTACTGGTTCGAATTGAAAAATTCTTTTTGTGTTGGATAGTCCATGCCTCGAGGAAGGCTTTAGGCTATATAACATCACGCTGCGACCAGTAGGAGGGAAGCATCAGTGAAAAATTTTGAAAAAATAATCGCGATCTTAAAAACTGAAATTGACGCGTACGAAATCGCGGGGAACAGCTAGTTTAAATTAAAGTTTCGAATCATAATACGAGTAAATAACAAAATTTAAATCATTTCTATAGAAATCATAATAAATGAGGAAAGTGTCAGAGTCGAACATAGAAAGACTAAAGACTAAATGTTTTTTAACAAGACCGTAGGTAGAGTCAGATGAAGGCAACCAATAAAACATGTTCACATACTTTTGATTAATTATGAACTACAATGAGTACCTGCTCATTTTGTTTCTGAACGTACTTATCATAATAAATCGATCATTATTATTGAGTGGGGATAATTAATCATTGCTCTTGAGGAGAATGATAATCAGCTGGCTCAACGCCTTTCTGTAGAATGTAGCTGAACGCGTTTGAACCCTTTGTATGCGATGTAACAAGAATAAGACGCATTTCATAAACTCGTAAATGACAAGATAAAAAAGATACTGAGCTAGATATAGAACATTAATTATCAAAATAGGTATCAATCTTTTGATTTTGGTTTCAATCAATTGACTGACTTATGCATAGATATTTAGATTAGTTTTTATGATCTTTAATTATAACAATCATGATGACACAGGCCGTTTTGTAGAGTGTTAAAATCTAATATATAAAATTCTCGTGTCACAGTTTTCGTTGCCATACTCCTCCGAAACGGCTTGACCGATTTGATGAAATTTTTGTGCTTATCCGGTATCTATGAGAATCGGCCAACATCTATTTTTCATCCCCCTAAATGTTAGGGGTAGTCCACCCCTAAATTTGATTTTTTATTTTTTAGACAAAATTTTTAATTTCTATTTTTTTATGATACAACATACTAAAATACATACAATCCTAAATTTTTACCCTTTAATCACCAACCCCTATTTTTTAATAGCCATTTTAGTAATTTAATCATTTTTCATCCCGCTCGATAACTGATCAATTATCGTCTTTTTTGTAAGGGTAGGGTAGGGGTAGGGAAGGGTTTAGGGTAGGGGTGGGGTAGGGTAGGGGTAGGGTATGTGTAGGGTAGGGTAGGTTAGGGGTAGGGTAGGGGTAGGGTAGTAAAATTTTATAAAATATATACAAATCTAAATTTTTACCCTTTTACCACCAACCCCTATTTTTTGTTAGCCATTTTAGTAATTTAATCATTTTTATGGCAAAACGACGTTTGCCGGGTCAGCTAGTAGTATATATTATTTAAAAGGTGAAAGATCACGAATACACGTTTTCGATGAGATGGGACTCTTAAATATATTTTTTTCAACTGAAATTACATTCGATAGTCATTGACATTTCATTACACCTAGTTTGGACAGAGATTTGTCCTAAGCTGTGCCTCTATTTATAGGATTCCAATATTGTTTGCTACGCCTCCAAACTTGCAGTCTACAGCAAGTTATAACGAGTGTAAAAAAATCAAACGCAGATCCGTAAACTACGTATCGTCCCCATCACTAGGATAATTTTGTTCTTCAGGACCATACCTGGGAAACAGCTGGTTCCGAATATATTGAGGGTCAAAGTCACAATTTTGTTTGCCATTTTATAATAAAAAATGTTGCCAAAGGTTACTTAAAAACTTTTCTTCTTATAAACATAGTGTTTTTTTTTATTATTTCGTTCATAATAAGGATTTTTTAATTACAATACGCAATGTAAAGCTCAGCGGGGAAAAATTTTGGGGTTCTCAACTTTGTCTCCTACATTTTTTATCCATAATCTACCGTGTCATAATGTTTTATGACCTAATCATCATTTGTCCGAATGATAATTAGCCCTAACTCAATGTCTCATAATTTCACTTGCCCTAAAATCGAAATCCCTAAATATAATAATAATAAAAAATAATAAAACTTTTATTTCATCAACAATTTGTCGTTAATCTAGGGCAAAGGTTGACTTTTTCTTTAAAGTAAGTACTGTCGCACCTGTATCAGAAAAAGCCCCTCTTCCATAACATGTAATCAAAGTAACATTCAACACTTCTTTCTTAGCAATAATTAAATAAAACAAAAATAATAAAAAATAACAAAACTTAAAAGCAAAACAAGCCTCTTTCAAAGTGCAAAAGTGCAAAAGCGAAGCTACGTGTGGTGTGTGTGTGTGTGTGTGTGTGTGTGTGTGTGTGTGTGTGTGTGTGTGTGTGTGTGTGTGTGTGTGTGTGTGTGTGTGTATGTAAGTATAGATATGTCTAGGAGTCCCAACATCTAATTCAAATATCCAATTAAATATTATAATGTTAAGCATTCGCGTCACAGTTTAAGAAGCAGTTCTGTTTCATTATAATCTAATGACTTTAGCCAAACGGTCAACTTCGATCTACATTCCCTATACGTCACTCTATAAATTTCTAAAATTTTATTTATTTTATTATACAGCATAGCCGAAAGAAAAGAGTATTGGGTTTGAGCAAACTGTGTGCGTGTTCGTTTAGAAGATACCACTTGGTAGTGTCTTCTTTTTAACAATACTGCAGCATCGAATACCACGGATCTGTGCATTTTCATTACTACGTGGAGAATGTACAGTTTCCGGATCGTGAGCACATCGGCTACCAAGTATAGTGCGCTTGTCGAGAATCTGCGTTTCTTAAAGTGCATGACCTTTAACAAAGCTCTTTGGGCTCGCTCGACTTCTAAAAACCTTGTCTTCAAAGCTCCACCCCAAATAGTAAGACAATAAGTTAAAATGGACTGTGCTAGCGCTATATATACCCTGGTTAGTAGATTCTTATCGGTTACGCATCTCAGCATTTTGAAAATCCACATTAATTTACGAGTTCTACCAGCAACAAGGTCAAAATGGGAGTAACAGTCTCTGGTCTAGTATGATGCATTACACAATTTATCACTTAGGACATGTGACTTTATAGCAAGAAGATTTAGGATATCTAATTATTATAGCACCCGATATTATGACACAAAAGCATTAGAATTAAAGACAATTAGACATAATAACATTTCATATTTTCGAACATTATGGATACCTAGTGATGATTATAGCAAACGCGTTAGGGATTTTGAATATCGGACGAACAATTTTCGAAAAAGAAAGGGACTACCCGAATTTTGAACGTAGCCGCCATCTCTAGTGCAGCGGTCCACGCTCCGGCTGCTATACATTGCGCGCTATGTATTTTAATATTTTTTTAATTCGCAAAAATAAAAATCTTTTCCCAGCTATAATATTTTGTAACATGACTTAGTTTGCTTTACAGATTGCGTAGCTTCAGGATCTGCGTTTAGTTTTTTTACACACTGTATTTCGCTTTCTCTTAATGACCACACTTATTGGATCTTGTGCATAAATTTTCCTTTATCCGTGGCTTCATAAATTACTAGGGCCGTCAATAATGATCCAATTATTCCCAGCTCTCATTGATAGGCGCACTTTACGTCGAACGACCATATGATGAAGTGTTTTACAGGAAAATGCATGACCAGTACACGTTATATGCAATTTTAAGACTGTACCCAGACAATGTGTTTAAAACCCAACGCGTAACAGTTAAGTATATACTTGTGGACTACCTACATCTACAGTTACTCACTTTGGGATAGGGCCATATTATGTAAGTTACTATGATGTTTGGATTTGGTATGATCCCAATTTGAGTACTTAAAGCGCTTGTCTAATATTTAGAAATAAATAAAAACTAAGTACCTGTGATAAAAGTGGTTTTCTACATTGATTCTTTCGGGGATTAAACATAAGACCTCAGAGGGGACAACGCCTTAAACAGGCGGTATCTACGCCACTTTTGGTAGCCATTTCAGTGCCTCTTACAATGTTTTCGGTAGTATAGATTTATTTTTACAGGTACATATGAAAATGCCATATGGCATTAAGTCCACTTTTTGTACATTTATCTCTTTGTTCTCGCGTCGTTTCTCGTTAATTCGTGCAATAAAGATTTTTGTGATTCATTTATTTAGATCTATAGTTTCAGTGTAAGTACTTTCAGTAATTAACAGTTGAAATATTGAAATATAATTATGTTGCAAAGGTGTAGAATATACCAACAGTCCCACTAACGATAGCGGTAGTCGCTAAAGGTTGCTATTATCACTTCAGTGTACTTAGCCACAAGAAACATGCAACTGAACCGTGACGAATGTAGATTAGTTTATTTACTAGGTGTTAAATTAGTGCCTTTTTTTATCTGAAGAAAAATATGAGGTTGCAAACTTTTTGTCCAAACTAACTTCAACTGGTTAGAGATTTAGGTGAAGTATGTATATGTCGCAGACACCTAACTTAATCAGGAATTTAGTTAACAGCCTAGGTCGTTGACTTAATGCTGGCATCCTATTGAATAGCTGAACAACAACCAGCCAGTTAATTGACCGCAACGTTTAACCAGATGACTAAACGTTGTGTAGTCTTATGGTTAAATTAGGTTTTCTCTGAAATCCTTAAATTAATAACACTAGTTTACTACTTATGCCTAATTTTGATAATGACGCAAAACAAAGTAAGTAGGCATCAAATTGCCTGGTTAATTTAAGTAGATAGTTGCGACATATCCATTTCATATTAAATACACTTGTTTCATGTAATTCCATAACATAAACCTTGAGCTGTTTCTACATAATAGGGGTTAAAGTATGAAATTGCCAATTATTTTCCCACTTTTTATTTTGTTTCCAGCTCTTAAGTAAGTATAGTTATATTATTGCGTAATTCTTTTTGTATTGTATCAAAAACTAAATAAAGTAACTTTTGACTAAAAAAAAAATGCAATACTAGTACCTATTACTTCAAAGGAAGTCGTTGAAAAGACCCCTTACAATGTGTCAGCTGACCTTCTTGCTTCAATTAAGTATATTTGTATTATATACTTTGATTTTCAGAAATTTAAACACTATAATGCGTAGCTTTATGACCATCTAACTTTCACCTTTAATTGCATTGAAAACGGTTCAGGCGTTTTTAAAAAAACTAAAAAATTGTTAGTATGGAAAAATGACTTTTCTCGATTTCGTCCATACAAAACGGCAATTTCATACTTTAACCCCTAATATTTCCACATGAAGACATTAAAACAATCAGTGTTTAATTGCTTCTAGATGGGTGGCCGGCTAATGTATCAATTCGTTTGTTGTATATCTGTTGACTGCAAAACCAGACTGATTAAAGTATTTTTTTTACTAAAATCCAATCACAGACATACCGTCCCATGCACAGAGTTTAATATCGATTCTGTTCAGAATTTCACTTCAACCAGTCTGGTATTGTGGTTGCCAATATATGTTTGCTTGTCGCTTCGCTAATACAGGGTTGGTGGAGAATTATTGCGGCAAACAGCTGTAATTTGCCACAATCACTGCTCTGCGACGTTTTAAATGCTAGCGTGGGTGCACACCGCACCACGCAGACAGCTTCAAAGGGAAAAGGATTTCAAAATACATATAGGTCTTGATATGTTATTAAATAAATATTCTTGAGTATATCAATTGCATGTAATGATGAGATTATTTTATAAAATATTGTAAGATTTGTAAGTAAAATGAACTAAAACGTCTAAACGTCTATACAATTTTAGCTACACCGAGTTCAATTTCTTAATCCTCCTCTATTTTGTTACTTTATCAAGCCTACTACCAAACACTTTACACTATGGCTTCAGTATAATAGTTATCTTTTATTTTACATTACCATGCACTTATGAATTTTATGAAGTTTTATTTATATAGGTAACGCGCGGTCTCTACAGACCATACCCCCATTAGTTACCCAATTATTGAGGATGTGAAATATCAAATTTGTGTTGCGTTTTATCAGTAACTTACTTAACCCAAAACTTCTCCCTGGCATTCATTAAATACACAGACAACCACCACTAAGCATTAGTTTCAGAAGAGATATGGACACGCTTTATCTTGCTTCGCCATATCAGCTGCTCATTGCGAGTCTTAAGGCTCGCTCGTTACATATTCATGAGATGACGTGTGTAATGCATCGGCACCGGCTCTAACAACAACCGAAAGTAATTGAAAAGTGATTCCTTATGAATTCGTGCAGCATCCGCCGAGCCACCCAAGAAGCGAGGGGGCTCGGCGCGCCATTCACTGCCGCTTCCCACTACAGCTTGCATCCAATGTTTGAAAACATGTAATTTCTCGTAAGTAGTAACTAATTTCGCTTAAATTAATTGAGACATCATCTAAATTATATCGTTAAGTCAATTGAGAAGTTTCGTTACCGAAGGAGAGCGGGTGAGGAGTTGATGATCGGTTTGTAGGTAGTGGCTATTATGTCTATCATTCGAGTTGGGTTGAGTGGGCATCGAGTTGCATATAAATTGATGTTGTCAAGCGAATCGTCGGCGCGCGGCTGACTGACAGCACCTCGTTACAGAAAGGTCGTTGGTTGCTCGTTGTCTTTCTTATCTTTTTTGCTCGTGTCAGCAATGGAGGCCAATTAATCAGTGTTATGACGCGTGACACGACGTAATGAGAGCCGGGGGACGGATCGCATGCAAATATTATTATTGCGACCATTTGTAGAGTTCATTACGTCTGCCTACGATACAAGGCTAATTGAAAAAGCTTAAAAGTATTATTTTGAGAACATTCCTTGTAGAGAAATGCAAAGATCGGTTTTAATATTACAATAAATTTGTGTATTGGTAACCTATATAAAACTAAAAATCGCGAAAACATTGCAAGTAAGATTTAAAAATGTCTTCAATGGCATCATTAGTGTAAATCAGAAACAAGATAATAAGAGTTTTTTTATGTGTCACTGGAAAAAAACAATTTAAAAGACGATTGCAAAAGTTCCGAGTTATAAAACTAAGGAAATCTTGACTGACTGGAGGCATTCCAGTTTGTTTACTTTGTAGAAAAGAAAACAGGCGGTTTTTTTGTCAAGAGCTGCCCACATTGCTGAATTGGGTTTACATGCGTCTAGGTGGTCGGTTAGGGTCCTCCCAACATTTCGATCGCCGTGGTGTTTGACCACCACAGCGTACAAATTTGCAGTATTTGCCGGTTTACTAGAGTGATGTGGTTTTCGTGGAAGAGACCAAAGAATTTGCCACACAAATTGCGGTTCTCAGACAAATAAGGCTTACCAACAACATTTCTGTTTATTTTTATTCCAAAGTAGGTACTTAAGTTTATGTCTGTATAGAGTTAGTGTATAAATTATTGAATCATTTTAATATATTTTATTACAATTGTCACTATAAAATATTGATAATTTTATTATGGTACAACAGTGGACGTCGTTTGGCTGAGATGATGATGATTACGATGTAAATAGATATATTAGTTCATACATGGTACATCTCTTTTCTTTCTTTGAATAAATTTTGGTAAAGTACCAATTTAGTCCGATCTAGACCAAAAAATGAGAGTGAAGGTACATACAAGCTGAAAATCAGGAAAATTGTTCAAAACATAAATAATATTTAAAAGTTCCCCATCATTCCCGCTTATGGAAAAAAAATATTCAAGGTTAAAGGTCAGACAAATGAGTATTTCGCGATTTTCAGCAAAACGGTAAGTTTTATCATAAAAGTACCTTAGACAAAAATTGTAGATCATAAATTTATCTATAAAAAATGTATTGTTTTTTCCTACGAGTCACCGTTTCAAAAAGAAATGAGTTGCTGAAGTTCGACCTTATCTTGGAACTGTCGCTGTGACGCGATGACATTTGTGTGATTGAAATTAGATAATTTATGTGTATTTTAGTGTGAAAAGGTAAGTTTTTTCCCATAATATCTATTGTTTTTAGTTTTTAAGTTATAATAAGTGTCAACAATCGTATTTCATTGTAATTTTAGCGTGTAAATTAAATTGGAGAATGATGTGTTCTTGTCGGCGCGCGAGCGACGCCATTGTTTTTGTTATTTTTTGTGCATTGAAACAATAAAAACTATTCACAGATATATTTTTATAAATATTCATTTTAACACACATTTTACCATTCTTGATAAGTGGCTATGCAATATTAACATTTTTTATAGATAATTTTATGATCTTCAAATTTTGTCTAAGTTACTTTTATGATAAAACTTACCGTTTTGCTGAAAATCGCGAAAAACTCATTTTTTTTACCTTTGACCTTTAATATTTTTTTTCCATAAGCGAGAATGATGGCGAACTTTTAAATATTATTTATGTTTTGAACAATTTCACTGATTTTATGCACCTTCAAATGTCTAAATTGACCGGACTAATTACAATACGAAGACAAGGGCATTAAAGAAAAGTAAAACATCTTTTAAATAAGACATTATTTGTGAAAAGATAAATAATGGTGTATGAGACTACCGGGGTGGTCCTCAATGGGGTCTTTTAATAATGGCAATTTGGACAGCCCTAATTTGGGACCTCCGGTTTTGAACAGATAATTTCTATACCTACCATTAGCGATTCATGCGATTAAACTTCGTAATATGCATATAGGAGATTTATTTGAAAACAAGTTTAGAGTGGCCACAAAAATTTATGAAAGGATTCGGTAGACCATATTCTTTTAAAGATATTAATTTATAATTATTATCATGTGCTACGGATGGTATAGTTGGTGGTTAGATTGCCAGTAGGTTCGATTTATAAAAAGTTGTTTTCTTAATTTACTTGCGTCTGGAAGGCTTGGGGGGTTATAGTAGTCTTTTGGAGGGCACCGTTGATTCTCCGGGAATCTGTCGTATGATGGAAATAGTAAAAAATAGTCGCGTCAGGGGTCTGTAAAACTCTGTGACACCAGATTATTTTTGAAGGATAATCCTAGAATACCTGGTAGCCTGGTAATTGCCATCAAGCCAAGCTTATGATTGTTGGACCGTAAAAACACTATCGGCAAGTTTACTTTTGTCATTGCAGCGAAATGAACAACTTATTTTATGTCAATTTCAGGGATAGGCTCAGGATTCCCACAAGATTTTCAGCTCAAAAATCCTTGGTTATTCGTTTTAAAATCCGTTTTTATACTTTTCTCTTACTCAACATCTTTTCAAGATTTTGTGTGACGTTGAGTGGGATGTTGCATTGCAATAATTGTTTGTGACAAACAAATTGCCTTGGTTGGCAGCCACCAGCCTGCACGAGATGGTAAACAAGACATCAGAATGATTTCGGTAAAAGCTAGTGACGCGGTGGTCCGCCCCAGGCTTGACGTGGTGATCACACATTAGACCAAAACCGAAGAAATGTCGTATCCGAAATCTGTGCGGCTAAAACCACATAAGAATCAAAAAACAAAGGTTTTATTTTTATCATACCGCTTGAGCTAAATAGTGTTTTCTTTGTTGTTGCCGTGCTCGTGAAGGTAGCTTTGTTAAACAATGCAAAATGTCGGATATATAGAACTGTCAGTAGTATGTGACGTCCCTACAGTGTTTATGAGAGTCTTACATCTTACTAATATCATCAATACGAATGTTGGGAATTTGGGATTGATTGGGATTAAATTTGGCACGGAGATATATAGACTCAGCACATAGGCCTGGTATACTTTTTAGTTAGTATTCTTTGTGTAGATATAGAGTTACTAATAACTAAAATTTACTGCAATTATAAATAAATGTACGTCTTTCAATAATTTGATATACTTATATCTTCCGGAGAGCCGATTCTACTGCTTAAATAATCACTTGCATTAACCTTCGGGCATCTGGACCTCTAAACCGCCAAAAACCACCCACGGAGCGAGCGTTTGCACGTGCGGTCACCATTGACAGCAACCCGTGTTTAAGGCTAAGGCCCACATCTCGCACGAGCCCAGGCGGTGACTATTATAATAATAATTTGTAAAAGACGTCATAAAACGTGATATATTTTAAAAGGGTATATTTAACTATTTACGAGTTACATAAATTGAAGCAAAAAACTTATTTGCTTAATAAGTGTCAATCAATATTTTCAATTAGGTACCGCAAAATATATGTATACAAGACAAGCTGCATATTATATCGATGTAACCATGTTATACTAAGTCTGTTTAATCAACATTTCCTAATTTGAAGAATATGGCTATTTGACTAGTTTTGTCAATCCTTAATAAATATGTTACTCGCAGAGTTATTCTATCTAAGTACTTCAATATATCTATATCCGCAATCATTGAAACTGGTGTAAAAACAACAGCACGAGTTGCTTAATTAACTCCAAGTCTGAGGGCTTCATTATCGATTTTATCTGTGTATCACAAAGCGTATAGTTCAGCGCTCATTCCGAGCATGCCTTCAATATGTCCGTCCGATCGTTATACAAAGAAAGAATCGTATCTTGAGCAGCATTAATCGTGCCAATTACGGTAGCACGGCGCACGCTCCACGAAGGGAAGGTACCAGCTATCCTTTCAAATTAATTGAATTGATTAACCAATTGAGTTTAGCGCAATTCAGTTTTTGTCCACATCCCGTCGATTATACTGAGGACGCTTTAGGACGCCTCTTTCAATAGTTTAATTAGCCAAGCTCAAATTGTTCATAAATATATCGGTGTCACTGTCGCCTTTATAAAGTTTTTTTGTGCACAGCATTGACATACCACAGTATAGCCAAGAAAAACGATTTACAAAGTGAAGTGTAGGAGGCAAACTAAGAAATATTATGTTCTAAATAGGTAAGTGACGAGAGTCTTTAGAAGAGTGTACATGTGGATACAACTTTTTTCTAAATTGTAGTCTATTCTAGTATTGTAAGTTGTAGTTCTATGTTACATTTAACATGATTGGTAAGTTCCTTGAAACGTTTAATAACGTAATGGTAAGAATCCCTGGTACAATAATAGACCTAAGGTATATAATTTATTTCTATAAATTGTTGTAGTTTTGCCTTTCCAGATTATTGAAAGTCGTTAACTTGTCTTCAGCGTTGTAGAAAAGTGTTACTTTTCTATTATATCTAGTAAGCACAATCGAGTCTTTATTCATTACCTACTATTTATTTGGGGTTAAAGTATGAAATTGCCGTTTTGTATGGACGAAATCGAGAAGTCATTTTTCCATACTAACAATTTTTTAGTTTTTTTAAAAACGCCTGAACCGTTTTCAATGCAATTAAAGGTGAAAGTTAGATGGTTATAAAGCTACGCATTATAGTATTTAAATTTCTGAAAATCAAAGTATATAATACAAATATACTTAATTGAAGCAAGAAGGTCATGGCTGACACATTGTAAGGGGTCTTTTCAACGACTTTCTTTGAAGTAATAGGCACTAGTATTGCATTTTTTTTTTCAGTCAAAAGTTACTTTATTTAGTTTTTGATACAATACAAAAAGAATTACGCAATAATATGACTATACTTAAGAGCTATAAACAAAATAAAAAGTGGGAAAATAATCGGCAATTTCATACTTTAACCCCTATTATTATTTTTTTACATACAATTAATTGATTTTGGTCATTGATACTTAGGTACCTATTCGGAATGTCCAAAAATATAGAATTTAAATAATGATAGATATTGTCGTTGTTTTACTCCTATTACACTAATCGGTCATCTCATTTTCTCGCTCGTATTTATCGCAATCACACTTAATTTTATGCGACTTTTTTGAGTAGTTAGCGTTAATAGGTCGAGTTGTGCAGCGGCCATTACTTAGGGCGACGCCTCTCACCGGCGGCGACGCGACATTTCGATGCTTAATTACCCCTCTGTTAATGCGCGCCTCAAAATAAAATGACCAGACGGAATTTTATCAAGTCGAGTTCCAACCTTCATCAGTAGCCGCGCAGAGCTCAAACTGTTAAAAAAATAACACGGTAAAATGCGCGCTGTTCGGAAGCTTTATGTTGTTTTAAGAAAAGTAAGATTTCGGTATTACAATTCGTGTTCTAGGAAAAAAAAACAAATAATATAATAATGTTAATCTAATTAGGTATGTATCACTTAGAGTGCCAATATGATGACAGAATATTGTTTAACAAGTAATAGTTAGGCTTTTAAATTAATAAAATTCTTGATTAAGTTTAAACAAGTGTAAAAATCTGTGCATTATATAAATACGAGTAGATGTTGAATCTATTGCGCAAAATAAATGTGAGTTGTAAGTTAGGCAGATTCAAAAATTATATATAGTAGCTGAAACAAAATTATGGAATAAAAAAAAAAACTCTTCACTTTGACAGAATAATGTAGAACGGCTCAAAGACTTAGAAATCGGCACGAAGCAACAAATACAATCTAAAAAGGCGACTGCATAAGTCGTGTCGCTAGTGTACCCTTACATCCTTAAGAGGTATTCATTTCGAGGTTTTCTTTGAACAAGTTTCCGATATTTCGCCACTGCTGCAAGTGATCATGATTACGGAAGTGTTCTTCCTGTGCCCTTTTTACGCTGGAAGATATCCCAAAATAGGTAACTTTATGATAGTGACCAGGCATTATTGAACCTTTATATGAAACACTTTAATTACATTAAACAATGTACTAGTTTAATGAAAAACTCACACTTTGTAAGAATAATAAAATTAATTACTGCGATAAAACTACAAATATAGTGTCTATCGCATAAAAATCTGGAAATTTTAATTATCAGTTTCGAAGCTAAATATACGCCTTTTTTGCATTACATTGTTGTAAGTTAAGTACTTGTATTTAATTTATTAAAGGCAATTTTATTGAGACATAAAACTGTTACGCTGACCTAATTAAATGCGGATTTTATGACATCAAACACCACAAAAAGATAAATTATAAAATAATAATAGGCTTACGTTAAATATAATATGGTACTTACCATGTTTAATATGAACTGATACAATATTTCGTTATTGCTACAAATCACATTATGTATTCATGATAAACTCAAAATCGCTTTAGAATAAGTTATAATAGGTATACAACAAACAAATATTTTACTAATAGAATACTTTTAAATTTTATTTAGTTTTCCGCAAAGTAATGCCTGCGTCTATTTTTAATAATAAGGTGTTGTTCCTGCTGCAAAAGAGGAACGCGATAAAATGAGAGCTGATTAAACGTCGGTTTGTTTATATTTGTCTGACAAAATTATAATTTGGAAGGTAAGATATAACATAAAATAAAGCCTAGAAAAATGTAGTCATTAAAATAATCAGCACTAAGAAAAATACCAGGGTTGGCATGATTAAAACAAGTTGTTTTAAAACACGTGTTTAGTTTAAAAAAACAGTTTGAAATAAAACCATGTTTTTTATTAAATGTTTCACAACACAGTTTAAAACGTGAAGAAAAGCACAGGGTTTAAAACTACCTTTAATTGAAAATGAATGGATATAAAAACAAACGAATAAATATGTAGGACTCTAAATAGCTTAAAATAAATTTAGAAGTTGAGGCTTTGTTGTATTTTTATTTAAATTATTAATTATAAGATATAGAAAACTTTATTTGGAATTGAAATTAAAACATGTTCTTTTGAAGTAATTTATTTAATCTAAAACAAACAGTGACAATTTTAATAAGCAATAAATTAATAACTACCTAAGTAAGGTACATACATACGTAAGGTAAGTACCTACCTTTAAATGTATGTAAAATGTTTTGTTTTGATTAATAATAATTCTAATTTTTAATAATTAGATCTGACTATCAGAGGTACCTGATACGCAACAAAAAGTAAATATTTATCGTTTTGTTAATTAATTTTTTTACTAATATGAATTAGGAAATAGTTTATAAATGCATTATTATTCGCTATAATTGATTTGAAATTAATACCTAAATAAAGGTTAAAAAAAAACAAAAAAAAACACTTGTTTTAAACATTTTGATCTGTTTGTTTTATAAAATATAAAAAAAAAACTGTTTTTTTTCCAACCCTGAAAAATACTATAACAAGCAAACATATAAATATTCACCATATAATATACCTAATAGGTATACTTAAAAGTAATATACCTAATAAGGTTATATTATTAGATAAGAGTATAAAAGTTGACAACCCAAATTTTTTTTTCAGACTATTATTATGATTTTATTTAATACTCCAGTAAATATTGGCCGATCCCTTAAACAGTTTTGAGGTTATAATATGAAAAAATACGCGTAAGTAAGTCAATTGCAAAAATTTCAGATAGATTTATGAAATATATTTTGTATATAAACGCAATCATAAACCACAGAGAGCCTCAAGTTTTCCCAACAGACAGCGCACGTAGCATGCGCGTGCGGCGGCG
The DNA here is from genome assembly GCA_949315895.1 of Anania crocealis. Lineage (NCBI taxonomy): Eukaryota > Metazoa > Arthropoda > Insecta > Lepidoptera > Crambidae > Anania > Anania crocealis. The sequence continues at coordinate 8,811,531 of OX438859.1, read as the reverse complement.
GGTTCATAGAGTCAATTTGGCGTGCGCGGACGCGTGCTTGTGGTAGTGATGAGACGCCGGTGATGTGAAAATACTTAACAATTTTTGTATCTTTCTATCTATATAATAAACTAGCTTTTGCCCGCAGCTTTGCTCGCGTTAAATTCGGGGTAACAATAAAATTTCACCCCCATCTTTAAGGGGTTAAGGGTGGATTTAAAAAAAATGATGCGCAATTTTTTAGTCGGCAGACCAATGTTTATCTTTCTACCTTGAAAATTGCGGAATGCTCCATACAAACTTCCACCCCTCATTTTAGGGAAGTAGGGGGTTAGAAAGAAACAATAAGTAGCCTATGTCACTCTCCATCTCTTCAAAGCTATCTCCACTTAAAAATCACGTCAATTCGTTGCTCCGATTTGCCGTGAAAGACGGACAAACAAACAGACACACACACTTTCCACACAGGTACCACAAACACCCAGACCCGAGAAAATGTAGTAAAGCACTTTTTTCTACATTTACGCTTCCGGGACTCGAACGCGGACCTCTGAGCAGGCGACACCTTAAAAACCGGTGTGTACGCCACTCCGCCACGGAGGTCGTCAAATATACATATACATACTCCAAAGTATCGCATTTAATTAAATATTACCAGCTTGTTACCCGCGATATCGTACGCGTGGGGAAACTACCCTATGGGAATCGTATATCTGAGATAAAAATATTATATAGGTAACTAGGAAATTACGTACCTACTTTTACAAATCCTCCTGACCATATATACATATTTTTTTGTTAAGTTTGTACGTAACAAAAAGAGAATTATCCAAATCTTTGCAGTCATTCTGAAGTGATGCTCGTTCATACATTTTGGTAGGTATTTTTTTTTAGTTTTTTCATATATATTAGATTGGCATCAGCCTGTATATTTCAAGTCGAGGGTCACCACTACGCGCGGGGCCGGGCTCGTCACGAAACACGACGTTCGGTAATTACAGCACAGTCGCGCACGGGCAGCCTCGTGCGATATATCATGTCCGATAGGGGGACCACAAAACCTGCCACTATGCCTATTCAGTATTGATTGAAAACGTAAAGATAGAAAATATAAGAAAGGTGACGTGTGGCATGAGCATACGAAGAAGATCCCTTATATAAATAAATAATGAATGAATGAATCTCGCTCAGCATTAATCGGGTCAGGTGTGCCACGACGCTGATATGCGGCAGCCTTGCAAATAAAAACAATAAAATAAAACGAAAAGAACAATGAAGTAGCTCTAGTAAGAATAAGAATAAGAATAATCTTTATTACACAATCAACATTTACAATGGTCTCGAAAATTTGCGGTGACTGCTGAACTAAGCGAATGGCCTGAATCTCAGTAGTCAGATAAGTAATTATTAAAATGAGAAGAGACAAAATAATAATAAATAAATGAAATTATAACAATTGGTGTGTGCGTGTGTGTGTGTTAATAGAGAGAAGCTATAGCATATGCTGTATTCGGTAACTAACAACCCCTTTAAAAATATATTTCTTGTTACTGTAATGTCATGTAATAAACAAATAAACATGGAAATGTAAATCTAAATAAATTTATGCATCTCTGTTGCTGCAAAACCAGCTATCATCGTCGATTGTCTTGCACTAACTAACCTATTTATTTGATCTGTAGATATGCATTTATTCAATTTTAATACACCTCTTTAAATCGTTCACTTTCATTACTAACTAATAGTAACGGAACGTCCGAAAACACTGACTGAAATTCGTTGTTACCCTATCTTGTACTTACAGAACCTACTACATGCTACAGCCTCCAGCTACGTTCATGTACTGTGCTACGTGGCACTTTTAGGAAGTTCCATGAAAATTGTAATCGTCGCCACGCACCTGGCAGTCAGTTACAGAAAATTAATTGTATTACAAATATGGAACAGCCTTTCGATAATTGTATTGTCTTTCAGGAAGTAAGTACCTGTTTACGATTTGCGCTGTCTGTATGTTTGACGTTATGTGTGGCATTTCGTTTTTTTACCCGACTAGTTAGTAGGTATTGGTACGATTTTGACGAATGAGGTATCAAAAAGATAGTGTTCGGTCGGCGAACATTTTCTTAGTATTAGGTCAAGAATTTATTTATTCATTGCAAAGACGTGTCAGCTTTTTTTAAATCGATCACATGTCTTAGTTTTATATTTTGCGCTATTTTTAGAAGGCGGTACACAATTAGTAGAGCATAGAAGGCGGCAAGACGTAGGTGTCATTTAACCCAAAACATGTCGTAGACGTATTAATTATTATTACTTTGATGATTTATTTTCAAGATAAAAAAGAGGAATTGTAATGATTGCATTAAAAAAAATCCTTTAAATTTGTCGAAATATTTACATAATGCCAAAAGACGTTTATCTCTAAACAGAAAAATAATATAGTTTTGTAATTTATAAATAACGCCCCGTTGGTCTAGTGGTTTAAATACCGGGCCATGATCTCGGGGTCCCAGGTTCGATTCCCGGGTCGTGGTGATTAAGCCAGTACCCATCATTGCTGTGGTAACTTGAATTCAATGATGGAGGCCTTTTCCCTGCAGTGGGATGATTATAGGCTGTTACTTTACTTTACTTTTTTTTTACTTTTTAATTTATAAATATAAAAATATATTCTAAACACGTAAGCTGGATAAAAGTAGAGTTATTGCTACAATGTATTATTATTATTGCCTTGCTTATTACCTTTTTGCTTGCAGTTAGTCTGTGGATAGGCAATAGCAACATCAGCAATTTAAGTTTGAAAATAAATTAAAATGTAAGTAAAGTAATAAATAAGTTATGTCATGCCGCGAGCTACTCGCAATACGTTACTATTAATCATGATCTTTAACAGAAACAGGCTGTTTAGTATGAATTTAAATGGAAATATGGTACACTTGTTAGATATATCCTTAATACAGGGTTTACAATAGCATTGAATAAGTTAGATTATAGTTTTTAAAAGTGGTTTTCAAGTTTATAGTGTACTATAAAAATGTATGTTTTCTAAACCGGAGGGCATGCATCGAACAATAATTTAGATTTTTTAGCTATTTTGCCATTTATAAAGCAGTATTTTATGTCTCCATAATATGTCCATGTTTTAGTACCTGCCTACAAGTACATAACGTTAATTTGAAGAAGAACAGCCATAAAACTTTTATATGCAAAAAAAGTGTATTCTTTAATTTTTAGAGTAAATACACGGTAAGCGAAAGATTTTAAGAACACTCTTTAATACTCAGGGCAGTCGAAATATACAATATGCAATTAATTTCATTTTCAATTCACGCAAGCATTTTAATTGTTTAAAAACATTTCAAAACATGATCCTGTATTCAATTCAATTCTATCGTTTGTTGCCTACTATGACGTAGATTCAGGTACAAGATATTTCACATACGAGTACTTAAAATGTAACGCATTCTAGTAGATAAATGATAATTCAATGACCATATGTTTTTTTTTAATGCACGATCATGCAACTTGTAGCAAAAATTTTATAGCATTCAATATTCATGTTCACTCCATTTCATTTCAAAGTTATTTTAAGAGGAAATACTATGGCCGTTCTTCCATACAAACGTAGTCCCCTGTTTCCTCCCTGGATAATGCCAGTAGAGCAATATTTTTTATTATAAATATCTATGGCCACTTTTAGCATTTTTCTATGTTTTCTGTTATTTCCTAAATTAATTAATAAAAATGATATGAGCCCTTAAAAATCAAAAAAAACGCCAGGTTTTTCACTGTGTTCAAACATCCAGAAAACAAATTTGGCTAAATTTTAGAAAAAAAGGAAAACATACGAACACGGCCAAAGCCTTTGTTTAATTTTTAATGAAAAAAGTATTTAAATGGGTCTAGTTTTGGAAAAGTAATCGGGGGACTACGAAACGTTGATTTGGTGTGTTTTTAGTAGGTATTTTCGATCCAAGAAGCAGTTGTCTCTATCACACTCTGCGGTGAATGCGTTTGGCACTGCGCGACAGCAATAGATTTTACAAATACCAATTTTTCAATTCTCTCGCCCGTAGTGTTTCCTCTTATGTGACTAAATTAATCATGCCACAGCACTTTGGAAAGCCGTGACCAGTTACTAATTACTTGTTATAAACTCTTAAAAACAAACAGCTGTTTTATTTTTGTTTCTTGCGCGCTCTATTTTCAGTAGACAGTAAATAAGTAGTAGAGCGTAGAGGTCGGTAAGACGTAGGTGCTATTTAGCCCTCAAGGTGGTGCGGGCGCGAGCGGCTTCGTGACTTACCGCTGCGCGCAAAAAAAAAAGAAAACGAGGTAGGCGCATTAAAAAATGTTAAAATAAATAAAATGCACACGTCCCGGCTTATCTGTGCAGCGAGGAGCGAGGACAGTGTAGGGAAAACGCACACTGAGGTCTGAAACAATATTACAAGAGTATGTTTGTGATCGTCAAAATGAACGGATTCATTTGATGATCAGTCGTTTTACATTAGCCTTGTCATTATGGTCACTAAAAAACTTAAACCGGACACCTAAAAACATGCTTTAAAACAGTCTGCGCTAAAATTATTATGCACATACTATTAAAAATTACCAACTATTAAATAAACAACTTACTTACACGTAACTATTATATTTTAACGAATTTTTGTACGTCATACTGAGATAGAGATATGTTTAAAGGATAGCCGTGATTGTGTTGTGAATCTATCTATCCAAATATGTCATCGCTAGGCACAGGTTTCCCGCCGCGCGAAATGTCGTGGAGTTCACGCTGGCAGAGCCGCGGGCGAAGAGCTAGTAATATCTAAAATGGAACTTCAATAACTCGCAGTTAAGAGACATGCATTCTAATCGTTTAAATCAAACCGTCTATAGTTCTTAGATCCGAGTTCACCAACATTTAAACAGCCGGTAAACAATGAGTGACGATTAATTTGACACAATTCCCATACAAAATATGTCAAATAATATTTTAAACGCTGTTTAAACGCTGTTTAAACTTAAACGTCTGTTGGTGAACTCGGGCCTCAAAATATAGCTTAATTAGAATGACAGTTCTCACTGAAAGAGACGACGTAACTTTGTACCAGCGTCACACAAGTGAAACACATTTGCACCCGAAAAAATATTCGTAAGTGGCATGTTAAGAAATTTTTTTTTTTAACATTGCTGTACATATTAATCAATTTAATAATATAAAATAGACATATTGAAATAAAAACATTAAAATAATTCAGTCACAAAAATTACACCTAACTTTAAAAGACGTTTTTACAAGATTACGTTATTTTTCATAATCGCTAGTGATGTCGTAAAATGGACAAATCGAAATCGACAGACTAACAACATTTCGAAATCGAAGTAATGCAACATAAATGTTACAAATGATTTAATGAGCATTGGTTGATCTAAGAACATCAAATTGCAATTATTAATAATTTATGAAAAAATTCAAATTTAATAGTTTCTTTAAGCGATAAAAATTTCCTAGTTGATTTTCATGGTTGTTCCAACTATTCTGATAATGATCACAATACTGACTTACTGTTAAAACTTAATATATCTGATTTTTGTTTTATTTTATTGTCCATAACTGTTTTTTTTCGTTTGACCATTTGAGTCAGTCCCATCACCTTAGTTTGACAGGTGTCATTCTAATCAAGCTATATTTTAAGGACTTTATGTATAGTGCACTTCTAGACATGTCTTATTCGTGCAGTCTTCCATATTCTGGTATTTTCTAAGCTATAATGGTATTACTAAGACTTTAGATAGTCTTCAACTTCAATAAGCCTTAGATTTTTGTTAATATGTGTTGTCCTTGTGCCCCTGACTGGATTAAGAATAAAAAAGTAAAGAAACTCTTTTGGCCCGACGCATCCAGGATCCAAAGATCTTGGCCCGATACTTATACCATTAGACTAATGGGGCGTTATGTTTGCTAATATGGCCTATGGGCTATACCACAGCCAGTATAATAATATGTTTAATGTTTCCAGATTTCCTATTGATGTGACGACAAATTTTAATGACTAAATCATATTTTGTGATTCTTGAACCTTGATGATACTCGTAGTTACGATTAGTTATCGAATTAAATTAGTATTTGTTACCTAACATTTATTTACTACATTAAAATGAGTTTGTTACCTACTTGAATATTCATCTGTGGAGATTTGTAATAGGTATAGTTTAAGTAATATGTTGTTGTTTATTGTAATTATTTAAGTTGTAAATCTTCCAAAAATTAATCAAAATACACGGCTGGATTTATTTGAATGAAATAATTAATTTCGCATGTACCCAGTGTGCGGCGCGTGTGCGTGGCGTGTGCCCGCGGCAGGTGCGCGCGGCGACCGGTCTGCGCTCGCGCATACTGCACGCCCGCCGACACACATCTCCCAGTAACCACTACAATCTAGGCCTTTACAAAACGATCTCGAGCGGCGAAATTTGTCTTTATTATCCTTTGACAGTCCAGACTTCAATATTTACTTAAATATCTATAGTTGAATACTAAATTTTCATACCCAGCAATGGCCTTATTTTTACGGTGATCGAGGTCTACATATTTTTTTAACTGTACTTCGATATAATACGTTTAAAATATACTTTCCAAAGGCCTATAGGTACAGGCACTTCTTTTAAGGCTAGCCTGGTAATTAAGAGACTTAATGGTTCTAAAAACGTTAAAAAAAATAGGTAACGTAGGATTAGCCTATTTAATATCCTTTCTTAGTGTACCAGGGACTAGATACAGGCTCTTAGCATTTTTTTAAGTCAGCTAATAAAAAAATCTGTCCTATAAGCGAGGTCTATTTTATTTACTGTCCAAGTATAATCACAACTGAACTTTGCAAATTTGGATTATTTTTTAAATGCTTGTACCTACTTTATACAGATTGATTGGGAAAATGGAGAAAGTCCTTGAAGTGGGTTAAAGTCAACTACAAAATCAATTTCAATGAATTGCTTCCGTTGTGTGTTTGAACGCGTTGATCTCAGGAACTGCTAGATCGAATTTAGAAATTATTTTTGTGTCGGATAGTCCATTTATCAAGGAAGGCTTTAAGCTATATGAATGTTATATACCTTTTAATTTTAAAAGAATTCAATTTCCCGTTAAGTAATATTTTGCCGTAACAATTAATAAATCACAGGGGCGACTTCTTAATCGCGATCATAATAACAGAAATTGACGCGGACGAAGTCGCGGACAAAGCTAGTTTTAAAATAAACAATCACGGTATTATTGAAAGGTATAAAAATCATATTATGAATATTTTCATCTTCTTATTTTTCAATCAATCAAATGGTTTATTTCTGAGAATATGGTATTAATTACATTGGTTTTTATTACATATTGCTACCGCATATTCGACCATTGTTGGTGTAGAAGTTATAGTAAGTAACTCAAAATAAATCAGATTGAATAAACTAATATTTTATAAATATGTTTAGCACGAGATTGTTGCACGGTTTATTTTCTTAATGTTCGTAGAGCTCCAATCATAGATATAACATTCTAGGGCTGCAATGTTTAATCAAATCAATTTATTTTACTTTTAGCTATATGCTGTATGCCATTTTGCTAAAAGACACAAATCAAGACGAAATTAAAACAAATTTATATCGAATTGTATAGTTTGTTGCTTTGAATCTACATAGAAACGCTTATTTTTGCTCTAACCAATCAAGGGTTTCCTAACGATGCATTTACTATTGTGAAAACATTGCGAGAAGGGTCAATACTTGCGAATCATCTTCCTTGAGTCACCCTTGAAATGTAAAGCAAAACTATGGTTTTCTGCTTACCTCATCGGACAATCCTAATTTTCAGCTAAGGAAGGAAGTAATGTGACGATTTTGAGAGCCTATTTGTAAATAATGGAATGAAAATAATGGAAAGTGTACCTACATGATCGTATACCTACGTCTACGCGTGCATACGATGATTCAGTTTTTCGACTACGATAATATTTATCAGTATATAAACTTAAAAAATTATGTCTCAGGCGGGACTCTAACCCGCATCTCTTCGCATGCCGGGCGGGCGCTATACCATTAAGCCACCGAGACCCTGCGACTCAGCGCGAATTTTTCAAGCATATTCTTAACGCTGTAAGCCAGCGTTGCTTCATCAAATGTTAGGAGTTGGCACTCTTAACACCCGAAAGAAACATCTTTGCAGATGTTTGACAGTCAGTTAAGATGAAACAGCTATTTATATACTTTATTTGATATTTCGTCTCAGGCGGGACTTGAACCCGCCTGAGACATAATTTTCAAGTTTATATACTGATATTATAATTGCAATTTGATTGCTAAAATATCAAATAAAGTATACAATGATATTATTATTATTAGTATGTATTTTGTTATACGCATCAGTATTTAAGTTAAGTCTAAGCCCGAGGTCTTGCTGGTACCTACTTAATTAAGAGTTAGTAAACCTACTTTATACTAACTAGGTATATATATTTTTACACAAAACTCATTATATTTACATATATGTCTTTGTGGCTCATTAACATTTACATTTAATTTAATATTTCAAAGTATTGTTCATTACAGTAAATATTATAATGTCGATCCATAAAAAGAGCTCCAACCGCAAATAATGACTGCAAATGTAATGCCCTTCTTACCTGTGTCTGCTGTGTCACATATGATTTTTATTATTGTACGAGTATGTTTAGGGTTCCGTAAAGCTGGGTTTTCACCAAAATACTGCATGATGAACTAACATAATAGTTATATGTTTAAATCTGTAGGTAGGTATACATAAAAATGCATCACGCGTCAGGCGTAAACGGAATAATTTCGCTATTTTTTTTATTTTTATACGTATAAGTGACTGAGTTTTCGTCGGTGTACCAATTGTGAACTTCTAAAATAAAGTTTTGAGGTTTTGTAGCTAATAAATAATTAACATAATCAGTCAATCGCTGCATCTTCAACATACGCCTTTCAAACCAATTCATAAAATCCAACTAGTAATTTTTTTTCACTCATGATCCTTAAGTTGCTACAATTTTCTAAATTTGTTACGAAATTGTACAGAATCCTCGATGTGCCAATATGACTCGCACTTAGACGGTTTTTATTTGAATGCATGTGCATTCTTTCAACGCTGTCAGGACTTGCGCTGGGGCCACTAAGTGGTGCATATGCAGTGACTTGCATTCGCTTTTTAAATTGAGGGAGCAACCAAACCCTTTTAAATGTAATGATGTTGAGAATAATAGCGAATCGCAGCCTGGATTGGCATGACTGGTATTACGCGCTGTCTTTGAAATGTCTGGTGCCGAGGCGCATTGTATTTTGTTTAGTAATATTTTTCAATTCTCTTATAATGTTATTATTTGCTTACCTGTAAGAAAAAATGCACTTAATAGTGCAACAGTCGTGGCATATCAGTTCACAATAATGATACCTTTGAATTAGGTAGGACTTCAGCCTCAGGTGAGACTTGTACTCACTGATCTTTTGCTGTTCCAGAGATACCTCTGAGCATCAGAGACGAGACATTAGTATGCCGATGAAATTGATCTAATTAGTTTGAGCCCTCCAACATAAGAAGGAAATAGTTTTATAGGTTTTTTTTATAGGTACTGTTAATGACCGAAAAGTGCAATGCAAAAAAAGGTAACAGTCTATTCTGGTTTTGGCTACCTATTCCTTTAAGTGTCGCCAGCAGCCAACTTCCTGAAGTAAAAATACCGAGCTTGAATTTCCCTGGTTACTCTCGGGTGTAGTTGCCTTAACATTTCTAGTCCTTTACGTGACATATAATTTCAGTTTAGTTAGCAATACCGTAAATCACGAATAATGTTTAATTTATGATTTCTGTAAATATAAGTACCTACTCTACTAGATTTATGTCATTAAAAACAGCATTACCATCACTCTTAACCACTCCTTAAAATAACAAATGTTGAAAAATATACAGAATGTACAATTGATAGCATATTAGACTAAACACTGGGGCATCTTATTTGGTAGAAATAGATGCGGTTTTGCCATAAATATGACAAAAATTAATTAAAAATAAAAACTGATGTTAAGTGTGGCCTAAGACGGCGTGCGAGGAGCTTACTCGACTCAGTAGAGCCGGTTCCAATGAAATAGGATGACCAGTAAACAGGCGACTTGAAGGAAGACACGTCTAAGTAAATATAAAAGACTACGCCAGTCATTGTTACAACCCTGCGTTATGTTATGATGACGACTGGCACAAATTAGAAATTATGTGTTGCCTCGCCATTTTTAGACTTGGGCCCCAATTCCGCTAATTTACAAATGGCTCAATATAATCACAATTGCATCTCAATCGTATATTTTGATATTACTACCATAGTAAATGTGTCAAAATATACAATTGAGATGCAATTGCGACTCTATTGAGCCATTTGTAAACTAGCGGAAGTACTTGAATAAGATCTTAAATTTATAAGTCAATATGCTTTTTTAATCAGAGTTTGAATTGCCTTGATATACACGAAGAAAAATATTCTGCTTTACGTTTACGAAATGTTTATATCTACTTTATATTTAAGAAAAATGTATATAAATCTAAGCAAGTCAAGCCTAAATAAAGACATCTGAAATGTAGTATCAGTACTAATTTTAATAGAATGTGGAATGGGTTGCGCTTTTTCAAAGCCTTATATTCCGACAAACTTTCAGTAGGATGTTAAGATTGTTAAGTATACCAAAAAGATTTTTATTTATATTTAGCTGATCATTATATATAGTGTTTAATATATTATGTTGTTGGTGTGCCTTATTAAATAAAAAAAATAATTTAAAACGCAGAAGAAAACATGTTTTTATCCAATAGAAACACTAGTGCTATTGAATTGTAGTAGGTATCATTACACATCGAAGAGTATAAATTAGATAATACAAACAAAACACTAAAGATAAGTCATGGGGAAACGGAAACATAACAACCGAATACCTGGTCCCCCCACACCGAATCGCCGACCTTTCTACAGCTCCGTTTATTTTTTTTATTCGCAAAACTGTCTTATTTAAGTTAATTAAGTGAAGTATAAATTCGTGACTAGTACTGTGGGAGAGCGGCGTATATCTCGAGAAACGGGACGATCCTTCGCCGGACCTCTTTATGTCATACATAAAGCGAATTTATTTCATACTTAGCTCCGATATTGATTTTCCTTAGTCCAGAAATATAAAGTTTATTCTTAATTGAAACAAAAATACGGATTACAAAAATTAAATCAAATCAGTTTTAGATCAAACATCTAAGTTCATATAAAGATAATAATTGAATGAATGAGAAACTTAATTCACAATCAAAACCCTTCGCCATCCTGCCACTACTCTTCCAATTCAGTTACCTAAACATATTTTGTGTCCACGACTTTCCTTTTTATCATAATTTGCCAATATTTTGCGAAATAAGACAGGTTCAAATAAATTACATTTTGCAGAGGATTATAAAAATTCGTTTAGCGAGTAAATGTTTGTTTATTGTTTTACGAGGCGTAAAGCAGAAATCAACTCGTAAATAAAAATATGTATGAAACACCGATTCAGAATTTAATTTAACTTGTCATCGTGGCTTGTATCATTAATACGACACTTAAAATACCCAATATTGTATTATACATTAGTTTCAGATTAAATTTGTGACACCCGTCCTACTATATGGAACTCTATTAAACAAAAATAAGAATTTCAGTTTTAGAGTATTGCTTTTCATCTCGAACTCCTCCTTTTCAGTAGAAACACGTTACCTCGAGGTTAATCTCGTATATTCTTAATGGCAACGCGATTCTACGGCTGCCGTGACTTATGGTGCCCGCGGTGCGTCTTATTACAGTTATTATGTGCACTGGGCTCACGAATTGTACAGTAACAGCTCTGAGAACCGAACGGCCTTTTTTTATCGGCGCCGTTTCACCCTCGGGGAAAACGAGTAATGTGTCATATTCGATCCGAACTCATTTACAGTATAGTTTACGGTTTACAGTTAGGAGCAAGGTAGAGTTTGCAAATCAGGTGCTGTCAATATCGGAATAATTTTCGGGCCAAAGTTTACTTGAAAATGCAGTACATAAACAGCGTTATCTTTACTTGAAACCATTAAAATACTAGCTTTTGACCTCGACTTCGACCGCGGATAAAATTAAGGCTATACGCTATACCATATTATGACCCGTAAACTACCACTATCCAAAAAAAACCGCGACGATACCTTTTAATATGAAAAACGAACATTGTGATCCCACTTGACTTGAACTATAAATTTTTCCAAGATTCTTTAGTAGCCTATATGGTGATCCTGACCAAATACTTTATCTCTGCCAAATTTCAATCATGGCAGATCTATTCAGCCATTTTGGCGTGAATGAGTAACAAATATCTATCTAAACATTCACATTTGCAATACCTATTAGTAAAAAGTAAAATAAGATAAGTGAGCTGTACATTAAACTATGTACATGGTTATAAAATCGTTTGATGTGATTATCAAAGCCCAACTAAAATTCTTCGTCTAAAAAGCTTAAGCCAAGTCTTAGAGCATTAATGCTCGAGCCAAGTCCTTAGAGCATACATATAAAAAAATAATGAGTTGGACCAAAGAAATATATTATTATGAAAGTTATCATACTGTATCGATATGGTTGTATTCAGTAACAATAATTTACGATAAGCATATAAACATAGGTTGCATAAAATATGACGAATATGGGACGGCACGTAATCAGGAAATGAACGTGTGGAAGTATCTTTCTTCAAGTGGGAATGACCATATGATATTTATCATCAAATTGTTACATAATGACCACATGAGATTTTGTCTGAACTTCGAAAGCTAGCAAACCATGCAGTACCTTGAAATTAAAGATAAGTTTACGGATTTAGAACGCGTTTATTTTTGATTTAACCCGACGTTTCGAACCCGCTGCAGCTGCTTGGGACCCTGTCTTATTATCATTGAAGTCCACAAACCATGGCAACACTGCGTAGACTCCGGACACAGTTATAGCTCATTTTGTGAGAAAAGGAACATAAAAGACGATAAAAATTAGAGGCGGTAGTTAAACATTTTTTCAAATAACCATCTTAAAGACGAATAACACCTTAGTCTACCCGTAACCATGAACGCTGTAAAGGGTTTGAAACGTCGTGTGGGGTAAATCAGATATAAACGCGTTCTAAATCCGTAAACTTATCTTTCATTTCAATGTATAGGTTCGCGTAAACTCAAGAAAACAGCATGCAGTACTTACACCATTTCCTTATTTTAAAATCTCCAATCACCTACAAGGTAATAAAAACTGAACATTTATACATATTTAAAAGTCATGAAGGAATATATAATCTTTACTAATATTAAAATAACTAGCGGACCCGACAGACGTTGTCCTGTCTTAACTATGAATATTGATTACAAAATGGTTTATTAAAAACTGGCCAAGTGCGAGTCTGACTCGCGCACGAAGGGTTCCGTACCAAAAAGGCCAAAAAAACGGGTTTGTTGTATGGGATAAATATTAATTTTATTTTGTTTTTAGTATTTGTTGTTATTGCGGTAACAGAAATGCATAATTTGTGAAAATTTCAACGGTCTAGCTATCGCGGTTCTTGAGATACAGCCTGGTGACAGAGCGACGGACAGACGGACAGACAGACAGACGGACAGACGGACAGACAGCGAAGTCTTAGTAATAGGGTCCCGTTTTTACCCTTTGAGTACGGAACCCTAAAAAAAGATGTTACCCATTTTATTAAGCTTGTCAATGTTATGTCAAACGCCTCAAATTAAAAAAGTTTAAATTGTCGAAAGCGATAAGGTTGCATAACAAATAATTAGTATGGTGATAGTTTTCTTAAATTTTCTATTTTTCCCCTAAATTTTCTTATTTTTTTCTTTCATAAGAACATTCTCCTGACAATAACAAATAAAACAAAGAAATAATTAGCGAAATCGGTCCAGCCGTTCACGCGTGATGCGATGACCAAGGGAAATAGGGATTAATTTTTATATATATATAGATTTAAAGGACATAACTTATCCGTGTATTTCTCGCGTAATATTATAATTGTGTTTTGTGTACAGTGTTTTTTGGGTGGTGGTATCTTCTGGGTGGCTTTACACGCTTATTATTATAGTACATACTGCTCCAGCTCAAGCTCAGCACACGCTAGTTCAATAGTATGTGTGAGAGAGAGGGATGAAGTCGAATTTGGGGTGGTGGGATCTACCTCCTAGTGGTCCACCCTGGGCAACGGCATCTTTGGTTTTCTAACCAATGATGACGGCTAACAGATCCCTCTGCGGTGGTAGGCTTAGTAAGAGGCTGCCTGAATGCTACCACCCTCCTGTCGGAGTCCAGCGCCGAACAGTTTTTCTGTGTTCCGCTGGTGTGTGGGAGAATCAGTACCTCTGGGTAAGCTCGCTCCATCTTAGGCTTCTTCTTAACCGTATAGTTAAGTATGTAATCAAGAGCAAGCCCACGCGGGAGAAGTCGTGAGCAAAAGCTAGTTTTAATTATATAACGAATATAAAATAATAATAAAACTTTCCGATGCCGCTGCTTAGAGTAAACAAGCAGTAAAGCTTGTGTAAATAATTATGGTCATTATTATTCTACCTTTACAGAGGTCGACTTTTTAAAGAAGACTAATCTTAGTAATACTTTAACCCCATTATCCCATTTCTATTAGCACCGGAACGAGAGTACTCCCAAGATTCAAGATAGGTTTTTCTTAACAAAAGGAGAGTGTCTAAACTAATGTAATTACTCGTCTGATCGAAGTGGAACAATGAAACTGAAATTGAATAAAAATGTCTACGCTTCGGCAATTTTTCAAGGATCGGAGAGGCATGGTCACAGACCAACTATCTTAAGTAGGGTTAGGGTTAGATAATCTGTGGGCATGGCAAACGCATGGGACGCATAATCGACGAACGACACCTAGTAAAAGTTCGGTTATCGAGCGAACATCGATGCTCGGTCCAACTTACCCTTCAATATTACGGTTTTATAATATTAGTTTACGGTTACTGTTATTATACTTGTCCCTGATTATGCTGAAACTCTTTGAATTACAGTCCGCTTTTTATTTTATTTCGCTTACTACATAAGGCACTCTTCTCTGCAAATGTTATTAACTAACACAATAGTTTTATTTTTTTAATGCCTCTAACGATATAACGTAGCAAAACTAAAGAAAGTATGAAATTAAAAGAAAACCATCACAATTTCGTGGACTAGATCGGTGTTCCCTTCGTCTATTGTAGAGTCGTGCGCTGTAATGAGCAGTGTATTTATGACTATCAAGTATTGTTTGCAGTAAAGTATATCTAACAGTTTTCTTTTCATTTAAAATACGAGTTTAATTTGAGTAATTTAATTCAAACTCTATTCGATTAACATCATAAATAAATATTATCGCAGTGATTGTGTATTATTTATTTAAATCTCTCATGAACAGCTTCAAGTACAGGCTAGTTTCATTGGTTCTTTATTATTTAGTTTCCTAGCAAAGTTTGTCATTGTTATAGGTTTTATGTTAGGTATATGATGTTGCAATCTGAAACTAGTCTATGTTAACAATGTTAACATAGACTGGTTTCAGAGTTAACATAGACTAGTTTCAGATTGCAACACCATATACCTAACATAACATATCAATATAAATACAATGACGAAGTTAACAAAAAAGTTAAATCTGCATTTTGGAAAAATTCATACCAAGTAATTTTGAATGTCTGAGTTTACTGTGGAACATCTGACATAGGTAGACATAGGGCTCATTGGTAGACATGAGCATCTTTAAAAATGTAGTCCCTTTTTTATTTTAGAAGAACTCTGTTGTCTCTCTTGATACCGATAGGACAGGATAATGTTATTATAAGGCTGGCTGGCTATACGAATTAATACTAGTAGAACTAGCTATATAACTTTAGACTTCGCATTGTTATTAAGTCGAACGGTTATTTTATAAATGCTTAACCTTATTTTACGGTTTGTCGGTGAACTAAATTACACGATCGGGTTAGTTGGTGTAAAAAGCCGAGTGCTGAATGGAGTAGCGAGCGTGACCGACTGGGTCTTGTCAGGCTGATATCAGTCACGCCTTTCATGTGAGTGTGTATGTAACGCTTGGCAAGTTCTCAACAACACGGGTGTCAATGTGTGAACAAAATCATATTTTAGTAAAGGAACACACAAATAACGATAGCCTTATTTTTTTTTGATAAATCAAGCTAATGCACGTTGTTAACATACCGAGATGAAGATAACTCTATGATGTGTGTCAAAGTTGATTGCGCATAATGCAGAAGGTAGGTATACAAAAGCTTTTACTGTCAAAGTACTTCCTCCTAACACAAAATTTCTTCTCAATCTTTTCTTACTCAACCAATATAGGCCCTTAAACCCTCACCGATAATGATGATATTTAATGTTTGTTCAATCACCGATTGCAGATTATTGCACACATTACATAATATCTCCTACAGGATCATAAGACCGCGGCGCGGCGGTCGCGATAACAATTGATTTTAATTGTGTCTGGAATAACATACAATAGAGGGGTTAACTTTAGAAATGATTACTGTAGACAAATAAACCTCTAATAATGTAATCCGACCGATACATCGAAGATGTATTAGCTTAAATGATTTCGATTGAGTAACTCGCAAATTAATGCACAATTACAAACAAATACATTCGCGTGTAGGCTAAAAAAGCTACTGATCACAACAA
Organism: Anania crocealis; assembly: GCA_949315895.1. Lineage (NCBI taxonomy): Eukaryota > Metazoa > Arthropoda > Insecta > Lepidoptera > Crambidae > Anania > Anania crocealis. Next base: position 8,794,777 of record OX438859.1, on the reverse strand, counting down.
AATTATCCTTAGTATATGAGTAATTTCAAGATGCTTACTAGTACCTATCTATTTTCGTAATGATTTAGCAGATAAACTACCTAATACTTATTATTATTAAAAATTATGGACTTTCTTGGTGGTAGAGAAACGAGGAATATTGCAACGTCTATTATCTTGCTGCATACATGTTTTATGAAATTGCCAATTATATGATATTCTACGTTGTTATTACCCTAAGTAGTGTTCACCATTTAGAGCTAAGTAAAATGTTGAATAAACATAAGACTATATCTCACATACTTAGTGGCTACTGTACCCTACTACTTATACTACAGTACTCTCAGTTGCTTTGCTACTGATGCTACTTGAGGCGGACGTTCTCAAAGTCATGGGTAATGGATAAATACGTTTAGTGGGCCTTGGGTCGAAACGAAGCTATTTCGAGAGAGATGGGAAAGCAAACAGTTCTCACAATGCAGAGAGACGTTTACTCGGCACACAGACTTATCAATCAGCGATGGCTGACGTCCATCGCCGTGCATTTGCTATGAGATGTTTAAGGCCGGGGTTTATTGATAGCGACGATATTTTATTTTCAATAACGATAAAATAGTAATTAGTATTATGAGGTTTCCGTAGGCATTACTTAAGAACTCTCTTATTTGCGCAATGTTCTTTCAAAAATGGATGGGTTCTTTTATGGCGCTCACAATAATGCCAAAATAGCGAAAATTCATAAAAATACTTGGAAAACTATCTACAAAATATAGTTATGATATAAAGTATAATACTGATATTTTAAGCAATTATAATATCAGTATTTAAACTTGAAAAATTATATCTCAGGCGGGACTCGAACCCGCATCTCCTCGCATAAATCAGATCGCATAAATCGCATGAATCGCAAGTATAAATCAGATAGTGACTTCAATTTTCTTGTTGCATATAGTTTTTTTTTTTTAATTTTTTAAAAGAAACATACAGCTCAAATGTTACATTTGAAATAGAGTTATGTTATTAACACATTAGCTAAAACAGTTTCCAACGATGAATATTACTTTGCAAAAAATTTGGTACAAAACAAATCATATGAGAGGTTTTAGAATTAAAACACAACAACTCATGCACAAAGAAAGAAAAAAAAAGACTTAATTTGAAAGAACAAGGAAGATTATCAAGAAAAAAAATACATCAAGTCACATATCAGTCACTATAGCCATAAAAACATGGTAACAGTTCCACCTAAACGCAATTAACCTTCCCAACAGCTAAAATGTAAGAACACAACTCACAGTTAAATATATCAATATGATTATAACATTGATTATGTGTGTTGCAAGCCCGGACTAGAAATCTGTTTTTTGAATATTTAGTTTTACAAAATGGAACGGAAAAAACTGCATTGGAGCGAGCACTCAACCTTGGACAACGAAACGAAACACGACTGAGGAGGAAGGGAGAATCCATGTGGTTGTTCAGAATTTTAAACAAGAACACTTGATCTCTATGTTCGCGACGCAACTGCAAAGACTCAAGCTGTGGTGAATTATCTTTAAACTTGTAACTTAGTCTCTTCAAGAATTTATTTTGAATTCTTTCTATTTGTTCAATGTACGTAGCATAAACAGGGTTCCACACCGTGGAGGCGTATTCTAAGTGGCTTTTGACTAATGAACTATACAACACTAGGTAGGTATTTATATTTTTGAAATCCTTACACTGTCGTAGGACGAAACCCAACATTTTGTAGGCTTTTGCGGTTACCCTATCTATGTGACAGGCAAAATTCAGTCCACCATCAAGGTACACTCCCAGGTCCCTCACCCCAGTCACTCTTTCAATAGGGACATTATTAAATTTATAACTGTAGTGAAAAGGTTGCTTTTTACGCGAAAAAGTTATAGTATGACATTTTTTTAGAAGATATGTCTATAAATATTGAGCTCTCACCCATGTAGCTCAGGTAATGAATAATACACAATCAACGCCTTCAACTTCAACCTTTATGTACGCATTCACGCAAACTACTGATATATTTTAGTTTTATTTTATTTTATATTGTAGTGTATAATAGTGTAGCATACATAATGTTTTAAAAAAGCCCACGTTATAATTTTAGCTCCATAGCATGATATAAACTCTCATTTTTTTTATTGTTTGTCAATGATACACCTGGCTATGATGCGCTAGGCGTCAACTAAGACTTGGATTTTAAAGCTTGACGCTGCTCGCTATGCTACTATCTTCACTGTCAAGAAGACACGGCTTTAGTCTATTTGTACTGCACGGCGTGACTGAGGAGTCCTCACGCACCGACACACGTGTGCTCTTTGTGAGACTACCACCCAGAGTACCCTGACCCTAGGGTATAATTTACTTAGATAACTTATAGAAATTACTTTACTGTATTTAATATTCTTGAGTCTTGACTTTTGAGAGACTATTAAACGGGGCTACGGAGTAAATATTTAGTGAGCCCTATGGAACCGTTTCACTTTGAGTAGATGTTAATACATTGTGATTCGAAAGGAATTGTCGTGTGTTAGTTCGAATTTTCTTGCAGTTTAAGTAGGTACCTACCTACTTTAATGTTCTGTATTTATTTATTTATTTATCTTTACACTTTATTGCACAATTGAAAAAAAGTACAAAAGGCGGACTTAATGCTAAAAGCATTCTCTATCAGTCAACCTTGGGGTCAAGCAGAGATGACACTGTAATCATAACTTCTTAATAACAGTAAAGTTTATTTCTAGAGCTTAAAAATATTACGTCTAACTAATCAAAGTTAGTGGTAATTAAATAAATCGACTTAACAATCTTACCATTAGCCGAAAACTGTAAGTCAAGTTTACATTATGGCAACTTGAACACCGCCAGTTTTAGCATCGTTATAGTTAGATAATATGGTGCAGCATTAAGATGCTGAGAATAAAATGAAGAAGCCTTATAATCGAGAGCTCAAGGTAAAATTGTCTTTGTGAATTGAGAGGCGGTGGCATCTAATTCTCGGTAGATGCAGCGCGTCACGAGCGAGGCGCGCGCGCGGCCGGCAGCCGCCTCTGCGCACGAGCACGCATAAATTACTAGATTACCGCCTCCATTGTGCCTGCGCGTCTCGCCCGACGAACGAAGATTCTGTCTAAAGAAATACCATGGTTGTAATTTTCAGATGTACGAGAGAAAAATGTTAGTGTCCTTTCTTATGAATGACGATCATTTTATCCTACTGAAATAGTGGTTCTGGTAAAGATGAGTTGTAGTGTTATTAGTTAATTAGACCTAATTAACTGTGAAATCACTGTTTTTTCTTTATTAACTACAAGTAATATCATCACAGTCTTGTCTTAGATGGAATCAAATATTTCGAGTATTAGGGTCACTTTTGCTGGCTCTATACTCATGAAATTATAGTGACTTAGCTTTTCGGCGGATATATTTTCGGTATATCTTATATTGCTTTTAATCTTTTAATCTTTTAATCTGATATTGCTTTTATCATCTGTACGATACATAAATATATAATGTAGATGAGCAAATTATGTAATATTAACACGATCTCTCCGTTCACTTTACTATCACTTTACCGCCATTCAACGCTGTTATGTTGCTATGAGTTGATGCAAATCTTGATATGTCTACTATATGTTTTTTTTATCTATATTCGTAATGCGAATGTTCAGTGTTTAGTAGAGTCAGTAGTATAACATTAATGATCAATCTATATGTATACGTTAGTCTACTGTTGGCAATTAGCCTACATATACCCAACCCAAAATCCCGAACTTCCCATTATTTTCCTCTATCCGCTTTAAATGTAGTAGGTAGGTACCTCTCTAAGGCTTTGAAAATTAAATTGAGATACTAGTTATACCTAAAGATATTTTAAATTATTTTATTATTCAAGCGATCAAATGTTTGTTTTTAACGCTGAGATCCAGTCCCACCTACGGCATTCAATATTTATTTAAATGTTTACCATTTAATATTTGATGGAACAAATTGTATAATTTTAATTTACACGAGCAATTTGATTTTTTAAAAGAACAACAGTTTTTGAAACATATATCAATAGTCAATTTAACCGATTGTTAAATATTTCTAACGGATTTTGGACGTAAATACATAACCAAAAAAAAATTGATGACACTCCGCTATCATTATTAAATTATTATCAATCAGTGTTATTAATAATACAAACTCATTGTTTATAAATTGTCTTAGAGCATTATGTAAATTATACATAAGATAAATAATATAAACAAAATAATGATAGTGGTTCGTTTTACTGTTTTGGTACATAAATTAGATACACTGTATGTAAGATAGCGTCGATAGATGCCGTCGTAGCTTCAATACTCGTAGGTTCTAGGTTCGTAATGTAATATCTTTACATAATTATTAATTCTTTAAATGCCTGCGCACGTCTAAAGTTAATTGCGGCCTATTTACTTTTGCATTAGATTTTAGAATAAACCACACATACATTCGGGCAGTTTCTACCGCGTATCTGTGATTTATAATCCAACGTTCATTACTTGTGAAGGTAGGTACCTGTTTTTATAGACGAGCGTCGTTTAGGGTTGTCAATATGTAACACGTCGTTACATTTTTGCATTAATCTTGTTTCAACAGCTCGTGCGCAGCTAAGGATTTTTACTGGTAACGCCATCTATCCGGCTGATGGAACACCATATGGTGCAACTTTGTGTCTGTCATCCCACAATTCCTTTCTTTATCTAATAATTTGAATGTTATTTTTTTATATTATTACGTTAATAGGCAAATGGCTATTTGTGTTGATTTTTTTAGGTAGTTTTCTACTTTTTCAGGGCTGAGCAGTTTTCTGCGTTGTTTGGCTTCATGTGTCAGTCAAGTTAAGTGGTTCCAAGTCATGAAACGAATAAAAAAAAAAAAAGTTACTTGTCATAGAGGGGAGAAGTTTGATTACTATAAAAGCGGACGCCATTTCGTGGCCAGCTCTTCTTTTTCACATTTTTTATTTGGTCTTCAAGATTACTATCTTGATGGTGCGCAAGCGTGCCAATATATTAACATGCATGTAGGCATGTAGAAGCCAAAATGCTTCATTTGTGTTAAGTAAATCTATTTTCTCTTCAATTTGTCTCCTTATGGTAAGCATCTATAAATGACTTTTCCAAGACTTTGTTCTCTTTCTAAGAGGTTGTGAACCTTTAATTGTGTGTTGTTTCATCTTTCAGGACTAACATTTTTTTTTACTTTCCCTTGATGGATAAACTTACATGATGCATCGCCTCATCTTGGTGATTGTTGCTGCATTTTTATGGGTAAGCATGTTTGATTCTTTTCACCACGTGTATCTGCCTATGCCCACGTGTGGACAACGTGCTAGCGAATGTCTTCATCTCACCCTGCTGTAAATGCACCTGCGGTCATGTCTAAAGTGCTGTGCTAGTGCACGTTTTCCTTTCACATACCATCTGCTCATGCCCACGTGCGCTCCCTAAGAGCATGTGGCTTTATCACCGCTGTACTCATGCTTGTGTGTACCTTCCAGGCTTGAAATATCGCCCTCCTCGCTCCTAGCTACTAGGACATATACCTGCGTCCTGCGCGCATGTGAGAATCTCTGCTCCAGGGACGGAGGGATACGTGTGGTTCTCCACGGTGACGTTATAATTTATTATCGGTGACATGATCTAATAACATGCTACTAGGTATTTATGAACATTTATTCTTTTGATAGTTTCATGCATTGGTGATACTCCTCAGCTCATGGGTTAGGCCAACCTTAATTCTAGTTACTTGTGAGTGATGGAACGCCTGCTTCTAAGCTTTCCTTCACTGTATCTAAGACTAAGTTTAAGTACAGAACTTTTGTTTAGATGCATAGTCATAATTTATTCTTAAACTAATATACCTACTTAAGTCTATATTATATAGCTTAACTTTTATGTTGCTGATATCTATGTTGAGTGTAATGCACATTTAAATAATATATTGGGAGACAAATTGAAAATAACTTGTTTTCTTTTCTATCTTTAATTAACTCTTTCTTGCTTCTGAGTTAAAGCAAGTGGCGCCCTCCTCAGTTTCTTAGTACAGTTCTCCGAGCGCTGAAGAAGAACCCACGAGCTCATTACTCCGAAAAACACACCTAACATCCTAGCTAGTTTCAAATACATATAATTATTTATATTGAAAACCCTAAACGATCAATGATGTTAAAATATAAGATTTGTTGACTTCAATTAAAAATATAAAACTAGATAGGTACACTCCGAAACGGCTTGATCGTTTTCATAAGAATCGATCAGCCGTTTTATAACGTAGCAGAATATCTGGGGTACCCTTGAAGGGGAATACCCTCAGAAACATAGGTTCTGCTACGCTACAAAAGAAAATACAGAAAGGGAGAAAGTTAATGGGCACCTACTTCCCTATAACTATTCCCTAAGAATGAAATAAAACACAAGATAAGATTATTTTATACAGTAAAATTTTAAAAACTAAAATTAAAAAAATAAATAATTACGTACCTAACTTAAATTTTCCAATAATTCGGGTCCAATAATCGGGAGAGGTGGCCTGGCGGACGACCACGCCAAGACCCAACTGCGGAGCTCAGGGGAGCTGGCCCGGCGGTCTGCCTGACCAAGCCGGGGTCTAGCTGCGCAGAACGGAAGAGGCCCGGCGATCTACGTGACCGCCAGGGCCTGCAGCACTGTAGGGAGATGGCCCGGCGGTCTGCCTGACCTGAAGTCTCTCAATCCGAGGGTAAACTCAAAGCCAAGAATAGAGTTCCTCGATGCCGAGAATAAAAGTCAAAATTAGAAAATACATAAAATTATTTAAAAAATAAAAATGGTTATACGAGTACTTTATTTGATATTTTAGCAACTTAATTGCACTTATAATATCAGTATATAAACTTGAAATTTTTTTTGTCTCAGGCGGGACTCGAACCGATGCGAGGAGATGCGGGTTAGAGTCCCGCCTGAGACAAAAAATTTTTCAAGTTTATATACTAAAAATGGTTAAATGAGAAGGTAATGAGAGGTAAGGTATCTACATGCCACAGTTTCGGAGAAGTTCGCTGAGTCGCACTAATACTGTGACAACATAATTTTAAATATTAAATATATTTTTTTTAGTTGAGTCATCATCAGCCTATTGCAGTCTGGATATAGGCCTCTTCAAATGCAAGCCACTTAGGTCGATCCTCGGCTTCTCGCTTTCAGCTCCTGTCAGCCACCTTGCGCAAATCATGACTCCACCTGGCCTGAGGGCGTCCTACATTACGATTGCCGAGACGCGGTCAAGAACTCGTTTACCCCATCGGTTGTCGGTTTTGCGGCTTATGGCCAGCCCACTGCCACTTCAGCTTGCTAATCCGCTGGGCTGTGTCGGTAACTTTAGTTCTCTGGCGGATCACCTCATTTTTGATTTTATCCCTAACAGAAACTCCGAGCATAGGTTTTTCTCTAACTTGTGGACTAGCCATACCGTCAGTGTCCACGTTTCGGCTCCGTATGTCATGACGGGTAGGACGCACTGATTGAAGACTTTCGTCTTGAGGCATTGTGGCATCGACAATGAGAAGACTTGACGTAGTTTCCCAAATGCTGCCCAACCCAACTGTATTCTTCTTCACCTCGTCCTCAAAGTTGTTTCTACCTAACTGCAATGTCTGTCCAAGGTACACGTATTTTTGAACAACTTCGAAGACGGCGCCGTGCACCTAAATCAGACGGATATGGTGGTGGCTTCGTAGATACATCTCATCACTTGGACGTACCGCCAATCTACTTGGCAACGCTGCAGGGACTCCAAAACGGACCAGATCTCGATCGAGTCGAAGACTTTCTCATAGTCCACGAATGTTAGACACAGGGGCTGATTATACTCTTCGGTCTTCTGTATAATTTGCCGCACTGTATGGATGTTGTCTATGGTGCCGTATCCGCTCCGAAATCCAGCCTGTTCTGGTGGTTGGATTTCGTCGAGTCTTCGCGCAAGGCGGTTCGTTACGACTCTTGAAAACAGCTTATAGACGTGACTTAGAAGGGAAATGGGTCGATAGTTCTTCAGCAGGGTCTTATCTCCCTTTTTGAAGAACAGGACGACCACACTCTTACTCCACGCCATCGGAGTTCTCCCTTCAAACAGGACAGCGTTAAAAAGCTTTTGAAGCTCCCTCAGTACGGGTTTACCTCCAGCCTTTAGCAACTCTGTTGTAACGCCATCCTCTCTAGGTGCTTTTCCATTTTTCAGCTGTTTAAGAGCCATCTCGATTTCGTCTTGCGAATCGATTTCGATTTCGTTGTCGATCCATGCGTGTTAACGCGGCTCTAGGGTCCTCATTTTCGGGATCAGGTAGAGATGCATGCAAAGCGTATAACCAGCCATAGAAGCGTTCCACTTCGGAAAGGACTGCTGGCCTCGTAGCAACGAATTCTCCACTTGCTGTGGTCAGTTTCGTCAGGTGGCTTCTTCCAAGAGATTGTACGAACACTTTCGACCTCCGTTTTTTTCTCGAACGCTCTTTCAATCGAAAGAGTATAGCAACGGAGGTCGTGTCGTACAAGCTTTCTGATCTTTTGGTTTAGAGCCCGCTTTCCCGACGAAGTGACGGGTGGGTTTTCACGTCGTTCCTTCATTAGCCCTAAAGTCCTTTCTGAAAGCTTTGACTTCCTGCCCATACGCTGCATTTCACACAATCTCGTACCTTCTTCCCTGAGGATCCGAACCACATTTTCGAGGTTCTGGTTTACGTCTATTGTGGTTTTCACGGCAGCGAGTCGGTTTTCCAGGTTTAACTGGAACGTTTCAGATCCTATCATGGTTTGGAGCATAGTAGGTTGGAGCCTTGACTTTATCAGACGGACACGTTCAGCCTTAAAATTGATATTCAGAGAGCCTTGAACGAGTAGGTGATCGCTTCCGGTATTAAACGTTTTGATCACGGAGACGTCTGAATATATGCTTTTTGTTGGTCATGATGAAGTCAATCTCATTTTTCGTCATTGTGTCGGGGTTTGCCGCGTCCACTTCCTTTGGGGCTGTTTTTTGAAGAAAGAGTTCATCAAAAAGAGGAAGTTGACAAGCATTTTGGTTTCTGCATCCAAATCGATGGGATCCTACTACCGATCAAACATATCCTCCACCTCTTCGTCCGAGTGTTTCGAGGTCGGTGCGTACGCTTGAACCACCTTGAGGTTATACCTCTCGGTGAGCTTAACAATAAGGTACGCTACCCTGTTCGACACACTGGACACTTTCACAACGTTGTCAGAAAGGGACTTATTTACCAGTAACCCAACGCCACCTTGGGATTGTTGGTCTCCCTCACGAAAGTACATTAGGTGACCCGATTCTCCTCTATCCTCCCCCTCTCTTCGGACTTCACATAGCCCTAGGATATGCCACCTAATCTTCCCAAGTTCCACCTCACGTTGAGCTAGATGCGAGTCTAGCCGTAACGTACGTCCGTTGTACGTCGCCAGGGTCAATTTTTGGTGGCCTACCGTAACCCGGAGATTCTTCGCACCCCTCGTCCCGCCGTGACCGTGGTCGCCACCATGACCAGTAATAGCGGGACCGCTGGAAACTGGGGGCCGTGGCTTATTTTGCGTCTGAATTTGAGGTTTTACCCATAATCGCCACGCTGGGCTGACGGGTTGGCGATTGCAGGGCGTAGCTTCTCGCACCGGTGACGCTGCTGCCCGTCACCGGCCTGCTATATTTAACTACGCCTTGAGTTTGGATGGTTATACCGCCATCGGTCGATCGATGGCCAGAGCCTCGTTCGTCGTCCGTCGGATGCACCGCGTGCAGGTGAGGTTGGCTTGGGGTGAAAGATGGTGGTTCGCCCTTCTTACATTACAATTGAGTTGAGTAATTTGGATAATTTTATTTTTTAGTAATTCTCATTTAAATAAACATTCCACAAGAGTAGAGAAATATGGCTGGTAGGATACGCAACATAAAATTTTAAAAAATAATATCGTAAATAAAGTACAAGTTTACAATTAAAAATATGATACGCTATTTAATATTACGCGATTTATTTTTATTTATAGTTCATATTATGCGTTGCGGAGCTGGCACAGAACAGACAAAGTTGGTAGTGGGCGTTTCATTAAGATGTACTCTGTACTATGTATTATTAGCTCTCTAAGCTACGATGTATTATTTTGAAATATGACTGTAGATTTGTTATGGATACAGTATAATAATAACCATATATGAAACGTGGCTTCAAGATTAAGTAGGTTTTTGTAACTATGCGACTATCATTCTAGATTTTGATCTAACATCAATGCAATGCAGTGTTTTTATTGAATTATTTTATTTCGAAGACACACCATATTAAAATGGAAGGTTGTAGGTTCGATTGACATCTCAGGCAGTTACAAGTTTTATTCAAGGAATTGTATTCTCAATTATTCACACCATATTATTTTGCACACTACCTCAACGCGATCATCTCGTGATCTCGCGCAAACTCGTTATCTGTTGTAAAACGATAAAGTTGATTAGTAAATTAAAAACGATTTTTTAATTGTTATTTAGGTTTGTGTTTGTACCAACCCTGCCTTTGGCATCGTGGCAGTCTCATCCCACGAGCTGTCGCGGGGAGCGGCGCGCGACCGTGACGACCTCGCGCACGCCGCGCCGGTTCTCGGTACACCCGTTAGACATACCGACTGGCTCCTGAAGATATTAGACCGATTATTATTTAAGTTTTCTTAGTAAACCGTTTTAGTGTAGAATCGCTACATCCTTGGGGTCTAAACGCACTCTTTTAAGAGATTGCTATACGTTTATTTAGCAGTGACCCAAGAGCCGGCGACCTCGCACAGCGACTGAACATCGCAATCCAGCGAGGTAATGTTGCCAGTACCTTGGGCACCTGACCATGAGGACCATTTTTAGGTTAACCTCTTGTATCAAGAACCTAGCAATGTAAATCTAGGATATTTTACTAATTCTAACTTATATTACTAAATTTGTAATTGCGTCCGTTTGGACGGATTTTTGTTACTCAATCATCTCAGAACGACCCAATGTAGGTATCCGAATAAAATTTGGCTGGAAGGTGGGTAGAATAGGCATGAATAGCGCATAGGCTTTTGTTCCCGGAAAAAAGTACTTGAGATAATGTCAAATAAAAAATAATATATTAAAATCAAAGAATGACTTATGCGCAGTAAGTAATTCCCCACACTCTAAAATACAACTTCTTTCCTACACTTAAGTAATTCCCCTACCGTTAGATGATGAATCCAATTCTAATTAAGTAGCAAATAAAGATCTAGATTTTTGATTATCTATCATGCAGACAAAAGATATCAGTGCCCTACAATTCATTAAAAAAACACTATATTAACACTGAACTGATGTAGCAAGATCAACTATTGTGTTTATTATATCTTAAACCTTACTCTACCTACATTTTATAAGAAACGAAAGATTGAGCTCGAGATGTTCGAGCATCTCTCCTAAGGGCAAACTCAAAAATTGTCATGCAAAGCGATACTGAAAACAGAAACTAACTACTTTTTTAAAATATCGTTTCTAATTAATTGTAGAATAAGTTGTGTAAAAGTGTCGATCCATCGCGTTCAGTATGTGTGCGCGGTCGCGCGCTGGGCGCGGGCGGCGCGTGCCTGGGAACCGGCGGCGCGCGCGCGTTCTCACGGCCCCGCTGACCCGCCCCGCCCGCCCCGCGCAGCCGCCCACCGCATCTCGCTAGGTTCACTGTGGGTTACACCGATATAGGATATTAGATGACTACTATCTTGAAGGTACAGGTGAGATTGTGTTTCGTACGCGATGAGTTTTTTTTCATGGTACTTCTAAAATTTCACCTTTTTTGCCAAGTCTTACAAACATCTATAATAATTTTCATCATAATAGATTTCAAGCGTAGGTTTGGTAAAGTTAACCTGAATTTTAAGATTGCAATCAACATAAAAAATTAAAACTGGCTGTATTGGAGCCGTAGATTCTCTCAATATTAATGAAAGTTATTATTAATATGGGACCTTCAACAGGTACTTAATTCCTGTACAGAACAGTGCCTGTTTCATCTTTCAAGCTTTCCAGCGTAGGACTACATTCTGCCGTAGTTCACCGATTGAGCATTACCCTTGCAAGGTACTTTATTGATCACCGCGGCACTTACGTTCTTATTTTTCATATCTACTAATACCAGTTAGGTACTACTACTACTCCCCTATGGAAATTATAGTGTAAGTATAATATTTTCGCAAGTTTCATGCATATACGAGTCATACATGGTGTTACTTTGCGCTACGGATATAAATGGATATTTGTTACAGTACAGCCTACATACATACATAGACAAAACATAAGAACAAAGTCCATGTCAGTCACAATAATAGTCCATAAAATTTTCATAGTTTAGTATTAAATCTATGATACACTTCGAAATGTCATCAATAAATCAACGTTGCTAGATATTAGCATCAGCCATACTTTGATGGAAATTAAACTTAGGCGAGGACGATTTCGATTTCGAATCGAACTTTTGTGTATCTAGTTTTTAAGTCACATCTATGATGACTATTATTTTCAATGTCTGTAACTAATGGCGAAAGATACAATGAACTCTGCACGTATGAGTCCTTCATGTCTATAAGAGTCCAAAAAACTTGGTAACCCTAAATGCATCCAACACACGAACATCTCGCACTGCGGTCGTGAGTTGAGCCTCGCGCATCTCACGCGCCGCCGACCGACGCTCCCTCGTCTCTGCTACCTACTTATAACTCTTTTCCTAATAAGTCACTTAAAACTGCATTTAATACGTGGAAATCACACCGACGGGCGTTGTTCTGAAGCACCTATAAGCTTGTTCCTATGACAGACTTAGTTTAGGTGGTGGTAAATGGTATTAAAAGCAGAAACTAGCCTATGTTATATTCATATAAATACTATGGTGAAGTAAAAACAAAGGGATAAGCATTATTAAATTTGTGTTTTATAGGTACCTGTATAGGATTATTAAGTGACTGCGGACTTAGGACACTGCGGAGTGACTTATTGAACTTCTTATCCTGACAGATGACTATATGAAAAGCCTTACATGATCTTTTACATATTTCTCTATTGTTGTTTGTATCTAATTTTTACACAGTAGGTAAAGGCGCACCAAACCGTAATGATGTCAATCTCGCATGCCGCAACCTTCTGCCGATTAATCTAAGTATTCGTAGTGGCGGAAAATTTACAGCTTCTTACTATTACAAAATTGTTGTCTAATAGCAAATACTGGCTGAGGTATGATATATTATGAGAAATTAGTAATTAAGCGTGGGCTGGTCAGACAATAATGATGAGTGATGACCTTAATCGATAGGTGGCAAGGGGCAAGGGTGAGAATTAGTTATGAATCTAAAGATTGTTAACCGCAGGCACTTAATAAAACAATATATTATTAGCTGGTTGAAGTTACACATAATTCTATTAAGTCTTTGCTTATTAAAAACAATTCAGATATATAAACTGCTAAAATGCTACCAAAACCTAAAAATAACGATAACCTAAGTACTTAAATATAATACACTTTATTGCACTCAAAACACACGACAGAAAATGTTTAGCATTACAAAAACTCGTACAAGGTGGTCTTTATCGCTAAGAAGCAAGTTCTACCTGACGTACCTTCGTAGAGTACGGAAGTGATAATGCTAGCAGAGTTTTCTAAATGCTAAGACATTATGTAAAGATAAACCACTGAGCTGGTCTAGTATGTGTTTTTAAATAATCATAGTAATAGTAAATAGGTAACTGACGCCAAAGTTTTGTAATACGTTTCTTCTAATCTACCGCACAAACAAATAGTAAAACTAACAACTGTTTCCTGATTTCACGTACACCTGTGTGTGCAGGTATTGCAACAAATAATAAACCTACTAAATTTGTTTCAAGGAGACATATTAATAATTTGCATCATGTACAAAACTTAGTATTCGTATTCATTAATAAAGGAAAACAAAACAGAAAGTGCATGCAATTTGTAAGCTACCACAATACGGAGTGTTCAACTTTAAGCATCATTACATTCATTACTCTTAATGGACTTAAGCGTAACGACTCGTTTTGATAAAACTTTTATAAATTCATACCTGGTGCAACAAAGATAGTTTCTCACAATCAACCGCTATCAAGGGAACAAGGTCCGGTGGTCTTCTTTTTTGTAATAACTCGAGCATACACATTTTTTACGAACGCAAACCGAAGCACAGAAATCCCGCGCAATCCGAAAAGAATGTTACAAGTTTCCCACGAGAGTGTAGTGTATATTATCCAGATAATGGTTACAAGGCACTGTCGGATTGCGCTTTTTATATTTCATGTTTTAACAGCACTCCTACTGTTGCTGGAAAACTTTAAATTAGCCATAATCCACAAATTTCTTGTTTCTTCCTTTTACCGCATCGTCTCACAGTAGGTAATAAATGGTAGAGTTTAATTATAGAGCAAGCAAAACATCTTATTTTACGTTTAATAAATATAATAGTATTGAAATACAACAGTTTCAAAAATCTTAATGACGGTTGAAACTATTCCAAGTCATCGAAATAAATAATATCTAATAATTACTTACACGTTCATGGGTAAAATAAACATGAGAAATCAAAATTCACTCTGATCTCACAGCAAGAAATCTTTTTTAGTTTTTTAAGGACGTAGATGGGGTCAAAAATGGAAGTAAAATTGAGTTAATGACAGTTGTACAATTACATTTATTGCGGTTTGTACACGGGGTAACACTTAACTCAAAGGGAGCTGCGCCGCGAGTGAGGTGGGCAATTAATGAAACGCTTTACTTCCCTTGAAAACACCGACTTTACTATTTAATTGCAAAACAATAATTCCTGGCTTGAGCTTGTGTTTACGTAGAATACAACTTGCAGAAAACATGGCCTTATTTATAGTGTTTTCAGTTGATATGTAATATGTTTCAACTGGAAACACTTTAATTAAACACGTTTAGGGAATTTTGGTAAAGCATGAAATTGCCGTTTTGTATGAACGAAATCGAGAAAAGTCATTTTTCCATACTAACAATTTTTGATTTTTTTTTAAATCGCCTGCACCGTTTTCAATGCAATTAAAGGTGAAAGTTAGATGGTTATAAAGTTACGCATTATAGTATTTAAATTTCTGAAAATCAAAGTATATAATACAAATATACTTAATTGAAGCAAGAAGGTCAGCTGACACATTGTAAGGGGTCTTTTCAAGGACTTCCTTTGAAGTAACAGGCACTAGTATTACATTTTTTTTTTAGTCAAAAGTTACTTTATTTAGTTTTTGATACAATACAAAAAGAATTACGCAATAATATGACTATACTTAAGAGCTATAAACAAAATAAAAAGTGGGAAAATAATCGGCAATTTCATACTTTAACCTATTATTATATTACTACTTTTACAAATTTTATTCCTCTATGTTATTTTGAGACTGAACATCTATTGCAAATACAATACGTTCTTAAATAAAAATTTCAACTGTCTTACTGGGATGAAATCTGTTGTAGGAACAAGATTTTATGTGTACAACGGTGTTAAGAAGTGCCATTTATACGGGGATATCTTTGCTAGACGTGTTTTTACAGGTGGTTCGGGTCAAGTCTAATTGTAAATGGTCTTTCACATAAATTATGTTTGAAAATCAAGAAAATAAATTTGATGAATTGCTTAAATTACGATAAGTGCAGCATGCTGAATAAATGTCGAGTATCATGATGAGTAAATTAACGTGGATACGACAGAGGCGATAATGCCAATTTTAAAGACTTTCAAATGAATTTGAGAACAAACTTCGGATAAACTGTTGCAAATAAACTGCGTGACCCAGGCGGCATCTTCGCGTGTATTCACCGAGCGTGCGTCCCACAAGTACCATTGCACTGCACCGCTCTGATGCAATCTGTATGCTTTATGCGCTGGGAGGCGGCGGGCTTTATTGTCGGACCTAGCCTTGATTGCACTTATATAAAATATGTCTGCCGAGGAGAAATAAATATATTTTGTAAACAGTCAACTTAGATAAACAACAATAATCAGAGGTCGCTATTGTCCACCTTTTGGTAGAGCTCTACATAAATATATTTTTTTTACCCATTAAACTTACTCGTATCTTAGTTCCGGCCGTAATTAAAAGAAGCGCTCAATCGAATGTCGTTTTGAGACTAGATTCACAATTTAACATGCTTCCAGTAAAATTATATTAGGTTTTAAATTTGACATAATATATCAACTTTTAAGTTTAAAGCCCCAAAGCATGTCTTACTTTCTTTAACAAGCCTTTACCATATAAAATTAGGAGAATTCGTACAAAGTTTAATCTACATATAGCATGTCTGTGTCACCGAAAGAAGTAAAGAACAATAAGTCGACATAAACGAGTAGGTAGTAGTCCGCGCACGTCCGCGGTATCCGCGGCCCTATCGGAGCACCACATCTCAGTTAATTTACTTACGATCTTGTACGATAATGTAAAATATCGCGGACTCGTCCGACCGTCTTAAGGGCACATGAAATATAATCCTCAACGTTAGTGACGGCTCGTAAACTGGGTACGAGTAAGTCACGTGTCGAGCTCGTGCGAGGTCACAAAATAAACAAAAGAAACACGAAATTAAGTCAAGCCTGCAAAAACACGCTACCTGCGCATCGTCATTTTAGGACCGTTTGTAAAGAAGCCGCCGCGCGCCCCTCCTGTGCATCTAAACAAAACGATGCATCACCCACACTCGAAAGAGATAAAATATCCTGCCGACTAACGAAAGAAAAGAACGTCCGACCCCGTCTCTAAGCAAGGGTTATGTCAAAGCGGTCGGTAGCTAAAACAAGTTATTTAAATTTGGTAGTCAGGACACACTGCTACACCTACAGTCATTTGCCCTGACCGAGCTACATCTATTTTTACCTACCTGGTAGGTAAAAATAAAAAACACTCGTTGGGTTTGATTAAGAATAAACCGAGTAAATATTACCCGTGCGTAGGTAGTTTTGCAAATGCGCAAATATGTCGAAATGGCGGCGTGTGGCCAATAAAGTAATCATCGGGATGGCCTAACCAATTATGCCGCTGCCGACTCATTCGTTGGCGATCGAAAATTAAAATTTAATTGATGGCGCAACGAGAGGCGTAAGTTGTTGCCGTCTGCACCGCTCGCTGCAGTGGCGCGTACCATTTATGCAAAATAGACTGTAATTCAATTTTCGCTTTTAAACACGCCAAGTGCTTTATGGTGCAGTATCAGCATAAGTTTAGTTACATAAGCACTGCACAGAAATAATTTTCTTGCACGAGCCACCTGGAGATTTTACTCCGCGGTATTATGGCACACTGTCATACATAATTTGATGCAATTTTATGAAAAACTTCGACTTCAAGAATAGTAAACCACCAAAGGATACTAAATATACTTTAAGTTACTCACAATTGTTATTTTGAAGACTTTTAGTTAAACGGATCAGCATCTGTCTCGGTGGAATTTTAAAATACCTCCATATAACGACAAGTTAAGTGGCTGAAATCGTGCATCTTCTTTATATGGATATACGCAAATACGACTTTTCAAACAGGCTATTTCCATGACAATGATTGACTTTTAAATGGGTTTAAACAGCGGGCAAATCGGCGTATCTTTCAGTGGCAGATACATTTGGAAGTCCGCGGCGTTGTCTGAGGTGGTAGCGTCACGTAGTTACCGGCCGGGCTGGTTTCAATCCTACATACAGACGAGTTGAAACACTCGATATTTAGAAAAAAGATTGCGTTCAAATTTCACAAAAGTAGCCACTGGTTAAGGCAATTTGTTGCGGATTGTGCGGCGCAGATGAATGGGCGGTGGAATGCGGAGCACACCGCTCGACGCATACTGATGAGCCCGTGGGCCGACCTCCCGCTTCTAAGACCGAAGCATAGGGGGGTGGCTGAAAGTATTATCGAAATAACAGTTATTATTATTACAGACCAAAGAATATCACAAAACGAAAAAGAGGTTCACTATTCGACGCGTATGTTTATCGATAACGTAGTAACTTTTAGGAAGGCCTAAAGTGGTTTCTAAATAAATTTTATTCAAAATATCTGCCTCAAAAAGGTTGAAAAATAGCTTTGACAGCCATTAAAGATAAATCCCGAAATAAAATACAGCCGGAAAGCGTGATCGTTTCACGAATTTCAAAAACTTTTAGTCGTTCTATGACGATTTTTTGTGAAACAAGTTCTATATCGTAAATAGTTAAAAAAGCATATAAAGCAAATAGCTTTGGGACTTAGATTATCTGATCCGTTTACTCTGCTCAGTAGGAGATGTTAAATACGAGAGTACTGAAATGCATTTTAATTAAATACTAATATACATAAATACTTATCAAGTTCAGTGGCGCATATTGGGTAAGAGTGGCTATGTTCAACTAGATATACTTACATAGACTGAGAACGTAACCTTATCGTGCTGAGTACGTTACTACTACTATTACTACACAAAGTAAATAATGTGTGTTCATATAATATATTAATTTTCAACATATGCCTTTGTATTAAAATTTTTACATCTTAAATTGCAATATTAAAATAAAAGAGCTATCGATAATCCATATCGATTCGATAAAAAGATAATCATCTCCCATCCCCAGTGCCTCCTAATTATTTGTGTTTTCTGGTCTATTGTGACTTGCCTTTTTGGGCGGAATACATTAGTGGAAGTGAGAAGTATCTTTGTAAGTAATCCAATAAAAGTAAATTCTTATGCTAACTTAGTCTTACATGAAGTGCTACGAGTATTGATGCTCTTGTAAGTAATAAACACAGCGTGTTAGGTAAATGCTATAAATAACAAGCCGAAACCAGCCTGTGTTAACATGGGTATATAAATACTATAGAAATCAGAAATTTGATATCATCAATTTGAAAAAAATATGTTTATACAAATCGTAATTTCCAAAATATTATTTTGTATAAAATATAAAAATTAGAAAATTATGATATAAAATTTCTGACTTCACCATAGATGCATATGTTAACATGGCTGGTTTGGGTTTGTTATACCATTTACCTAACATCCTGTATATGTATAGTAAAAACTAGGAAATTTTATTAAGTCAATTTATATTTAAGTTAAATTTGTTATTATTGTTTTTTTACTACTACTACATCAAATTCGAGTGTTTACATATAATAAGAACTTGCCTAACGATATGGTGCTATCAATAACCAGTAACACGGAGATGACTGCTGCAAATATTAGCTGTTGCGACTTCGTACGTGTGGAATTTGATACTATTCTTTATGAACCGTACTTTTTTTCTGTTTAAAAAGTAGCCCATGTGCTATTCCAGTTTCTAAACTATTTCTGTGTCATTTTTCATCCACTTCTGTTCAGTCGTTTAGGCATGATTGATTAGCAAACAACCATCCAAACTTTCACATTTTTATAATATACTAAGGATAATGAAATTTGGCTACTTATTTAATGCTCGAAATAATTTCATATTTAAAGTGCTTCATAAAGTCATGATTACAGGCCACACAATTTAATCTCATTGCTCGCGTCGATTACTTATTACGTCGAGGTGAAAAATATGAATTGAGAGAACATTTTCAGAAATCGATTAAAGGAGACATGATTAAGTAGCCGGGTTTTTGTGTTGACCCGTATGTATACTGTTACTGTGAATGTTTACCAATCACAGTGATGATGAGAATGTATGCTGTAAAACTCTGGAGTAACGTCCGTATTAAGAAGTTTTATATGTATCGATAGATGCGATAATTGATGGAGAATGATCACGTTACCAAATGGACTAGTGTTAATAGGTAATTACCAGTCCACGTTTGGTGATTTTTAAGCAAAGCGAGTTGTTATTGTAACAGTTTTAGTCAAATAGGTTTAAAAAATAGATGTTTTCTTGGACCCTCGAAGCATAACCACGAAATTACATTTTTTAAATTTTTTTTACGCGAGTAAAATGCGTTACGCATCATCTCACCACTGCCCCGGGGCGGGGGAGGGCAGGGCGGTATGTGGGATTCGCAACCTCGAAATTACTTGACTCAACATTGTTTATATCTCTGTGTTAGGCTTTCTGATTTCTGATAAAATTAAAGCAAGATGCAGCTCTGAAAAGAAAACGCCTCTTTTCAGAGCTGCATCTTGTTTCTATTCGAAATGATGTAAAGTGTGTTTGTGTTTTATTTACTGTGCGAATAACTACACCAATTTACAAAACTATGACTAACCGACGAAATAATCAAAAACTAAATGAAACATTTAGCTGCTGGAGAAATACTGAAAAACAGTTTAATAAGTCTTTAAGCTTTATGAGTTTATAATGCTACACAAAAATTTTATCAGAAATCAGAAAGCCATCAGTAAAAATCAAGCCGCCAATATTCACTATCGGTTTGAAATCGACACGCCCCCCGCAAGATTTAATTACGAAATCAATAATCGAATTGCGGAGTTGAGTTAATTGATTGTCTCTCGATGATACCAGTATCGAGTGCGTGCATCGGTGGCCGACATAAACAAATAAACAAAGATATTACCGGCAAACAAATAAACAAAGATGAACACGCGCGACCAAACGTTGGGGTAGATCAAGAGATGCTACCTATCGTCTTCTTTATTTTTTATGTACGGTACAGTCGAACAAAAATCTTGTTTACGACCACATTTTAGTATTTGCTTTGCATAGAAGAACTAGTCAAGTCATAAGATAAATGTTTTTGCTTGAACGATATTATGTAAAATAACAATCCTTTTATGTTTTTTTTTATCTACTACTTATTTACAAATCTCATATAGCAAAATACTTACACGGTTAATATGGTTTTTAAAATAAATCGTTATATTTACAACATTAAAGATTGCTCTCTATTATTCATACATATTTAAAATCTAACTTTAAACATGGTTGTCATAAAAGTATTTTAACAGACAGCATTTAATTTTGTGTTAAAAATATATACACCGTGAAATTTTAGTGGTTGTTTTCCCGCAACAGAATGATTTACCTTTCGTAGCACCATCGAATCATGCGAGTTATCTTTTGAAAATAAAGATATAGTTGTTCTCAACTAATCAAAAAAATAATCATCAACTCAAAAGCGTGAGATACGATAGTATCTTTACAAAATGTGACGTGTTTGGGTACTGCTTGCCGCACGAAATCAATGTTCAAAGCAAAAGAAGCTCTACGCACTAAGTAATACAGCATAAACTGCACCGCGCGAGGGGCAAGACCCCGGCCGGTGACCGGCTGCGGCGCGGCTGGTACCATTGGTTCGAGGTTGCTTTCGAGTTTCGTTTATCACAACCGTGAAACTGCTATTTTTTTATTTGAATAAAAAAAACTGCACAAATCTATTGTACTACTAAGATAAATTCATTTTACTGCGGGAAAACAACCACTAAAATTTCACGGTGTAGAGCCACTTTTTAAGCCAACTGTATCTGCCCGATAAGAAGTGAACTAAGGACAAAAATTAAATTGGCACGAAAAATATTAAGTCTTAGGTTCTCGTAAAGTTTCACTTTATACATATTAGATTATATGTTAGCGCTACGCGTTTATGTTTAACCAAACATATTATTTCGTGCGTATATTACACATTGTGAGATGACATAAAATACAATAGTTACGATTTAAACAAATAAACGGTCCTATTCCACGTACTTAAAAAAAAAAGTTAACAAACTAGGTAACAAACCGAATTATTTTATAGTGAAAAACTTGTTGATTTTTTCACAAACATAGCCAAAAGTTATGTTCTACACCAAGTGCACCAACTTTAAAAACGTATTATCACTAATTGTTGTAAACTTACTTAAGGTAGGTACTTATTACGGAACACCTTATATTTAAACAGCTATTTTGCTGCCAGATAATGTAACTGTACCACTTCAGAGCTGTTACTTTGTGCTTGACGGGTTATAAAAGACGTCAGTCCCTCATTGCGTATACGACAACATTTTTAGGTGTAATTTTTGTCCGATATACGCATTCGAAATCAGTCTTTAACACAACGGTAGAAAGTTTATTTTTGATTCTGTTACTATGAAACGTGGCTTGGCGGTCATTAAAATCACATCAGCGTTCAATAAATTATTTTATTAAATGTCGATTCACACCTTTGCCCCTGGTGGAGCGTGTCTAATAGCCAGGGACCTTGGCCATGTTTTGCTGTCGTTATTTTGCTTTTATAATGCTCAAAACAGAATCGCACAGAGGTGGCTGAGCTCTTACTTGTACGTAGCTGATATTAATATTATGTATGTATCTTATTTATTTAAACCTTAACGTAACGAATAAATATCAACGCCAGATGAAGAGCTCAGTAACAATAGAGGGAATTATTCAAAAGCATATAAGTTAACTTTGATGCTGTCAACAATGTAAAATAACACCATCGTCAATGTTGGTAGAAAATGTATAAACAGGTATTTTTATCTGTTTATTTCGATATTATTCAACAAGTGACAAAAAGCTAAGGTATGAGCAGCTAACTAATAGGTAGTTTTATGGAAATACATGGTCTACCCAACCTTTTAAACCAAATAACATACATAACATTAACAGTAAAAATTGTTTCTCTACGTCTGGTGATGCATGCTGCCTACGAGTAATATCACAGATATATAATACTTACATTTCTTGGTTTTTGTGCTACGGCTAAAACAAGCTTTCTTGATACATTTGCGCAGGGATAAAAGTATGCAAGTAAAAAAAAACAATCGAGCTCTTCTCAATGCGTTACTTTCTGAATCTAGTATAAGTATACTCTACAAGTATTCGATAAATGGTTACAACAAGAAATAATTGCTATCTTTATAATACATCACAAAAAGTCATGTAAAATTTAATGAACAACAATTACACGGTCATTATAAGCGCGTTATCATCCAGTTAATTAGCAGTTAATGCGAAAAGGAGATAGAACCTGTATGATATTTCCTTGACCCTTAAACTTAAAGTTATAAGACACATAATACCACAGACAATTTTCTCAATTTTACATAGAATTCTGGTTACAGAATGTCTTCTTTTTGCCGATACAACTTTGGTCTTGTAATTATTGCTTACTTAAGTACAATATTGCTTACTACCTACAACTTGCAATTTAATTAAACATTTTGTTGTGCACAAAAATTTTAATTTGCTGTACCTACATTTTAATTTAAATCCTTCCGGAGTACATTTCAGGGAATTTTATTGTTAACCTTCTTAATGTAAATTGGGTATACATTTGTGTGACACGATTAATCAAAAAAGTTGATTGTTTGAAGAATAAGTTGACTAAGCATGCTTATCTGGATAAAATTCAAGGCCTACTTTAAAATGAATTGACATTATAAGTCAATACATGTAACTTTAATTTATTAGTGCATTTCGTGTGTGGTCACTAAATACCTACAATAAGCTTCAGGATTATAATTTGTTAGTTTAATATAATGAGTTTAAGATGTGACAATATCAGCACAAAATCTGCCTCGATTATTCTGCTTAAGCCATAATAAATGTCACCAACTTGACAGACCGAAGATATCTGTGAGAGGTTATTGCCAGAGCGTAAATAAACTATACTTAGCTAGGCTTTCGCTCAGAATTTTAGGTAACAGAGCAAATTTTCTAAAATTAATTGATATTTGAAATATGAATTTTTATATCACCTACCTACTTACTGAACAAAATTTACATTCATCAGTCGTTATGACTTAAGTAAGTACCTAATTTAATGATATAAATATGTGTAAATTTAATTTTAGAATTCACTTTAACCATGAATGGGATAAACGACTAACAAATTTATTGGAAAATTTGATATCTTTTTATTAAGTAAAAATTTCGTGTCACGTTGTTTGTCCTAGATGGAATCCTAAAATATTCAACTGATTTTAATCAAATTTTATATACTGTGTGCAGTTTGATCCAACTTGAAAGATAGGATAGTTAATAACTGAATTTATTGGCGCATTATTTTTTTATTGCACATTATTTGTTTATGGGGAGGAAATTTGGTAAAGAAAAACGCCATGTTTGATGAAAATGAAATTTAAGACGTCATAATCAAATTATATTATTCTGAGGTGATACGAAGTACGCAAAATGTAATGTTTTTTTTCTTCTTCTACCTATATTTATGATACATTTTGATTAATAGTTCGGGAGTAGCTCTTAACGACCTGTTTATTGTAGTGGTGCGGAGATCCGAATGTTACACGATGATTCGATTCCCGGTCGACAAAAATTAAGAAAATTATCTTTTGTAAATGTGTTTGGACCTTGAAAGGGTATAAGTAATCGTGCTTTGGAAGGGGCGTAAAGATTTTGGTCCCGGATTCATGAGGAAGTCGCAAAAACAAATCATATAGGTTTGGAATACTGTGACACTTTTATACTTTTGTTTACTTTGTACACCGGACTATCTTTGAAGTATAGTCATCATAACAATATGAAGAGGATAAATAGTTATTTAGAATTCCATCATCGTTTTCTAACAACAAGCCAACTCAGTTTGGTGGCGTTGCAGCCATTACGTGTTTATGGTAGCCCTATATAACGCCTGAGCCGATAGGATCTCGGTACACCACTCTAATTCACGGTAAGCATTTTAGATTTGCTATCTCTTTAATTGAAAGCTTCATTTCATATAACGATTTTAATCTCACAGTAGGTACGTAACGAGTCCGTACGCGCAAATCAATTTATATGGTCGTTGTTTATTAATTACTTTCTATATTTAGCTGAGATATAACTGATGCACTTCTAAGGAGCGCGGAAGCTGTATCTCTGTCAGTTTGTACCAGTTGTTAGGAAAGGCCAGGCAAATTTGAAAAGCTGATTAATTAAATGTGACGACCATTTGGATCAGCGGTAGTTAACGCTGCTTCTGATTCATGGGTCGCGGGTTCGATCCCCGCACAGTACAAATATTTGTGTGCATGAACATGTCTGTTTGTACTGGTCTGGGTGTTTTCTATGTATTATAAGTATGTAATTACAAAAAAAAAAAAAAAGTATATAAGTAAGTTTATCGGTTGTCTAGTACCCCATACGACAGGGTACTTAATAGTACCTTAATTTGGAACTAGATGGCTCTGTGTAGCCCATTGAGGCATTTGTCTTAAATATTTATTTATTTATTTATTTATTTATTTATACCTACATGTACTCAATAGAACTTTTGTGGATTTTTTGGATGATGAGTTTCTTGTAATCTGTTTTGGTTTTGAATAATTCTATATTTTATAAAAAACATACTACCAAAATTTTGAACTACGGGTCTATACTTACTTTTTTTTTATATTTTTACATTTTTTAAATAATATAATGTTTTAACGGAAGCTATTATTGCTAGATCCTTTAGTTCTGATAAGTAGATATCGCATATTTAATAAGGTTTTAACAAAAAAAAAACATTTATTGAAAATACTCTAAATAATCTTTATAAGAAAACTGGCGTCTGAAAATAAATATACATTACTCATCAATTATTACTGTTAACTAATTAAATAAATATATAAATAATAAATGTTATTTATTTGCACATCAACCAACTATGACCCTTTTAAAAAGATAAGATTTAGTTTTTCTATGAAATCGTTTGGCTACTGTTTTAATTATTCATGACATGACATAGCGGTAGAGGACCTTACTAATATGCCAATTAATTTGGTTGTAGCGCTCAAAACTACATGAATACTTAAATTAGAAATAGGTATATTAATAAAAAAAAATTTGGAAAGTAAATCACGATTTGTTTACCTTCAATAGATGAAAAGTTTGTTTTGGAAATAATGTAGTATATCTCGTTATAATTAGAAGTATAATTCATGAGAGCTTTAGGAAACCATTGTATTGCAATTGAAAGTAAACCTATAAAGTACTGGAACGTGGTACCTACTGGTGAACCCACACGTACGCTTGCAAAGATGCTTGTAACTGTGAGTTTGTTCTTTTTCAGTAGCACTCAATGTTATTATGGAAAACTATGCGTATAACTTGTAAGCCTCTTTAGTGAAAAAAATTGCTGTTCATAGAATCTCTGCACTGAGGCACTATTATGATAGTAAATTTTAATTCTACAAGAAATCTGTGAGAAACAAATGATCGCATTACTGTTTCCAAGTAATTCATGAATATAAACATGAGCTTTCCCGTGTATAAGTGTGATTATTTCTTCTTGCATTTACATAAAAGCACATTCGATGTTCATTCGTACAAAATGGTCGCAATTAACAAAGTCATTAGTGTCGCAGGAGCCTTAGTTTAATTTCTGAGATATGCGCGTGCGTTGCGCCTACATATTTCACGCTATAAATCTACAGTCGTTAAACACCATCATTATGCCTTATGATACGAGAGCGATCGTGGCTAAAATGACCCTGTGTTAAACCAACTGGTTACGCAGCAGTGTCAAGTCTTCAAAGACGATACTTAATACTTTAATTAAGATAAACTATGTGTAGGTATCTTTTATGGTAAACCAAACATTCGGGCAATTGAAATTCGGGCAAATGAAATTCGGGCATATGAATATTATGGCATATATTTTTCGGGCAAACAATAGATAACCGTAGGTAGGCGCATACTGATTGATACTACGAGTACCTATGCTAAATCGTGCAAAAGAATAAAGGCATTACGTACCATTTAATAGTAAGTAATAAAATAAATTATTAGTTAAAGTTATCATTGACTTAAACGCTTCATTTTCCTGAAATGTCATCATTATCAACAGCAATGAAAACTTATAAACTTTCACAAAATAACAGTTTTTTGCATTGGCCATTACGGTACGGTACATTTTGTGATGAAAGTGTGCGCTTGCGAAGAGTTTATTGCCCATTTTACGATGGAGTGATTACAGGCTGTACCTGCGGTTCAAAGTTTTGAAATCGATTTGCGACATTTCGCAGATGACAGGGCATTTTAAGAAAATTAAGGGAAACGAGTCTTACTCTTGTAATACGTCGTGTATTTAATAAGTTTTAAGGTAAGTTATCATTTTTAGACACAGTAGTTAGTAGTAGAACTGAAACTAGTTAATAAAATCGGTACCATACATTAGACAATACATTTACCACTACACCAAACGTTTCGACTTAATTTATATCGTGATATACTCGATAATTAATTCTTATTTCAGCAAGCCAACATTTGGAGCGAATGCTCTGACTGCCCTTTGTTACATTCGTTACCATTGGGGAAACTAACCAAATGCATCGTTTATTTGAACCAATACATTTATATTTTTCCCGTAAATCGTGTAGGTCTATTAAACGCCTAGTATAATGTGAAAGATACTAAGAGCGCAGCTGCTGAGACGATTCATTAGCGAAGATCTAGCGAAAAAATAAGTGAAAGCTCAGGGTCAAGCTATTTCTATATCACAATAGACAGACAAACGAATAGTATCTAATAATCACGTCACTCAATTCTAATAACAGCCTAATAACGCGTGACTTGTAATTTGTAATTATAACTATGTAGGTACCTCACATATATAATAGATAGCAACTATTATTAATACACCTACGCGCAAATTAAGAGCTAATGTTAATTGAGAAGGTTCGGACGAGTAACAACTGTTAATTACTGAAGTAATTACTTCTCGAAATTATGTTATTAAGCTTAATGAACTGCCTGTATAGACGCCGGCTGCATACAAAACGAATGAAGCTGAATGTTGTGCTTTGCTTATTTAGATTATGGAAGCAATGGAGACAATATCAGAAACTACTGTAGGTATTATTTTAGGCAGTAGCTTAAAATAGGAGATTAGCTTAAAGCGAACCGCTGCTACCTACTTATTTGCATCGCTGCGACATTCATCTCTATTGTTTCTTTTCTCCTCTTTTTGTTGTTTTTTCATATCTGTGCAAAGTAATATATTTGTGTGTGTTGTCAGTAATAAAACGTAAAAAAATGGTTTATCCATTTATTTATTACAATTAGTTTTTTGTATTTTTTACCTTTAGCTTTGGACCTTTAGCCCTTAAGTTACACGAAAGTAGCATCTGCACATCGGTTGGTTCACCAATTTTGCCATTTTGTAAAGCTAATCGAGATGAATGATGAGAAATTGAGATGGCTCTTAAACAGCTGAAAAATGGAAAAGCCCCTGGAGAGGAAGGCGTTACAACAGAGTTGCTAAAGGCTGGAGGTAAACCCGTACTGAGGGAGCTTCAAAAGCTTTTTAACGCTGTCCTGTTTGAAGGGAGAACTCCGGAGGCGTGGAGTAGGAGTTTTGTCGTCCTGTTCTTCAAAAAAGGAGATAAGACCCTGCTTAAGAGGAAACACTACGGTCGAGACAATTGAAAAATAGGTATTTGTAAAATCTATTGCTGTCGCGCAGTCCCGAACGCCTCCACCGCAGAGCGCGATAGAGACAACTGCATTTTGGACCGAAAATACCCACTAAAAGCACACAAAATCAACGTTTCGTAGTTCCCCGATCCAAAACTAGACCGACTTAAATACTTTTTTCATTAAAAATTAAAGAAAGGCTTTGGCCGTGTTCGTATGTTTTCCTTTTTTTCTAAAATTTAGCCAAATTTGTTTTCTGGATGTTTGAGCACAGCGGAAAATTTGGCGAATTTTTTCGATTTTTGGAGGCTCATATCTCTTTTATTATTTAATTTATGAAAAATAGGAAAACATAGAAACATGCTAATAGTGGCCATAGATTTTTGTAATAAAAATTATTCCTCTACTGGCATTATCCAGGGAGGAAATAGGGGACTAGGTTTGTATGGAAAAACGGCCCTTGTGTTTCCTCTTAAGAACTATCGACCCATTTCCCTTCTAAGCCACGTCTACAAGCTGTTTTCGAGAGTCCGCCTTGCGCGGAGACTCGACGAATTCCAACCACCGGAACAGCGGATACGGCACCATAGACCACATCCACACAGTGCGGCAGATTATACAGAAGACCGAAGAGTATAATCAGCCCTTGTGTCTAGCATTCGTGGACTATGAGAAAGCCTTCGACTCGGTAGAGATCTGGTCCGTTTCGGAGTCCCTGTAGCGTTGCCAAGTAGATTGGCGGTACGTGCAAGTGATGAGATGTCTCTACGAAGCCGCCACCATGTCCGTCCAAGTACAGAATCAGCAAACAAAACCTATACCGTTGCATCGAGGAGTGAGACGAGGGGACGTCATTTCCCCGAAATTGTTCACAAATGCAATGGAGGATATGTTCAAGACGCTACAATGGAAAGGACGAGGCATCAACACCAATGGCGAATACATCTCTTGCTTGCGATTTGCAGACGACATCGTCATTATGGCAGAAACGCTCCAGGACCTACAACAGATGCTGAATGACCTGGCTGACTCTTCTGTGCGCATCGGCTTGCGGATGAACCTGGATAAAACCAAGGTTATGTTCAATGAACATGTACTACCGCAACCGATTGCGATGCATGATACCTTCCTCGAAGTTGTTCAGAAATACGTGTACCTCGGGCAGACATTCCAGTTAGGTAGAAACAACTTTGAGGATGAGGTGAACAGAAGAATTCAGTTGGGTTGGGCAGCATTTGGGAAACTACGTCAAGTCTTCTCATCGTCGATCACACAATGTCTCAAGACGAAAGTCTTCAAACAGTGCGTCCTACCCGTCATGACACACGGAACCGAAACGTGGACACTGACGTTACGGCTAGTCCACAAGTTCAAAATCGCTCAGCAGGCTATGGAAAGAGCCATGCTCGGAGTTTCTCTTAGGGATAAAATTAGAAATGAAGTGATCCGGCAGAGAACTAAAGTTACCGACATAGCCCACCGGATTAGCAAGCTAAAGTGCCAGTGGGCTGGCCATATTAGCTGCAGAACCGACAACCGCTGGGGTAAACGAGTTCTTGAGAGGAGACCGCGTCTCGGCAAACGTAGTGTAGGACGCCCTCAGGCCAGGTGGAGTGATGATTTGCGCAAGGTGGCTGGCAGGAGCTGGATGCGAGAAGCCGAGGATCGACCTAAGTGGCGTGCAATTGGAGAGGCCTATGTCCAGCAGTGGACTTGTGATAGGCTGATGATGATGATGATGATGATGTAAAGCTATGTTATATCTTGAGTTTATCAAGACGATGTCGGTTCGGCCATAAATTACTTACTTAAAAGTTGCGCAAAAGACTACATTAAAGTTACTAAATAATACAAGGTTTTGTGTTATACTGTAGAATACTATAGCGTTAAAAAATTTGACTGCGTAACATGGGATTCGAACATAGCGAGTAAGTATAGGCCCATACACCCTTCATACTATTTACTTACAAGTAATTGCAAAAAGACCTATCTATACTATTATTATAAAACAAACAAACAAAAACAAACTCTTCATGTTTGTTTTTGTTTCTTAGTTTGAAAGAGCTAATCTCAGGAAGTACTGGTTCAAATTGAAAAATTCTTTTTGTGTTGAATAGTCCATTTATCAAGGAAGGCTTTAGGCTATATAACATCACACTGCGACCAACAGTAGTGAAGCATCAGTAAAAATGTTGCAAAGACGGGGAAAATTATTCATGTTTGAAGGCTTCTCTTGCGTGCGCTGCGTGAACGGTTCAAGTTACCCAAAAAATAAATGTCCAAGTGATAACAGGAATTGACGCGGATGAAGTTGCGGGTAACAGCTAGTAATAAATAAAACTCAAAAAGTTGAAGCCGTTCGGCTTCCTAACATTATTTTAAAAAAGTCAATTGTTTTCTCTGTTCGACCACCGTCCATCGCAGACGAGGCGAAATTTATCGGCCTTCGTAAATAATCGAAGCCAGGCTTAAAGGGCGATTATGTCGGCCAGGGATTAATGATGCTTAAGAACCCATTGAAATGATTGCGAATCAAAACCGATAATAGTTTTTATTTTGTAAAGCTGAATTTGATTCGGTGCCTATATATCTACCTACTACTCAGTGGAAGAAAGATGTATTTTATGACAAGATACCTATTGTCATAAAATAAATCTTTCTCCGCTGAACCATGAAATATACTCAGTCTGAAGTCATGACGTTTCATTTCCACTAATTTCATTGTCAAACCAAAACTGGGAAAACAAAAAATAACTTAGAAAAAAAAAACACCTACGTGCGATTGGGTCTCACGCACAAAGGGTGTCTTAAATATAAATTTTGTTTCAATTAAGTTTTTATTTTTAGTGATTAATAAAATATTTCAATATTATGTGAAAATTTCAAGCGTCTTCCTGTTGCCGTTATGACAATTGAGCAAAAACAAGCAAAATAAAAACTGTTTTTTATTTGGGCATCCCCTTAAATAACAATTTTATCCTGTTCCTTAGTGTTAGTTATAAAGTTATAAGTTCACAGTACTTTGGGAACAGAACCCTAAAAAACGTATAAAAGGTAATAATATAATATGTTATGTTATGTTATTATACTTATGTACCTTCTGTGTAAATAAAACTATTTTATTTTATTTCTTCGCAAACCTAACCTTAATTACTAGATGTGATGTAATAGTGTGTAAAAAATTGCATTTAAAATATTTAATTTATTAATTTACTTAAGTTTATGTCTATTTCTTCTTTTCGTTGATATGCAACTTTTTAAAATAAAAGCTTTTCCGTACAATATACCAGTACCTCCTAAATATGATAAATGTATGAAGCATCTGAAATTGTGCAAAATACAGCAAATCTATTTTCTTATTATTATCACAAAAAAGATAATACTAATGTTTATTACTCAGGTCTAAAAGGCCATAGGCCTGTAATTCTTGTAAAAGGTGACTTAGAATGCTGCCACTAGATAATTATCTTCGAAGTACCTACCAACCCTTAATCGATCATACAACAAGAAGTTTTTCATTATCTCAACAGTTGGATTCAAAATCCTTTCTGATTTATTCCTTAAGTTGTCGATGTCATAGAGTTCAGTTTACTAATTTGGGAACAAAAATCTTTGACCAGTGTGGCGGGAAATTAGTTTGTTGGTACTTAGAATTGTGATTGTTGCACCGTTGCTGATGGACGTGCCGTCTGCATTTATTTATTGAACAGTTTACACAAATTAATAAAACTGTGTCAAACATTACGATCGCGTGAAACTGTGTCAGCGTGTAGTCATGCTGGTATCGACACACTTTTTTAAGTGCATTGCTTAAAATTCGACAATGGATAGTCCCTTCAACCGAAGTACCCGGACAAGCCGAAGTCCACCACCATCACAGCAAAGATCAACTGAAGGAGCTCCTTCTACGCCATTGCAAGTGGAAGCTGTCTCGACCCCCGAAATACAAAAATGGCTCTCTTCGATCGAACAATGCTTGAACGAGATTTGCAGTATATCCGGCGAGGGAAAACTGAACACCGATCAGAAGCTGAGAATAAGCAACATCAGTAGAAATGTGATGGGAGGTGTATCTCAGCTGGCTGTGCAGTACCAGTCTCTTAAACAAAAATATATTTTAGCCCAATCTAATATTATGACCCTTTCTGAACAAAAGGAGACCTCTAACCAACTCGGTGAACAGCTAGAAGTTCTAAAGGAATGTATCCGCTCTGCACCAAAGGTCGAACCAACAAAGACATCTTTTGCGGACATGGTAAGAACAAATCAGCACTCAATGTTAAGACCTCCAAGCACCAGTAATATTACCATTTACCCAGCAGACAAGGATAAGTCAAGTGAAGAAACAAAAAAGCTTATTCAGACCATCATAAAACCAGAACAACTCAAACTTCATATCCGTGGGATGAGGAAAACCAAAGGTGGAGGTGTCATAATCAGCGCTGAAAGTAAAGACGACCTTGAAAAATTAAAACAATCAGAACAGCTTAAATCCTCGGGGCTAAAAGTTGAAGAGACCACTAAACGTAGGCCTAAAATTATCTTGTTAGGGGTACCGACCAGCACCTCTGAGCAGGAAGTTTTTAACTGCCTGTATGAGCAGAATATCTCAGGCAAGCAACCCATACAACGTGAGAACTTTTTGAGCTCGGTAAGACTAAGCCATAAGTCTGGTAAAAAGGACGCTCCCTACTGTAACTTCATTCTAGAACTTTCATCAGACCTCAGAAAAATTCTTATTCAGCAACAGCGGGTATTTATTAATTGGACTTCATGCCCGGTAAGGGACTACACACTTGTGACAAGATGCTACAAGTGTCAACAATATGGACACTCGGCCAAATATTGTCGGGATACTGAGTCTACTTGTGGGCACTGCGGCTGCGTCGGGCATACGATTAAAGAATGCCAAAAACAACAAGAACCACCTACCTGTGCAACGTGCCGGCGATTTAACAAGCCCGGCCATCATAAAACGGGGGACGAGATGTGTCCAGCTAGAAAAATTGCAGAGACCAGATACCTAAACTCCATTGACTATGAGGGCGCCTAGAGCGCCACATAGCCAGTACATCACAGCACAACGATGGGTAACGTAACGCCTGATTTCCTTGAGAATATAGACTGTTCCTACGAATTTGAATCGGTGATCTGTGACTCACATACTTGCTCTTCGTATGTAAATAAGGATAGTCATAATGTTTTTTTACAAAATATTCGTAGTATTAATTGTAACTTTGATGGTATGCTAGCGCTACTCAGTCAAATTAATGTAGAAATCGATATCATAGTCTTAACGGAGTGCTGGTTATCCCCTGCTTCCTCTATTCCCCAATTAGCTGGATATGACTCATACATAACTAACAAAACGAATGTTCTTCAAAATGACGGAGTTACTTTGTACATAAAAAGAAACGTAAGCAAGGTCACTGTAGAGGAACCTGATATGGTGGATGCTAACTGCCTTGTCGCAAAGATAAATAATGACACCGCAATTGTAGCTATATATCGCTCACCCTCATATCATAACATTGCCAATTTCCTACAGTCACTGAGTAAAGTTTTAGAACAGCTATCCTCATTTAAGAATGTATTTGTTATGGGTGATTTAAACATCGATATTAAACCCGGAAACAAAGACGGTAATTCACAAGAATATTTAACTCACTCAGCTTGTTTAGGATTTCTTCCCACACATTACCATCCAACGAGAAAAAATAACTGTTTAGATCATATTTTAGCTAAAACTAACAAACCATTGAAAACTTTAGTACTAACCTCCACCTTGACAGACCATAGTTCCTTGCTCCTATGTTTGCAACGGCGTTTTAATAATACATACTCAACAACCAAACGCATTACCCTGCATTATGAATCTATAATACATGACCTAGAAAATCTCGACTTAACTGCCTTCTACGATACAGAAGATGTCAATAAGTCCACCGAATATCTAATATCATCCTTAGCAAATATTATTGAGACCAACACTCGTACTGTTAAGCTTAAACACCGTAACAAAGTCATTAAACCTTGGATTACTCCAGGACTATTACGCTGTATAAGACAACGAGATAAACTCCACAAAAAGTTCTCCAGAACCCCGGATAATGAAGTTCACAAAATTACCTATTACAGATATCGAAACTTTTGCAATAATTTATTAAAGAAATTAAAACGACAATACGAAAGGTCGCAAATTCATAATGCAGGTCAAGACAAAAAGAAATTGTGGAAAGTCATCAAAAATATTACTTACACGACTAACACCAAATCACCCGCCCATGAACTAATTGCGAATACTGCATCGGTCGCACATACCATTAACCGTGTAAACCACTTTTTCGTCAATGTTGGTAGGAATCTTGCTGAAAAAGCAAAACTCGGCTACACACGGCCACTCCCCTGCAACCAGCATCGACCCAACTCACAATTTTTACATTCTTTTGCCTTATTTGATACTGATGAACTTGAAGTTGAAAATATAATAATGAAACTGAGAAATGACTGTGCCACAGGAGTCGATAAAATCCCTTGCTCTTTTATTAAAAAGTTTAAAAAATACCTAATTACCCCGCTAACATATCTATTTAACCAGTGCTTATCAAAAGGAATATTCCCGCAAGCGTTAAAGAAAGCTCTTATTCGTCCTATTCACAAAAATGGAGACAAGAGTTGTATGAATAATTATCGCCCCATTGCTATACTTCCATCAATCTCGAAAATATTAGAAAGACTTATTTACACTAGACTTGTAAAATACTTAGAGAATAACGGACTATTGGCAGCCACTCAATACGGTTTCAGGTCTAACAGATCAGCTGACGATGCAGTACACCAGCTTACTGACTACATCGCAAGACAGCTGGACTCACAAAAAAAGTGCTTAGTAATTTTTCTTGATCTCGCAAAAGCATTCGACACAATTTCGATACCTATTCTTCTTGAGAAATTATACACATTAGGCATAAGAGGAATCGCTCATAATCTAATTAAAGATTATCTCTCAAATCGGACCCAGCGCGTAATGGTAGAGGACGCAATGAGTGAGGAATTGACTGTCGAGTGCGGGGTTCCGCAGGGTAGCTTGGTTGGGCCCCTTTTATTTTTAACTTATATAAATGACCTCTGCCTCCTTCCCCTTCCTTTGAACGGTAAGATAATAACTTACGCAGATGACACAGCTTTACTTTTCAGTGCGGACACATGGAACGATGTATTCCAACTTGCACAAAGTGGTTTCGACTCCGTCAACCAGTGGCTGAGAAACAACCTACTAACACTCAACTTAGATAAAACAAAATACATATCATTTTCTTATAACTCACTTTCCCAGCCAACTCCGAACTCACAGTCAATAACATCTCACCTGTGCTCAGAATCGCTCGGCACATGCGCGTGCCCAAAAATTAGCAGCACTGACAATATTAAATACCTAGGAGTTATCATTGATAAGCATTTAAACTTTAAATCACATGTTGAAGCCATTACATCCAGAGTAAGAAAGCTAATTTTTGTTTTTAAAAACCTAAGGCACGTCGCAAGCGGTCTTTTACTTAAAACTGTTTATCTCGCTCTATGTCAGTCACTGCTTACGTATTGCATAATATCTTGGGGCGGAACACACAAAACTACCATGCTTCATTTAGAAAGAGCTCAAAGAGCTTTACTGAAAGTTAGTACATTTAGACCGATACGCTTCCCGACAGCAGAACTGCTTGCTGATTGCGATGTCCTCTCTGTACGCCAGCTGTTCGTTTTACTAACTGTCACCAAAAAGCACGCACTTACACCTTATAACCCTGCACTCCAAACCAGCAAAAGACGAGCAGATATTGTCTGTTCCTCTGAACTGTTCAAAAGAACTAACTCCCACAGATTCTTTTGTTTTCTTGGTAGTTTTCTGTACAATAGAATAAATAAGTCGTTATGTATTTACCCTATGAATAAAGTGGCATGTAAAAAAGCTATTGAAAAATGGCTAAAGACTAAAACATACTATGATACCGAAAATCTATTATTAGTTGTTTCATAATTAAGATTAAAGTATTGCTCGATAAGTAGATTAATTTAATAAAATAATGTAATATTAATAGTTCTAACTTGTTGTAATGTATTTATTGTTGAGTAAGCGCTAACCTACATTTTATGAATACCTAAGACACAGGCAAAACTATTTTGCTTAGTTTAGGTATCGACAACAAAATTAGTATACTAATAGAATTACATAACTTATGACTTTAATTGTATCTAGGCTAAGTTTTATACAGAATAAATCTTATCTTATCTTATCTTATCTTTTAGGGTTCTTACACACGAACAGCAGTTTGCTGTCGACGTATGTAACTGCAGCCGACGTTAGAAGTCGGCGGCTAGCTGTCGACATGCCGTCGACGTGCTGTCGACAGCTAGCCGCGTCCGCCATTTTGACAGTCGAATGCAGTTAGCCCAGGATCGAGGACGTGCACAAAATGAGCCTAATAGAAGAAATTGATTCTGAATGACTTATTAGTGCTGTCAAAAAAAATGGAATAACACAAAATAATGAAAAAAAGAGCATGGGCTGTTTGAATTGCATAGAAATGAGTTCTTTCTCTTGCGTCGACGACGACGGAGTAAAAGCAACAACAATGTTTTGTCAACGAAATCCATTTTCAACTGGCTCTTGTACAAAGATAGTCAACAACATCGGCGTCGTCGGGAAGCTGTCGACGTGTCTGCTACCGCAGGCAGGTCGACAGCTAGCTGCCGACAGGTGACGGCGACTGCAGTCGCCTCTGCCGTCGTCAACGCGCTGCTCGTGTGTTAGAGCCCTTACTGAATACAGACCTCGTTGGTACCGGTACCGACGCAGGCCCATTGTTTGAGCTAATTGAATCAATGCCACTGATAGATTGTAGAATGTACCAACTGGTACTACAGTGCGTCGCGTTTAGAACATATTGGTTGTATCTGACAATAAAGTAGATACTTATATTCAAGCAGAACTGAAATCATTTGAAAGTTAATACAAAGTTTGCCATATCTATTATAAGTCTTTAAGACTTTAACTCTGCCATACAATGTAATTGTATTCAACTTTTGTTGCTTAGATCACCTACTCGTGATAATTGGGTTATAAAATAGGTCCTTATCGCATATTTTTAACCTATATGTATTATTTAAATGAAGTAAAAATCAACTTGAGCGCGTATTACGCAGTAAGCTCTACAATACAAGACATGAAACTTCATTCAATATGCAAGTCACGTTTTAATGCGCTAGCTACTAACAATAGATAATGCTGACAGCAAAAAATTATAAGAAAAAGTGTCCGATTGAATCCGTACCTGCCATTCAAGTGTAATCGTTAGTTTATCATTATTGTGGTAGTGAACGGTCGCAACGAGTCGTTAGCTACCGGACAACGAACAAATCGAATCTGTCACGGCGCTTGGGCACGCTTGAATCGACACAGGCACGGATTACAGGCAAACAAAACAATAAATAGGAGATTAAGTAAATCACAGTGAGCAGTGTTAAATTGGGCTTGCGTTTTTTTAGTGACAATTTGTCTGCCTAAAAAAATCTTTTTATAGGTAGCTAGGATAATAAATCGTCAAAAGGTTAGTAGCACATAAATAATAATAATAATGATTAGTCGTTTCAGCGAACGGTTTAATAGCGAAGAACCTTGACCAGCATCTCAAGAGGCTCTCGCTAGGGGGCTGGATCAAGGGACAGACACAGAAGGCAGTACTCCTCGACACGGCACGTATTGTTAGGAGGTTCCTCTCTCTGCAGCCCTAACCGCCGGTAGCTTGGGCCATGCCCCGCTACCGACGGCGCACTAGGTTAGGTTTTTATAATGTTTTTTTTTTTAATAATAATATTTTAAAAACCTAGGCTAAGTTATATTAATAAATGAGTGAATAATAATGATTATTTTGATAATAAAAAGCACGACTATAGACTATGTTGTGTTATTATTCAAAAGAGACGTAGAAAAGACACTATTATTAAAAAAATTGAGCTTCGTTTGCTAGATAACTGAATCCATCTCTGTTGAACAACCTTATCAAAATTATACGCCTCTAGACCCTCAATAGCAATGAAAAGCCTTCCTCAAATTGCTAACGGAACAAATTAACCAAGTATTATCGCATTCACAAAATCACAACAAAACACTACCGTCATGTCAGGCTCTTCAGTAGATATATCAAGAGACAATGTCAGAGTTGTGAGATTAATTATTTTATAAGCAAGCATTTCACGCTGAAGGTCACCTAACTGTAATCCGCTCTTTTTTAGATGAGCTTATAGACCGCCAACATTTTCTAGCACACAAAAATCAGCCAGTGTTTTTATCCCCTGAAATTAAATCTTTTTCCACGGTGAGAGAGCTTCATAATATTTTTTTAGTAAATAATCAGATTCTTGATTTGATTAATTGTGTTATGAGCAGAACATACAGCTACAAATATTTCAAGCAACTCAAGTTTTGTATGCAATCAAATAAGATAAACATTATAATCCCAAGTGACATTTTTATTGAGCTTTTTTAATAACGACATAAAATTGCAACACGCCTTATACAGACGTTCATTTGTTTTAAACAAATAAAAGATACTTTAGTTTAGCATTGTCGTTTTACGAAATTTAATAGTTAGTGTCTACTATATTCTTTATTGTTGCATAAATCTGCTTTTTATTAACTGGCCTGCGTGCGCAGGTTTATTGTTATTCTTCATAAGTTCAGTATAAATTCTAAAAACGAAACATAATATCGATAAGATTAACTGAGTCATTAAATAAATAAAATAATATAACATAGTATCATAAATAAAACAATAAAACCAGGATCGAATAGCACTAAATATACTTATATTTATCAATCCAATTAATGTTTTACTGGTATCTGCGAGAAATTCGTAATAAAATATATCAAGATGTACCTTAATAAGACTAAGTGCCAATCTGAATTATTTTTAATTAAAAAATTGAACTGACTTAAAAAAAAACTCACTAAAAAGTACAAAATAACACACAAACAATGTTTTATTTAAAACCCATTTACCTACTTACAATATTATTTTTACTACTACAACTAAACAGATCGAAGTCGTTGCCGAGCGAAATAGAATAGGAGTATAATCACTACTGAATTGATTGCCGCTCGCCAACATAGCAATTTTTTTTTTAAATTCCATATTTGATTTGTTTCATTTGTAGAATTATTTTTGTATCCTCTGGGCTCGGCACCGACTTCAGTCTGTTTAGTTGTTAGTAGTTAAAATAATATTGTAAGTAGGTAAATAGGTTTTAAAATAAAACATTGTTTTTGTGTTATTTTAGTGAGTTTTTTTAAGTCGGGTCAATTTTTTATTTAAAAATTTAATTTATTTTTCTCTTTTTAGTGTTAAATAAATTAAACAATTATTAATCCTCTGTTGACCGGAAACAGTACCTACATAAAAATAGTGATAACGACTTCTAGATGAAAACGTATGAATTATTTGAGACACTCCCCCCCTCATCGCTATAGAATCTAAAGAATCATCCTCCAACTCCTAACTTCTTAGGAGTTTGACCTTCCATCATCAGCTTACCTAACTACTACCTACTTGAATAACCTGAAGGAAGACAACTATCTGACTATACGCGCCTATAATATTTAAAGAATAATCCTCCTACTCCGTTAAGGAGTTGTACCTTCCATCATCAGCTCATCAACATAAAATGATGAGTACCAGACGCAAATACTGAAAAGCCTTAAGAAAGATATGCAAAAACGTAATACGTGCTTATAAAATTTGAGGGTTTCCCTCAATTTCCACCATCAGATCATGACTTCGTTAAAATGGGTCCACATGGGAAGCAACAGATTTTAAACAAAAAAAGATTTTTTAAAATCCGTTCACCTAGTCGAAAGTTCTGAGGTAACAAACATTAAAAAAAAATACAGTCGAATTAAGAACCTCCTCCTTTTTTTGGAAGTCGGTTAAAAAGATAAGGGTCCACATTATTTGATGTTACCTTATCCCAGTGGATTGGGACTATTATATACTGAAATGAATTATTTATTTATTTATTTATTTGTAAAAAGAAAAGAAATGAAATTTTAATCACCTTCCAAATTTTATTATAACAAACTACGAGACAAAAAACAAATGACGTATTTTTTCTTTCGGTATAGCCCAGTACCAAAATGTCAAAATAAAACACTTACAAAATGTCCGCCAAAAATCTAAAAATTTTGATACGGCCTCCTAGCAACACTTTCGCAGTGTACACCTCATTCATTCATTACGATACTATTCATTAGTTTTTGATTTTCCCTTCATACCTTAACAGGCTTAGGACCGTAAAAATTTAAAACTATGTTGCGAAAAATATTTATGGGTGAAAACTTAACCTACATTTTTTACTTCATAAATGGGCTCTAAATACAATACTGAACGCCATAACAAAATTTGAAGATGATAAAAAGTCACTGTATAATGCATTCGTGATAAAACCTAAAAATTTGTCTGTCATTTTTAGATGTGGGACCCTGAGAACTACTACTGTAGAATTGTTCGTCCCTGAAATTATCCCTTAAAAGAGTTGAAAAGGTGGTGGAATATACCAAAATGGAATATACATGGTAAATATGTTGGACCCATCACTGCAACTTGAATTTAATGAATGCAATGGGATGATTGCTGTTACTTTTTTTTAACCTTTAATTCAAGTGTGTATGGTACGCGAGTGAAGATAAGTAGTCAAGTAGGATATTAAGTCTATGTAATAACAAGAAAACTATGTCTCCATCTTTTTTCTTCAATCAGGCGCACTACAACATAGCTATAATAATAAGTCTATGTTCTAGGTACACTTTAACTCTTTACATTTACTGTACTGTTCAAGTTTGTTAATATTGTTCATTTCATCACCACCACTCGCATATTTTCGCGTATCTGTCGCGTCGCACATGACCAAATGTTGGCGTTCCTTCCACTGGTATTGTCAAAAAACGAAAGATAAGCCAGCCGCGGCCGACAGACAAGAACATTTACTGCTGCCCTGCGTTATCGTGGCGTGGCTTAACATTTCAATTAAAGCTACGATTAAGAAATTAAACGTAATGAGTGGCGAACGCAGAAGTGCTGATTACACATCCACTCGATTTACGATGCAAAACAGGGCGGTAATTGGTGGCATTTAGTGGATAGTGTTGTGCCGGTGACAATTTTCAATTGTTTGTAATACCCAATATTCGATATTACATATAAAAAGTAACAGCCTGTAATCATCCCACTGCAGGGAAAAGGCCTCCATCATTGATTTCAAGTTACCACAGCAATGATGGGTACTGGCATAATCACCTCGCTTGCCAAATGCGGGTTGGTGATCACAA